>CM060866.1:31224285-31699758 GCA_030737845.1 Acorus calamus
TTGCAACTATGAAGTCTTGGGTTTAAGTCCACCCATTTACCTAAAAAAAAAATTGGAAGTATTTCGTACATATTTTGGACTTTGGCTTGGCAATTTGCATCATGAATGATCACATGAGTAATTTTGCATGTGATGCTAGAGGACTGACTTAATGGGCAATCAATTCTTCAGCACATTAGGCAAAAGAAAGAAAAGGAGGGCTTCACATTAATCCGTGGGGTGAGGAGAGAACATGGGGACTGTAATAAATGGAGGAAAAGATCAAAAATATTGAGAGATAAATCTCAAAATATATATTCTTTCCTCTTTTTCGTGGATGCTTGCCTTCTTATTAAAAAGAAGAGGATTTTTTTTTAAGTGATTGAGAAAGGAGGATACCTAGATAGAGAATGGAGTGTGAGAAAGATGTGAATAAGTAATCTATGATTTTGTGATTAATGAATGATTTCCAAATGGTAGAGTTGTATTATTTAGTTGCATAGGCACTGGATAATAGATGAGAAGATACAGAAAGCCCTTCAAAACTTTGGCCATGGTTGCTATAGCTTTGATTTACAAATTATAGACTATGTTTGGTAGATAATACATTTTAACTTTTTTGGATAAGTACTAGACATGTTTGTTGTAACTGTGGAAGTTTGTTTGAATAAGTTGTAAACAGTTTTTTGTTTTGTAATTGTCAAAAATGCTTTTTAAGCTATGGAAGTGAGCAAGTTTTTTTGAGTGCAATGGGTGTGTTTGTATATAGAGCGGCACGGTTGTTATTCTTACTGTAGGTTGAGAGTATTTGGGTCCAAGACGAAAATTTTATAAAGTTTTGCATTTTAACATTGTAATTTAAAAAAAAAAAAAAACTTAAATAATCTCCAATAAATTTAAATAAGCATGTCAAAACAACTTATTTTTAGCTAAAAGCTAGAATCTAAAATTTGTACCGCTCAAACAAATACACACTTCATGTTGTGGCTTTTGGAACATAAGAAAGTCAATTTCCTTGATAACTAAGTTTTAAAGGGAACTTAGAGTGTAATGCCTTGTTATCATCAGGGATTCTAATTTTATTAATGTGAATTGAGAATGTTGAAAGTAAACACCTCTATGTTCTTATTTGGCCCTTTAAAATTGGTTCATGTTAGATACAGTCTATTATGTGCCTTGGCAAGGGCACTTCATTGCAAACTTTGATACACTCATCTCCTAAATTCTAGTTTCAAGTTATGCCTAATTGAAACATCATTGTAACTTGTAAGTTGATGACAGAAGAATTGAATAATATTTTCCAGATGTTTTGGTCAGAATTTTTGTTCTTAAATCCTACTGCCCAGGAATGATACATCATTAGTAGAGAAGGAAGCTTATATGTGAAGTGAAATAAGAAACAAGATTTATGGAATGCATATAGAATAATGGTGAGAGATAAAGTGGGCGGTGGATTGTTATGAATCTTTAATGGCTGCAAAGATTACTCTCATGATGATGTATCCTTGGAAACATTATTCCTCAATTTTACTTTCAAGCCAAACATTGTTCCGCAGTTTATATCTTTGCATTATCAAACTTTGGTTTCTAATTCACCATTACTAATTGTGAGTTTAATCATTTATGCTTGTTCTTTTTGTACCTGCATTCAGGGAAGGATTCCGTTTTAGATTAGAAAATATTGTTCGTGGTCAAGCAGCAAGTACCCATTCTGTTTCCTCTGCTGGAAATAACATCGATGAGGTTAGAAATGATCAGTCCCAGTTGGACATTGCTCTAGATCCACCAACTGAAAACCAGGATCAAGCTCCATCTAACAGTGAGAGTGGTGACACTCTTCCTATGCAAGAGGCAGACAGGGAGGAGTTTGAGAGCACTAATGTTCATAATTTAGATTGGCAAGAATCTGCTATTCAAGGGAGTGATTGGCAGGACAGACTTACAGAAAATGGGACGACTGACTGGCAACCACCCACTGAAGCCAGATATGATGATTGGCGTGATGGTAGCAATGAAGTATCAGATAGTAATTGGCAAGAAAATATAGACCAGGACTGGACTCAGGGGGCTCCAGAAAATGAGGATGGAGGGGATAGTCAACTCCCAGAAGCACATGGAGAGTGGCATGAAGATTCTTCTAGGGAGGCTGCCAGAGAATGGCAAGATGGACCTTCTGATCCTCCAAGAACTCAGCGGGCCATTCCTATTAGAAGAGTCAGTAGGTTTCATCCACCCGATGATGAAAGCGTGTACAGTATGGAACTCAGAGAACTCCTGAGCAGGTCTTTTCCCCTTATTCCTGTTTTGGTTACTTCTGTTCTTGTTACTGATTAGTGTTGAATTTGATCAGAACTTATCCACATTGCAGGAGAAGTGTTTCTAATCTTCTTCGCAGTGGTTTTCGGGAAAGTTTAGACCAGTTAATACAGTCGTATGTTCAAAGGCAAAGTCGGTCTCCCATTGACTGGGATCTTCAAGAAACTCTGCCTACCCCTGTTTCCCCAGAGCAGGATAGAAACCAGCAGAGAGATGTTGTGGAGGATCCGGAGGATACTATTGCTAGACTCCCACGTGTGCTTCCATCTCCACCGATTCCACCTCCACAGCCACTTTGGCACCAGGATCTTCATCACAATCACTGGCCCCGGCATAGCATGCATCGGTCGGAGATGGTGCAAAATCTTTCTCAATATCTTACTTCATAGCCTTCAGCACTTTTTTGCCTTATAGTTTTGAATCTAATCTATCTCAAATTTATTTGATGAGATTATATCATGGCTGGTATATAAGAGAGACTACAATCCTTATCTAATTCTTTTATATATTTTTAAAATCACAGAAGCATGCTGCACTATATTTTTTCTGTGTGTATATGAACTTGTCACTGGTGACATTTTCTGTACAACTTATCACTTCAATAGCAATGTCACCTATTATTTCATCTTGATCATAATTCTCAGTTAGATGCTATATTGTTTCTGGAACTTAGCTGTCATATGCAGTTGAATTTGAGTTCTCTTTTGGTGCAGGAATTGGACTTTATTAATGATCTAAGAGCTGATATGACTAGGCTTCAACAAGGAATGAGTCATATGCAGAGAATGCTGGAGGCATGCATGGATATGCAATTGGAGTTGCAGCGCTCAGTTAGGCAAGAAGTTTCTGCGGCTTTGAATCGCTCATCTGGTGGACAAGGTTTGGCAAATGTTATATGATTAGTATGTAATTTACTTGTTTTCACAGAAGAATGCTCTTATATGCTCCTGGTCAGTTGTTTACTGTTTTAATTTGAAAAAAATACAATTACAGGTGTGCAATAATATGTTTTCAATGTCTAAAAATGTGAAAAAAAGAAGAAAACCACAAAAAAGGGGTAGATTGTTTATGTTTGAGTTGGTGATGAAGGAGAGGTGCCAAAGTAACTTCAATGCTATGTATAATCATTTTGTCATAGCTGTATCTGATACCCAGTGCTTGGTTATGTGATATATAAGATTACAATTTTTTTTTAAGAATCCATATGCTGACAAATTCCATGAAATTCAGAAATTACAAATGACTTTTTTTTTACTGTAAATATTCCCCATCAATGCGGAAAAAAAAATTGGACTTAACAGCTTGGTGGGTAGTGCATGCGTATTCTGATAAATGTCCACATCAATATAAAGTTCAAGCATGCAAGGACAATCAAAGATATTCCAAGGAAATATGCTTCATACATTTTTCTTTTGAGGTGAGCTATGCTCACTCTTTTGAATTGGCATAACTATCACTAGTGTGTAAATGGTAATCTCACCCTTCACATTCATTGGAAGTTTAGATTTTGCTCAAGATTGTTCACAGGTGCAAGTATTCATATTTTATAAAATATGCAAGCAGATAGATTGCTTGAATGGGCATGTTCTTCAATTTGGATGTGGAAATGAGAGTCACTAAAGATCAATATCATCTTGAAGTGATAAAAGCTCTTTTTTTTCTTTTCTTTTTTTAATTTTATTTATGGGTGTAGCCAATGATAAACTCTCTGCATACATGAAGTGTCATTCAATTTTTTGATAAATGTTAATTAAAATCTTACACTTGAGTTTAGCCTCTGTTCAATTATCAATTAAGTCTTTTTTCTGAGATGCCAACACATTCATATTTTCAACTTTTAATTCTCTGGTCGATATATATTTCCAAGCTATCCAATTTTGTACATCTCCCCTGAAGCCATCACTGGTCAATCAATGACTTGCAGGTGTTGATGAAGGTTCATCCGTGGACGGATCAAAATGGGGTCATGTGAAGAAAGGGACCTGCTGTGTCTGTTGTGATGGTCACATAGACTCCCTTTTGTACAGGTTTGTCATTCACCCGCATTTATGACCCCCTAATTAAAAAAAAAAAAAACATAGTAGCTGCTGACTCCTTGTTTCTTTTACATCCCCGGGTAGATGTGGGCACATGTGCACTTGCTCTAAATGCGCGAACGAGTTGGTCCGAGGTGGAGGAAAGTGTCCATTGTGCCGTGCGCCTATTGTAGAGGTGATCAGAGCGTACTCCATACTGTAAAAAGAAGAGGAAAAAAAGGCGAACAGATAGGATTAGAAGAAAGGCAGAGGAATAAACGTCGGAGTTTTGAATTCTCGGGATTTTGTGGGGGTTTTTTTCATGGCTCGTCCAGGGTGGGTGTGTGTATAATCTGTTCATTGTTGGTTTTGATTATTTGTGGAACAATGTATGGTTGGAATGACAAAATGAAACCTCTTGTTCCATTATTGATCATTACTGGAGCAGGTGTTTTCTTTGGGGTCACATGTTTACAATCTTTTTCTCTGATCTGATATTATCTTGTGCACTGACGTGTTCATGTTTTTAATTTTTATTGATTAGTGAAGCTGGACGTTTCGTCTCTACCAGGGATTCGTTTTGGGTCTTTTCAATAATGTTGCTTTCGGTTGTGACTTTTTTTGGCTTTATGTTTTTGTGCCTGTGTGGGGGTGTGGTTTAAATCTTCTAGTTTTGGTTGGGCGAGGATGTTATTATTCATCTTCTGTGGGCGATAATTATAGCTTTCATTCTAATAATTAAAAGTGAAAAATCCATATATTTCCCAAGGTTTTTCTTAAAGTCGTATAAAACATCTAAATAAATGCAAATAACCATCTGAATTAAATTTTTATTTGATAGATGAGGAATATTTTGTTAATATTATGTTTTATTAACTTTGACTAAAAACACGGTATGTCAAAAACTTCATAAAATTTGTTAAAAACTCAAAAACAACGATTTTATCCATCCAGATAGATTATAAAACTCTATATGAAAGTGTAAAATTGTTATTTATTTTTCTCATGTTTAACACATTATATGAGATTTTTGATATATTATGCTCTTAACCAAGATTAATTAGACAGAATATTTCCAGAATAATCTTAATATGTCGATGAAAATTTAATTCAGGAAAAAATAATTCAGGGGGCTATTTAGATTTACATATGTGATTTGAGGGGGTTATATGGACTTTAGGAAAAGCCAGGGTCATATGGATTTCAAACAGTTTACGCGGGGGAGGGTTTATTTAGATTTTTTCTAATTAAAAATAAATAAATATATGTTCTTAAGCATATATATTTTAATTTTTTTTATAAATGTGTATTTTAAGTTGATGTTTTCGTGGTTTAGATTGTGGCCGTCTGGATCTTGAAGTTGAACTCCCCTTGATTATGAAGGGAAAAAATCCATATAATAACCCTATGCCCAAAATCCATATAACTCTCTGACTTCCATATAATCCCTTAAAAACACATATATAAATTTAAATAACACTCTAAGTTAAATTTTTATTGATGAATGAAAAATTTTCTGTTTGATTAACGTTGATTGAAAACACAGTATTCCACAAACCCTCTGTAATATGTAAAAAATGCAAAAATCATATGTATATAAAAAATTTATTCCTCTGAATATGCTTTTATAATCTATTTGGAAGAGTTAAATCATTATTTACATAGATTTTTCGTTTTTTTAACATATTATAGGATTTTTTTGATATATTGTATTTTTAGTTATGGTTAATTAAATATAATATTCATAAAATATTCATTATGGACAATTTACAAGGATTTATTCAAACTTTCCCTATTTTGAATTGCTGTGAGGTGATATTTTGTAATTCAAAAAATATATATACAAAAAATCATCAAAAGTTGTCTTCAATTTCACGATATTGAAATGAAATCTAAATTTCCAATTTATTTTTATCCAAAAACCCATCTCCTTTTCATTTTCCCTTTGACTCGGCCATCTTTGACAGACATCATGTCAACTCTAATGAAATGACTAAATAAATTAGGTTGGGCTGGGCATGGTTTATCATCAAATGAGGTTGGTTGAACACTCAATTATGTCTCATGATAAGATTAGTAGGTCCCTGACATCATGTCAACTATAATAGAAAAAAATTAACAATAACACAATCGCAATAATCGAATAAATAAATAACCGGAGTTTGGGGGACTTGAAAAGAAAATTTAAGCAAAGTTTTTAAATAAAGCCATGACAATGGACTCCGATGGATCACCAAATCTGCTGATTGTCATCTAGATTCACAACCAAACAATATTTGCTTTTTGACTTTGCAGGAAAGTTGAGTGTGACTGGAATCCAAATCACCAAATGAGAAGAATTAGGAACAAAACCATTATTATTATATCAGGTAAATCATGTTCATTTCTTACAAATATAACCCCAGCCCTGACTCCTGATGCTAGTATTATTGCTCTTCCTCTTTGTGAATCACAACTTCACAAGCTAAAAGAATCTAATATACTTAAGAATCTAATATGCAAGTATACTCAAAGCAAAATTGATTGAATCAGAAGAAAGAATGTGAACAAATGGCCTTCAAAAGAAGTCAAGAGAACCACCTCTTCTCTTTTTTTGGGGTCTTGAGTTTCATTACCAGTTCCTCACGTTCGGCTTCCACTTGAGCATATTTTATGCTCATGCTGAAGTATCGCTCGCGCAGATCTTTCAGTTCTGCCTCGAGTGATGAAGTCCTCCGGTGATGTCCATCCATCTGTACAACTTCGGCTGACGGTCTTTCATGAGCATCATCGTCAGTGACTTGGCTCTCAGAAAGAAAGCTGGAGAAAACAATTCAGTTTGAATAAAACTAAGATAGAAATACTCATAGTCCCCATTTGGATAGCAGAATCGAGTTATTCTTGATAGATAACTATGTTAGTATAGATAACAAATCTACATGAATAAGAGATTTTCTTTTTTGTTGTGTTTTTTTTTATTCTCATTGAAAAACGTAAGAATAAAAGTTGAGTTGTTTGGTTGATAAAAAATAAAATATAAATAAAGTGTAAAAAAGTTGATTTGACATGTGGGCTCTTTGATGTATAAGAGGTATTGATAGGTGATTTGATGTGATAAGATTTAAAAAGTTGATTTGATATGTGGACCCATGGGAATAGATAAAGTGAGTATAGCTTATCCTAGGGGTTACTTAGAATTGTTATACTCTCTTATACTCGTTTAAACCGGCATAGTAATTCCATCCTATACTCTTTAAACAAACACCAATTTCCCCTATTTATTCTAATCCCACCTTATTCCACCCTTAAACCACTCTTATTCCGCTACACAAACGGGGGGATAAAGTATGATTAGAATGAATATGTCCGTGTTGATTGTAATTATAATCCAATAAGAAGAACAAAGCACTTTGGTTATCAATTTATAATCAGGTGTTTTTCACTGATAACATTAGTATATTTGCTATGCCAATCCTTCATTCAAGGCCCATTAACATATAAGTAAGACATCAATTGCGGTCATAAACAGTCTGGCATCAGGCATGTCCAAGAGCTTATGCTTTTATTAAGGTTCATGTTGAAGAGAATGTTTTAACAATTAAAAGTTGAATATGCTTCATCTCCTTACACATACTAGATAATGATGCTGAATTAAAAATAGTCATTTCAAAGATATGTTTCTTTGAAGAAAGTGAGCCATTCAAGGAGCACTGAGAAATGGAACTGTATAGTACACAACTATATGTACATAGATAGCCCGAGCATACCTCTTAAGTTGTTGCTTATACATATCATTCGTCTCCAAAGCTTCAGCAAGTTCTATTTCCAGCATGTGGATCCTTTCCCCAAGATGAATTGCTTCACCAGGTTCTATTTGATCATGCGGCTTCTTATCAGCCTAAAACATAGGCAACAGATCCAAGCAAAGAAGTTATTCACACTTGACTTCGACTACTCGTTCCTAAAAAAAAGGCGGAGAACTAGTGATACAAAAAAACCAAATCACACAAGCTAAAGAAATATTTCTAGCATCCCACACTTAATTACATGAGTATGCACTGCATTATCTAAGTCTTCAGCTTATTAAAGTAAGAAACTGATGCATAAAAGTAAAGGCCTCTGTATCCTGGAATAAAGCTACGCTATTTCAATTAGGGCATGCAGGACAATCAGTAGACTTAATTAGATTCACAGAACGTGAACTTCACATCGCACGAAGTATAGAGAAAAAAGGCTATGTCATAGAAATTTTGGTTCAAGTGATGAAGTATAAATAGATGAAATACAGTAATTCATAATGAAAACCAATGTCGGAGACGAATTGAGATAACTTGTTAAGGGTCAATCAATCAGAGCAAACAATTACTTGGGATTGTTTTTACTGTCACATATTAACTGTGGAAAATTAGGGCACAAATAATGTCTTCGCGACATTCAGTCCAAATATAATATACTAGACCATCATTCTTGAGTCCTATAGCTCAACAACAGTTTTTTTTTCTGGCAAGATAAGGACGTTAGTTTCATTGAGACAACAAAAGTGATGAGGCTTTCAAAAAAAAAAAGTGATGAGTGACAAAAAGTTTGATGGTCAAAATTAGTGAAATGGGAATGACAATAAGCTTCCCCTAGGAAAAGGTTTTGCTCTTGTATCCATTAATTGTGAGGTAAGCTAAAGCATGGTTCAGTGATCAGGATGAAGTCGGTTTATATGCTAAATGGTGTCAATAAAGGTGTGTTTGTGCACAATTTTGAAGGGAAAATGACAGAAAGTGAGGGAATTTGGGTCAAAGAGAAAGTGATGGAAAGTATAATATTTTCCCTTTAACCAATTTTCATGGTGTTTGTGCATGTGGTGGAAAAAAATTTCACTACTTTCCTTCAAATTCTCACCTATGAAGAAGGGAAAATATTTTCTCACTTTTCCTAATAAGACAAAATAGAGAAGGGAAAGTGATGGAAAATTTTTTCTTTTCATTGTTTGACACAAACACTAGATTTTTTAATGATTAAGGGAAAATTTTCATTTTCCATCACTTTCCCTCATTTTTCCTTTAGCACAAACGCACCCTAAAGTTCAATAATTTTACTATAAAAACGAGAAAACTCCTATATGTTCTTTTGTGCAGATTATAGCCAGGTAAATCTGGCAACTTCACTACCAGATACATGAATAATTTGAGGCAAGATAATGAATTGGCAAATCAAGTGTTAATCATTTGAACATGAGATGAAACCAACATGGTTAACCATATTAATGTTTCCTTCAAAGATAATTCTTTATTTAGGTACCAATATACTCAAGCACAGCACATAAGGAGCTTTAAGCATTGATAATGACCAATACTCGTATATTTTATAATAGAAGTAATGGCTACAAGAATTCAATAGAAGCTGCTCAACAAGTAAAATAAATGTAACTGGGGCTTGGACCCGTAACTCAATGATTGACAACAAAACTTGCAACCATGAGATCAGAGATTTAAATCCTACCACTACCTAACAAAAAAAAAATTGAATGCAACCTAAAAAAAATCATTGATAAGTATATTTGATTCGGTACTGTACACTTTCTAGTCACGGAACAAAATGTTTATTAATGGTTTCTTGTAATTATTCATAACCAAAACTTTGCAGTGGAGATACTTATAGTAATTTATGTAAGATGGAGTTGAATGGTCAAATCAGCTCCACCAATAGTCCATTCAGTGCCTCAACAAACTCCCACCTAATTGGAACAAGACAGAAACTCAGAGCAGGTACCTCTTTGACTTGTCCAGGTGTCCTTCCTAGTGATTATTGAATTGGTTTAATGAGGACATCAACAGAAGAAATCTCATAAATTTTACAAACTGTTATTCTGGTTGTATCCTGAATTTTGAAGTATACAAGATAGAACTACATGTGACAAAGAAACAATCATTTAAATTTGTTAAGGCAAGCTGACATTTTTTCCCACAATTTTTGTATGATCAAGATCCAACTCATGCAGAAATAATGTTAATAATCTTGTGATTATTTTCACCCAACAATCTGAGTATTAATGCAGAGGGAAAACAAAGTAATACCAGACTGTTGCCTTGATCAACCTGATTTTCTTGACAATTTTGCAAAACTTGTAGCTGTTTAATCTTTTTAATTAGTTCCGCTTGCACATCACTGTGTCCATTTATATTCTCCTCTGCCTCATTCTGCCAAAACATAAATATAAAAACCCTTAGTTCCATCTCAATCATCAGTCCTGGAAAAGCAATCAAATTGGCAGAAAAGAAATAATGAATATTTAACCCATCTCTATCTAACCTTGTGGTCGGAGAAATCTGAAGCACTTTTACTGTTCGAGTTGATTGTAGTTCTTCATTGGACTGCTTCTCATCTTTCCTAAGTTTCAATTCCTTCTCAAGTTCTTGAGCTCTTTTCAGATACTCATCTTTTTCCTCCTCGAGGCTTTGAATTTTTCTCTTGAATTGGCTGTTTGCTCTTTTCATACGGCTAAGTTCATTCTTCAGCTCAGCATCTTGAGCAGATAATGCATCCCTTGCAGATAGATCACCTTCCAATAGCAGAACCTTTTCTTCTAGGGACACCATTCTACGTCTTGCATCCTCACTTTCAGTCAAATCCTTTTTCATTCTTGACAATTTATCAACGAACGAAATTCTTTCCACCTTTAATTCTTCACAATCACTAGATACTGTTTGCAAAGACACTTCCAGTTTCACCTTCTCAAACTTTGTCTCATCAAGGGAGTTTCTAAGATCCAAAATTTCATCCTGAAGGTGTATTATCTTTTGCAGTTGATCTTTTAGGCTCCAAATTTCTTCAGTCAATTGCTGTTTTTCATATTCAGAGGCTTTAAGTTTTATTTCAAGTTCATTCATTATTCTGGTAAACTGTGGTTCACTAGATTCAACACCCTCCAGTGGTATCTGCATATGTTTTAAATCAGCCACCAATAATTCATCACTCAGCTTGGAAGAAGTGCCAATACCAGTCGACCCTTGTGACTTACTTTCAGATTCCAGAGGCGATTCTGTATCAACCAACCAAGCCTTTGAGTGGACTTCATTAAGATCATCTTCCAGTTCTGATTGACCTGGATGTAGGATAGATACTTTGGGTACTCCCTCTGGTGTAAGTTGCCCATTTTCATATTGAGCCGGAACTAATTCTGCTGTGAAATGTGTGACCTCTGTTTGAAGATGCCCTACCACAACCATCTTCTCTGGTGGCACCTCATCACACAAATTACGTACATGACTGAAATTATCTGGATGTGCATGCAAGTGGAAGTGCTCTACATCTTTATTCAATGATGAAAGCTTAAACTCTAGAATCTCAACTTTTTTGTGCAACTCATAATTCTTTTTTTGTGATTCCCTCAACTCAACTTCAATATGTGCACAATGCTCATGCATCTCCAGTTTCTGCCTCCTCAGGTCGCCAGTCAATTCCTGAAGGGAACTGTATTCTTCAATAAGGTTCTCGATTGTGGCTTGTAATTTTACCTGGGCTCTTTTTGAAAATTCTGACTGTTCTTGGGCTTCTGATAACTTTTTTTGAAAATCTTGCAATCTTTCTTTATGTTCCACTTTCTGCATTTCCATTTCAATTCCCAGTCTTTCAATCTGATCACGAAGATCAATCACAAGGCGCCTAGAATTTTCCACTTCCAGGTGATTGGATTCCCTTTCATGTGTATAATACCTTAATTGTGCTTCTAAGCCAGATACCCTTTCTGATAACTGAACATTTTCTTGCTCCAACTCAGATATATGAAGTTCTACTTCACACTTGCTACTTTCAAGCTCCATAGACTCCCTTTCAAGAATTTTACTGGCAGATTCCCGAGTTTCCATGCTGCTGGTAAGCACCATCATATCCTGTTGCACATCATCCAAGCATTTAGATGTGATACTACTCCCCCTTAGTGCAGTTTCCAAATCTTTCTCCAACTGATTTTTATCCTTTAATAGGCTAGCAATCAAAGTTTCTGATTCCCTTTGAGAGTTTCGGAGCACATCTTCTTCTTTCAACAAGAAGCCAGACTTGAGCAAGTCTATCTCAGTCCTCTTCACCACCAGTTGTTGATTAATGTCCTCATTATCTAATTGTAGCTTGTCATTCAAATGTTTCAGTTCTTGTTCTTTCAAAACATATTCTTCCAGATTCTTCTGAGCTTCAGCAAGCTGTGCATCTTGCTCTCTGATATCTGAACCAGTAAACATATCTTTGCATTCAGCATACTTTGCCTCCAATATATTATTCAACTCAAGAAATTTTCCCACCATAGTTTTGACCTTCTCTGGGGTGATTGGATCCTCACTGCCTGAATTCATCAAGTTAAAACTTTCTGATTCGATGAAAACATCAGAACATATTCCTCCATGCCATGTGCTTTAACTTTTGATAAGGTCAGCAGAAGTTGGTTATAGAAGTTTGATAAGATGATTAAAATTTCCTTATTCTGGATGGTTCCATGGAAATTTTCAAGCTCTGACCGCACAACAGTCAATTCAACCCCTTTCTCTTCTACTTCCATCAAGCTTTGGCAAAGTTTGGCATCAAGATCAGAAGCCTTATCTTTGAAATGCTGCAATTCAAGCTCAAGTGCAGTGTGTTTTTTCTGGAGAAGGCCAACTTGAATTTGTAAGCTCTCAGTGACATTTCCGTCATTAAGCAGCTCCGCATTCTTCAGCTCTCCTTCTAGATGGTATTTAAGTAGGCTAATCTCAGACTCAGCATTTCCTGAAGATGAACTAACTGGACTATCATCCAATGCTGCCACAGTAGAAGTCTCTTTCACTAAAGAATCTTTTTCTGATTCCTTCATCTTATACATAAGTTCCAAGTTTTCATCAGTAAGCTCATTGCAGTCCCTCTCTAGCTCCTGTACTTTAATTCTCAAGTCTTCAACTTCTTTTATCAGATCAGAATCACCTCCCCTGGAGATCTCACTGTCCTTTAAAGCTTTGAAATCAACTAAATTGGATAGCTTGGTTTCCAACTCAGCTATTTCTTTTTCTTTAAGAGAGAGTTTATTTGCCCATTCCGCCTCTTTATCGTGAAGAGCCTGGTCCTTCAGCGATCCTGCGAGTTTAATCTCGTGATCTTTTTCCTCCAGGCTTTTCTCGAGTGACTTAACGACACACTGCAGTCTGCTCTCTGATTCCTGTAGCTCGTGCAACTGAAGTGGAAGATCTCGGTGGTAGTCCACTCCAGAATTCCCATCCCACTTTCCAGATATTGCCTCAACATTACTGTCTTCAGGATTAGTGAACCCCTTCTGTAAATTCTTGGCCAAAGATTCATCATGTAAATCAAGTCTCCTACTTTCGTCTGTTCCTGAGATAGAGCTTTCGATATTCATCAGATCCTTCTTCTCTGAAAGATTCACTATTTCAATTCCTTGTTTCTCTATGGTCTCCTCCAGTTCCTGAAGAATAGAAATAAGCTCGAGATTTGCCTCTTGAGACTTCTTCAGCTGCAGAGCTAGATTAGTACTAGATTCCTTCTGGAACTTCAGCTCATCTTCAAGTTCCTTTTTCAAATTAATAAGATCTTCTGACGGAGAACTGGAATTATCACTAACAGATTGTTTAGCTGTCAACTCCTCTACAGAAAGTTTCATTTTTTCAATTTCCTGCCTCAATGAATCACGTTCACTGCATGCCATTGAAAGCTCCATGTCCAGATTTGCCCGATTCCTAGATTGATCAGCTAAATCTTTCTTTAATTTATCAAGATCAATCTTTGTCTTTCGAGCATTATTTTCCCACATTTTAGCCTCCGCACGTAGATCCTCAATTGTATGTTCAGCAGCTTCAAGGAGGTCTTTGGAAGAATTTTTGTTCCTTAATGACGATGGGGCAAGAGAATGAGAAGAATTTTGCCCCGCAAGCTCATGCCACTGGTTTTGATAATGAATGCCAGAACCTGTGGTCCTTGAGTTAAAGGGAGATTGATTAGATCTAGGAACTTCATCACCCAGATCACTGATATATGTCCCACCAATTTGGGAGCCCGCAGAATCTTGTCTACCAATGTGATTATAAGATACACGACTTAAGTTGTTTCCAGGCGATAAGATGGTCCTGCCTAATGATTCCCCTGAGTCAGAACTACGGTGTGATCCTGATCCTGAAAAACTCAAGTCCTAGAAGTTGTTCATCATTGCGGATACAAAAATGTCAGAAACATTAATAGAATACCAACCTCAAAGTAAGAGCAATTACAATATTTATACATAAATACGACTGCATAAAGAATGATGATGCCACCTGATAAAAAAGGATTCAGGTGTTTAACAATTATAAACTAGTGTTTTAATGAGGATGCTAAGTGACATAACTCATAGATGTGGGGAAACATGAAATAATAAATATCATCAATATCTATCATATTATGTAATTATCAAAATAAAAGGACAAAACTATATAATTCAGCCAATCACAATATACTTTGAGAAATACATACCAAGAAAAAACACAAGAAATCCTAAGCTACTAGAAGAAATGCATCGATATGAATGGATGGTTCTCATATTTCCAATAAGCATGTGAAGTTAAAAGCTAACCTTGAATTTGAGAAATCATTGATTAATAACATAAACACAAAGGTCACCTTGATTAGATTCTTTCCTTGAGAACCAAGTATTATCCTATTCAGTTAGAATGTTCTCAATGTCAGTATCCTCTCTAATTGGTTTTCTTTCCTAGTCATAATTCGCTGAAATCAATAGATTGCACAATGCCAAGCACTTTTATCCGTTTTACATGCTTATTAATGAAAACATCAATATTATACTCTCAGATTTATCCCTGGAAAAAGGAACAGGTTAAAAAGGACAAAAGAACTCCTCTAAAGGAAGTCAATAACTTCGAGTAGGGCAACATTTTTCCAGTTTCTAGACAGAAACTGTATTTCTAAAATATTTCACATGTCAAAGGGTGCAGGGTTCCTTAATTGGTGATATCCAATATTTCACGATCTTTATTAAATGAAGCGGATGATGCCAAAACAATACTTTAACACACTACCTAAAATTCAAAGAGAACCACTGACCAAATGAGCAAAGAAATGTCATGGATCATGAAGTCAGAGCTTGGAAATTTTTATATGCAAGAAATTACTCTACTCTGAAGACAGACAATTTACCCGATTTCCAAGTTCATCTGGATGAGATGTGCTGCCCAAATGGTTACCAGAAGAAGATCCAACACTTCTATTGAACGAAATATCAGATCCATCAGACTTGTTGTCCATGTCATCATTTTCTGTGTACGGATCATCCAAATTGGAAGCTGATCCTTTCCTGCAATTTACAATGTCAGGCAATAGAAAAATGACAGAAAGCATTTAATATGGAAATAATTCACACTATTATCAGAACCTGAATTTCGTTTTTTGGTTGAGACACTGTATTTTGACCTGAAAATCAGAATGACAATAAAACTAGTTATGTGGAAGATTATTCCAGAAAGCAAGAAGAGATAGCATGAGATGGACACGTTGACAATCACGTCACATGGTCTAAGTATCCATATGACGGTCATAAGAAAATAAAATATAAAAAAACATGTAAAATGGAAAAAAAATGTCTGAAATATAACAAATAACTCAAATTTTCAAGTTACAATCATTCAGCACTTGATTTGGTCTAACTCAACAGATTTGCAGGATCCACATTTGAAATATTAAGACACCTTAAAATGAGTGGTTCATTTCATTACCAAATCCTGTTAAATTGTGGAAAATTAAATAACTCAAGTTTCAAAGCATAATTCTATAATTGTTAATGCTACATATGGGTACGATCAGCAATCAGAGGATGCAGTTATTTTTATTTGATCTTGTAATTGGCTTGTTTATTAAGGGTAGTTTTTATACATATTTTCTAGGAGTTGCCAATATTGAACAAAATTTAGGACACTCCCACCTTTAAGTCAAATAAAACATAAAATAAAAAAATAAAATCAGAGGATGCAGAAAGCCAGAGATCATCGAAATTAATGGGTTTTATATTATTATCTGGATTTATCAATTTAATCCAAACTTAAAAAGAAAATCAGAGGATGCAGAAAAGCTAGAATGTCCAAAGCACAAAGTCTGGTAATTTTATTAATGGAAACAACAAATTCTTTCCACGGGTGATCATATGATCATAGGTCAGTGACTACTAATGTGTAGTTTTGAATTTGTAGTTATATGACTAGTAAAACTGTTAGTCTACCAATCTTTATCAAATTTCACTATATTTACGGCGCAGATCAGTTAAATAAGCATGTAGCTGTCACCAGTAATAGCATATTTATATAATGGTGAAAGAGTACCTACCATCTTTTTAATTTTCCAGCATGTGAAAGCTAGGATAAAAAAAAATTATAACTATTTCACAATGTAGTTTTAAGTCGTCAGATTTGGATAAGATAACATGGTATAAAACACACACCTGTAAAATTGTCCCATGAGCACTTTTCTTCAAAGGCAATGAAATAGGGCCTGGATCACTTGGACTCATGAAATCCGTTAAATTAACGGTAGCCTCTCCCAGGATACCAGCTCTGGCTGAACCCTACAAATTGAAGTTGCCTGAACTGCTCAAATTTCAATAGGAATCCGATTTCTAAATATTTCAAGAAACAGGCATAGAAACAAAAAGGAAAGAAAGAAAAGATGAAAAATCACTAGATTTCATTGTAAGATTTAGAGTTCATACCATAGAAACAACAATCTTAAAGAGACACTCTTCAAGATCTTTCGAAGCATCATGTGAAATCCAGATAGACTCTGAAAGAGACTCAGGCCATTGGCAAGTTCCATTGCGGACTACAGCTTTGCTTGATTTTGCAATTGTCTTTCCCGTTTCCACTGATATAATGGACACAAAAAGCTTGTCCCATCCTTTTGGCACCTGATACAACAAATGTGTGTTAGGGAAACTCTTCTAAAAAAATGTGTTTTATTAAAAGTGCAGCCCTTAGAAATTGGTTAACATCCGACTCATGGAGACTCAGGAGTAACAAAAGACTCCACTAGGAAATAATTTACTTTTTCATAAAGTTCTTTGATCTATTAGCACCCAACCTTCTACAAGAAACATAGAATGAATTGGTACTGAACAGTATCATTTGCATTTAAACAATGGAAAATGGCCAATTAGATCAAGAAAATACTCAGTTTGTTTAAAGAAACTGTAAAGAATATAATAGATTGTCCTTAGAACATTCTCAAGTGATATAGCCGTGGATAAAAAAAGGTTGAATGTGTTCAACTCTTCTAAAACCAGAAAACACAGAAAACATAAATATGAATTATTGACTGACATCAGGCAGAAAAGGTGCACATCTTCATGAACTTTTTGATGTGGACATTACAACATCCGGGACATGTAATTAAAGCAAATGCATTTAACTCGTATTTTCTTTACCACCGTACAACTCTGAGATAATAGCCATCAAGACTATCCCTTTCAACTCCCATACAACAAGGAAATTCATTTAGTTATATCCATAGCAATTAATAATAGAGAACTATTTTGTTCATTGCAATGCCAGGTCATATTTCAAGGATAAGAATCATGCATTTGAAGAACACAATTGGAGTGAGATGATGCATAAACAAAACAATGTCAACTCTGATATTTGAAGGAAGCTATAAAAATCTCTTGAACTCACTGATCAACAATAGACTATGGCTCCATATCCAGAATAGATGAATACTTGAAGCCAATACACAGACAATGACAGCCAAATGCTTCTAGTGGTGTGTTTAAGTTATAATGCAGATGAGATGTTCACTTCTCAATCCAAATCACTGTGTGTTCAAGAAGTTTTCTATAGGTGCAGGTTGTAAATTTCATACGTTCAACACGACACGTTAATTGTCAATATCAAAAAATGGCAACCAAAAACGTTCAGGTGTATCGAAACTATACATTTCACTTTACATCACTCCTTAAGTTAATCTTTTTGTTACCATTATCTGCAATTGAAATTGTTCTTGTTTTTTGTCCACTATTTTTTTTTTGTCAGAAAATGTGCCTAATTTTAGCTCTTCTTATAAAGATCTGATTGTCTGATACATAGAAAACTATATATTATACAAACTTCATTAAATCTAACTGAAAAATTAAAAACACTGTTCAATATAAAAAAAAGGAGTCAAAATTACATGCAAGATTTTCTAAGAGACGGATATAAAAACCTGAATTCCTAAAACACGACTATTGAAAAGTAGCGAGAAAAAAAATCAAAATCAAATTCACGACATATCGAAAACAAACTTTACAGAACCTTGAAAGATACGATTCAAGAAAGACAGAAATGAAGAAAGAACAGATTCCAAGACAGAATCTATCATCGTCTGCACTTACCTGAGACGCCTGAAACTTCGAGAATCTGAAGTCGATCTTCTCCCCTGATTTCGACGGCCTGTGCCTTTGCAATCTGAACATTGTCTCTCTCTCTCTCTCTCTCTCTGTGAACGACAAGTCGAACCAAATTAGAGGAACTGAAACACCAGCTTCATTAATAAGAGTTTGTCATAGCTTCAGAGGCTAGTGAGAGAGACAGAGATATGAGAGCGTTATAGATGGGTTTTATTTTATTTTTTTAATGCTTCGCGTTTCATGTGAGTGGAGTTACGGTTACCTCCGGTGGGTTTAAAAGCTGGAGAGACGGGGAAACCTCTCGCGACTCTGTTTGTTGAGAGCGATTTGTCGTTCGACTCGGCGAAGCAAAGCAGGTGTGATTTACTGCGGATTACGACAGACAAACCTTCCTTGTAAAGAAGTTGAGGCGAAGTTGGCCGGCTTTAAACGCGCTCGTGTTGGAATCTTGACCGCGGGAGCAGCATAAGTTTTTACATTGTTGTCTGTTCTTTGATTCTAACTGTCGTGCTAGTGGGTGCAATTGGCGGGTTCAAAAACGGTCCAACTGGAACCCGTTCAATATTTTACTGTATTTATTATAAAAAATATATATAATAGGCAAATATTTATGTTTTGAATTGAATATGGATTTTTTCCTGCATAAAAACTAAAAATGTGAATAATGAGTAACTGATAAAATTGGTAGACTTTTTATTATGCTAAATTTGGATATTTTATCTTCTAGTTTTTAATTTATTGTAGATTATATTTAAGACGGTGTAGGAACATTAATAAAAATATAGGTAATCCACACGTGTCCACCTCATATGACAGATGTCCTCGATCGATGTTAGAAATCCGCCTGACCTACTCAGTTGATCAGTCCCCTTTCCATTGATTAGTCACATCAATCGAGCTCCCTCATCATCAATCGATCATCTTCATCTTCGATCGACTTGAGTGAATGAAGCATAACTAGTAAATCTATTCAATCAAGTTTGTCTAACCTAAATGGAAAACTAATTTTCGATCGATATGATCAAGTGGTAATTCATTACGTGTGGTAAAACAGAGTTGTCGACGGCCTATTCACGCACTTTTCTCCTTATGAGAACCTGTATTTTGCAATTGTACAACAAAAAAAAAATTGAGGTAACTTCATGCAGACAGATTTTAGGTAAATAATATCTAAAAGATACGTTTTTCAAAAATTAGAGACAGTTTTCCGTATAATTGGTTGTAAAACCTAGCATTTGTAAAAAATCAGTTTTATAATCAGATAACTAAGATACCAGGGGCGGACCTAAAGGTGGGCTCGACCGGGCTGTAGCCCAGCCCGGATTTTTTTTTTATTTTTGTTTTTTGTTATATATATTGAGATAATGTTACGTACAGACTTTTTTCAATCATAATTTTACTTTACACGTGTTTTGAATTTTTTAAAAATAATATATACTTTATTCAATGAGATACATGCATTTATTAAAAAAATGAAACATATACTCTACTAAATTGCATGGATATATTTATAGAAAAAATATAAAATTTATATCAAAATATATACTTCATTATTGTGAATATATGCTCAGGTGATTTAAAATCAACACATATAAGACTGAAATAGGGGCTGAAAAAAAATGATGTCATACCCCTTCCGTAGCCTCATTGTAATCTACACCGTTTTTTTTTTTAAATGATTGAATGTCTTTTGAATAACATATTATTTGGTATATAAAATAATTACATAAAATATAAGAATAAAAAATCTTTTTATATTAATATTTAATATAGCCCACCCAAAAATATTGTCCTGGATCTGCCCCTGTAATATACAATTGTTGTTTCTATTACACAGAAACCACCGTATCCACATAATATGCGTAACAAACTATATTTAAAAAATTTTAAAATCTAAAGAATATAATATTAAAAAAATTATAGGTATTTCAAAAAAATTAAAAAGTCGATCACGTGTTTGTAAGAAATTCTTCTTTTTTTTTCCCTTTATTTTTGTTTGGTGAGGGTGTTTGTAATAAATTATGTTGGAGCACAAAGCCTACAGTGGTGTTGTGAAGCTGCCCCGGAAAAAAAAACGGAGGGTGAGAATAAATAAGTTGTTCATGCGGATGAGAATAACACGGGATTAACGAGGGCGACAGCAGTTTAACGTAGGGAGAGGGAATAATGTAAATGCGACGGCTTTATCAAGACCGCATCGCCCTCGTGAGCGCTGATTTTTACAAAATAAACAAGGAAAAATCCACGTAACCCCTTCTAAACTGCCTGAAATTCATATAACTTTTGATTTTTTTTTAAATTCATATAATCACCTTAAAATACTTATATAAATCCAAATAACTTTCTTAAATTAAATTTTTGTTGATAAATAAGGAATACTCTGATTGGTTAATTCTTATTAAAAATACATGAACCAAAAACTCTTACAATGTATAAAAAATACTAACAATCGTCTATAAATAATGATTTTTTTATTATTTTGTATTGTTTATATGATCTATTTGAAGTGATAAAATCGTTATTTATATAAGATTTTTCATAGATATTTAAAATTTTAACTTAAAAGCCTATTTGAATTTACATAGATATTTTTAAAGAGTTATATAGACTTTAAGAAAAATCAGAATTACAAGGGTGTTTTTTGAATTTTTGCCCATAAACAAACATAGACAGTTGGTCATCAATTTTTGTTTTTAATATTAAAAGAGGGGATATCGTTATCCTTGCTAAACTGGTTCGTTGTGCGTCGGGATACCGACTGCGCATGTGGCACAGCTGTCTGTCTGATCGAAATTCAACGGACGTGATTGGCGATAGAATATAAATGTGGTTGTTCAAGTTGTTGCTTGTTTGTCCTGTTGTGATCCCTTTCGTACTAGTGGATTTTTCAGGGACCTATATTGGTGGATTTTAGTCATGATTGGGGTGGATTTGTTGTTTATTTTTGGAATCTTTTAGTCAATATGTAAAATAATCTCAAATTTTCCTTTATTGACAACAATAACACGACCCCCCCCCCCCCCCCCGTTAACACTTGCTTGTTAAAATTTAGTTATATTTTAAAATTTAAATGTTATCTCAATCTAATATATTAAATGAAAATATACTTTCAATTTTAAATTTTATCTCAATTTTATTTATTAAGATTTTTTTGAAATTTAAAATGTTATATAATTAAAAATTTTAATATTATCTAAATGAGATAAAATATAAAAGGCGTGAGCGATACAAATATTGTAGGGTTGAGGTTATTTTTGTCGATAAATTAAAATTTGAGGTTATTTCTAAGTAAGGAATAAAGGGGTATAGTTATATCAAAATAAATATGAATAAACTGATATTAATTTTCTAGGTTTCTCTAAAATTATGTTATTTCATTCAATCTATTTCAGTAATACAAAATAGGCTCATATTTCAAATTACTCATCATCACTTTTATTAAATCACATAACTCATATATTTAATCAATTAATCACCTATTATAAATCAAATGTCAAATCAAATTAATCAGTGATACATATACGTTACTTTGAATCACCCAATTGATTATCAAATCCATCAAAAAAAACAAATTACCAATTACTGATGCAGAAAATCATAATTAATAACACAAATATTCAAAAAATACAAAGATTACAACGAATAATAATCCAAAAAAAAAGTAACAAAAAACAAAACCCACATCATATAATTTTCGATTTCACAACCAATCCCATCCTATCCATGCATGCAATACAAAACAAATCCCACACACAAACACAAACCACCACAAACAAATCAAAATCACGTATGAACCGCACAATCCTTCCTCTGAAAACCCTTCCCCATCCCCCCCTTGCCCTGCCCGAACCTCACCTTCACCTGATCACAATCCACATCCAACGTATAATGCCTCGACTTCCAAACCCCAACCTTGAACCTCACCCTCGCCTTCAACCTCACATCAATCTCCGCCTCCTCATCCCCCCCTCCCCCCGCCAACTCCTTCTTCAACTTCCCCGCCACCCCCTTCGGCAACGGCATCCCCTTCGCCACCGCCTCCAACTCCAGCCTCGTCTCGTTCCTCCTCGGCTGGTGAAACGGCGCCGCCTCCCCGAACGCCACCATCTGGTCGGCGTACCACACCGAGAGGTCGACCGAGTCGTAGTAGATGGAGACCCGTCTGTTCAAAAAGAAATTCAGAGAACACAGAAAAGATTGGAGTTGTGATACGCGTATAACACTTTTCTTACAGTGGTCGTACTTGTGCCCCACTCAATGAATTCAGTTTGCTATAAGGTTATATGATAAAATTTGTTCAAAAATCAGACTTATATATGATAATATCTTATTATTTTTTATTCGCACAAGTGTTAAATATGTCTAATAATGTGTCAAAATATGTTCATGCCACACGTGCGTTTACACGCGTATACGCATGTGAACCACTTTCCGTTTTATCAATTTTAGACAACACTCTATGAGTAGGGGTGGTAAACCAGCCGAGCTTTGACCTGCTCAGGCTCGGCTCGGTTCCGGACCGAGCTTCATTTCGTGTTCAAGCTCGGCTCGTTGGGCTCATGAAAAGCTCGGTTAAAGCTCGGCTCGGCTCATTTGTTAAACAAGCCAAGTCGAAGCTCGAATCAAGGCTCGACTCGGACTCGTTTAGCTAAAAAAACATTGTTTAACATTTGAAAAGTCACATTTCACAGATCACAACACCTTATACATGTGAAAATAACATAAGCTCGGACTCGGTTCGAGCTCGGCTCCTTTTCCTTTTCTTCTATTAAATAAACGAGCTCGTCCAGGCTCAGCTTCAGCTCGGCTCGGCTTGGCTCGGGCTCAGCTCGTTTACAAACCGAACTTTAAAAATTGTTCAAACTCGACTCGTTTATCTAGTCAAACGAGCATGAACGAGCTTTAACCGAGCCGAGCCTGAGCTGCTCGGCTCGTTTACCAGCCCTATCTATGAGTGGACCACAATCCACAATATATTATATTCCCAATAGATCAGGTTAGATCCAACGCATTTTTAGCCGTCCGATCATATTATTGGATATTTAAAAATTAAAGTAGGATTCAGTTAAATTTTTATTTTTTATTTTGTTAGAATGCTTCTTAATCTTAACTATCTTGAACTGATACGATTAGATGACCACAGATAGTTGGACAGTCTTAACTATACATATTGGGCCTAACCGGTCCCTATTCCCGAAACTATATTAATAAAATCTATTCATGAACACCTGTTTCGGTTGTGGGAGAGGAGGGTCACGTCGAAGGTGGCGTTGAGGGTGTTGTCCGAGGTGAGGTTGTAGTGGGTGACGGAGACGTCTTCGACGGAGTACTCGACGGGGGCGGGGCGGACGATGAGCCACGTGAGGAGGGCGGCGAGGCCGAACATGAAGAGGAGGGCGACTGAGGTGCAGACGATGCAGCAGATGAAGCTGGGACTGTGTTGGGGCCTTGTGTTGGATGATGGTCTGTATTGTTGTCGAGGCATGGTTTTGGTTGTGGTGTTTGGTGGTGTGAGAGGTTGTGGTTTGTATAGAAATGGTGGAGAGAAAGGAGAATTGCTTCTTCATTGTGAGGTGTCTCTCTGTTTTTCAGCGATTCGTTTTTGTTATCTGTTTAATTTTAGACCTTTGATTTTGTGAGGTCTGATGATCTGGACCGTCTGCAACGACGGTCGGGTCGTGGGTTTCTTTTTTCTTTTTTTGTACTGGGGTTCTGAGGATGGATTGGAATGCAAGTGATTCTTTGTTCTTTTTGCAGATTTTTTTCAATTCACTACTTCTCTTTTTCTTTTTTTGGGGGGTCTTGCCTTGCATTAAAGATATTCTGTGTTTATGTTAGGTGATGAATAAACTCTTAACATGCATTTATGTGTCAGTGGTTTTGGGTTTTTGTTTTTTGAAAAGAGTTGTGTCAAAGTTACAAAGGTAGGAGAGGGTGATGGAGTTCAACAGCCTTGGAATGGGGAGAGTGACTCAAAAGTTTTGTCACTCCCAACCAAATTTCCAGCCAGTTGAGATCCCCGGGCCCAGACATAAAAGAAAAGTACAATGCAACAAGAACTGAAATAAAAGCAAGAAAATGAACTCGCAGAGCTCGAAGAGTATAACGGTAAAAACACATGAATTCTATGTGACCGTGAATAAAAGACTATCATTTAGGTGGTAACAGTTTATTTAAAAAAGTAAATACAATTTTTTACACTGAAAATCTGATATTGTTAGTGGACTTATATTACAAATCCAGACCCTTTGTTTATTTTTTATACTTGTATTTTGTTTTATGTTGGGTTGTCACATCATCATACATAACATCACATTATTATAAAGGGGAGTTATTGCGTGCGGCGAACGGCAGGTGCGGCAGCGACTACGGGCCGTCGATCACGGGTTCATCGCATCGGACGGTCGGGTGCAATTCACGTCGACCGTTAGATGCGATGGACTCGCGATCGAACAGTCCACATCGCGACCGCACCTACCGTTCGCCGCACGTAATAATTTTCATTATTATAAATATAACAAGTGAATTTTATAAAAAAATTCACATGTATTTATAATCGACTGATTTTTAAAGTAGTGATGTAAACAACTCTACAACAAAAATCAAACAAAATATATACACAGGGGAGGACCCACTAAGGGGCCAATGGGGGCGATGGCACCCACTGAGATTTCAATAATAATAAGCGGTACTTTGAAACTGTTGGAGCATTTTAATATTAATTAATTTTTTAATTAATCTTTTCATTCATGCACATTCATGTATTTAATAGAATCATTTAATGGATTCATGTGTCTCTTTGAAGAATGTGTAAATTATTAATTTCAAATACATGAATGAATCTTGTAATGAATGTATATACATTGGATGAATGCATGTATACACAAGGATGAACCTTGTAGTGCATGCACAATAGTCATTGGATTAATCTTTCATAAATTGTGTACATAGGAATGCATGAACATGCATCAAATGGAGTTTATTACGTGCATGTATCCCAGGGGGTCTAATGAGACTATATAAATCACCCCTTCATCCGGTGGCAATGCATCAATCAAGCATAACATCAATCCATCAAACAAAAAAAAAAAAACAGTGAGTGTGAGAATTTCTTGGCCAAGGAAGGTGTTCTTTTTTTTTTTTGGAGCTTTGAGCTCATCCACTTGTGCAGATTGGTGTGAGCTATACAACGTTTCAGTTGGGCTGTTGTATCCTGGAGGGGACGAGCCAAGAGAAAGTCTGCTGCACCGGTTCGTGGATTGTCCAAACCGCAGAGGGCTTGAATCTCCTTAAAGAGAGCGAGATACCCGCGCCTTAGCCTAATTGTTTCGTTTGCTTCTCAAAATTATTTGTAATATTTTTCTATATATTACAATATTTCACTAACAGAAACTTAGGGAAAAAAAATAAGAAAATAAGTTGTTGCAATAAAATCAAAGGACTTAAGGCTTTCACTGTTTTATATTTGGGAAAAAGTTAAAAAGGGGTTGGACACTATAGACGACATGGTTGAAAAAAAAAAGAAAAAATGATTGAATACAGTGGCTGACCGACCACAACATTTATCTATTTTTAAGGTTTGATTTTTTGTTATACTTAGTATTCTAATGTTTTTGGTCGGTACTTAATGTTCTTGTTGTGCATTTTAAACATTTTTATTACTCTTGACTGAATCTCTCCAATGATTTCTCTAGGTCAACATATCCATTTGAAAAAAAAATCTCATTTTAATCTACCAACAGGCAACAAGCAACTATTCACAACCATGTTAGAACACTTATTTGATTTTAAATTTCCTATTTTGACATAATTTTTTTCACTATTGAATGGCATTTTTATTAATTATCAATTTATCATGTGCTTTTATCATATATACTTTGTATGTGTGTATGTATAATGTTTTCATTTTCTTAACCTTTGCCCTCAATTTTTTGAGACTTTGAGCAAATAAAAAACATAAATTTATTTTAAAAAATATTTAAATTCATACATGGTTTCAGGATTCACAATTTAGTTTATAAATTATACATGACAAAAGCCACTAGTAACTCAAAAAAAAAAAAGAGTAAGAATTAGCAACAATTTAGATTTAGTTTCATTCAAAACTCTTTTTTTTAGTAGAGACTTAAAAAGATTTAAATTGTTTGTTTGATTACTCAAATAATTTAATTCTTAATTATTTATCTTTAATCGGTTATGAAAATATTTTATAAAATGATGTCATCTTCAACTTCAAAGCAATCATAGTCTGATGGAGTCCCCAGTGTCCATAGCACAACGGTTCAGGGTTTAGCGGTGTTATCGATAGGTCCTGAGTTCGAGTCTTGGCGCTGACTTACCCACCTGTTTGTTGGCGATTATTCGAAAGAATTTTCCGTGGGACCGGGGCAAACAGGCGGAGGTAGCTTTCCCAGCTCGACCGTAAGGTCAGCCACGGGGAGTCCCTCCGATATCAAAAAAAAAAAAAAATCATAGTCTGATGGCACCACTAATGATATTGTTCAAAAAGATGAAAGTCATTGTGTTATTGACATTTTATTGTATGAAGTGTAAATTTAAATTTAATAGTATATTAATGATTGGCCCATTAGAAGAAAAAAATCATGGATCCGCCACTGTATATACAGGTATATAAAAACAAACATTCCAACACCCTCGGTTACTAGTGTTACAAGAGTGCCGCATATTGCATTGCATACATTTTAGTTAAGAGGTAGAATAATGTTAGGGTTGGTCATGCGGATTGTGGATGCCGGACAACCCCATAAACCATTTGCACGTATTTTTATTTTATAAAAAAGTAAATATCATTTAATGTTATATGCATCGATGAAAAATGTTTGCAGTTTATTTCATGTGATGACATGATGATATTATAGTAATAATTTATCGATTCATTAGTATTAGCCTAAATCATATCTTAATTCTTTAAATATTGAATGCAATTAAAATAATCATTGCAATTTTTTTATCAAATAAAAAAATATTAATTAGTTTTAAAAAATGATCAATAAATGCATCTTCATCTTTGAAAAAGGAAGATTCACTACAACAAATAAGTTATTTATGAGAGAAAACTTTCTTTGGTAAAAGTCTCAATTTCTTTGGTAGAAGTCCATACCAATGAAAATTTTCTTTGTTAAGTTCATTGCAATAAACGCATGATTAAATATTTTTATCGATAAAATTACATTTTTCTTGATAGAAATTTCTCAATGAAACATATTTCCCCAGTAAAAAAAGTTTTACCAAAGAAAAATTTGATTGGTAAAAACAACACCTTTCACTAGTAAAGGTTGCTTACATCCTCGCAAAGAGGAAATATGAAATTTTGTATTAATTGTTGAAAATTATGTGTGGGAGTTACAAATCCGACTCTCTCAAATCTTAGAGCCGTCTCTTAATGGTACGAGAAAACTCAATTAAAAAAGTGTATATAGGATTTAATATATTACCATGATGCCTCATAATTGATATAAAATTACAACATAACTTTTATACGTGAAAAATACCCATGACTTTTTTCCCTTCTTTCAAGGGCATATCCACTTCACCCTCAATGAGCTAATCACATAACTCAACCTGCGTTTCTATCACCTAGACAAACTGTATTTTGATTACAAAAACCTTTTCTCCTACAATTTTATTTGTTGATGATTCAAAATTTAAAATTAAAGACACAAACAATATACTGTAATTCTTTTTTTCAATTTTTTTTTGATGATCGAGAAACCAGAATACAAGTCATAAATCCAATATATACTTCAATTTTTGAGATTTTTTATTTACACCCTAGACCAAATAAATCCATTAAATCCATTTATAAGAACTTTTGACTAGAATCTTCAACTCCCGCCAAATCAAACGGTTTGAACCATCCAAAACTCACAACGACTATTTTACACCGTGTCATTCCACACACAAAAATCCGAATAAACAGCATTTTTTGCCGCCCTAACTATTGCATTACCTTGCAACCCAAGCAATCACCGACTTCAGAATTGCCACGTGTCAATAAACCATTGGATTTACGTGATCCACGTCATCCACACCTCGACATTAAAACCCAACCACCCCGCGAAAATTTCAAATTTTTTATCCAAAAATATACACACAAAAATAAAAAACACGACCTCTCGCGGGGGCCGAGTCGGTGAGCAACCACGACTCTCGGCATTCACGAGTAGAATCCCGTATTTGCCCCTGTGAATTCTTCAATTCCCAATCAGCCCAATAGTTATCATGATTACAACGGCCCAACGTTTTAGACCCGAAGGGGCATCGGCATTACGTGTACTTACAGGGGTATTTTAGGGACTCTGTAGAATCTAGGGCTATGGGAGAGGGGCATTACGGTCATTTCCTCATTCTCTCTCCTCTTATTATCTTATCGTTCATCTTCTCTGTTCCTTCCAGACTCCTCGCCTTCTCCGAAAAGGGGATCGAAAGGGAGAAAAAAAAGGAAACCCTAATTTTCTGTCGTCCGTTCGATTTCGATCTGACGCTTCACGATTCCCCCCGATCAGGGGATCCTGTTGCGTTGAGAGAAGGGGGGAAAGTGATGGTGGAGGTGGGCAGATCGCCGGATTCGGAGGAGTACGTGCTCCGTTCCGGCGTCCGGTCCGGGCTGAAGAGGGAGCTCGCTTTCGCTCTGAAGTCCCAGGCCGAGGTCTTTGGCCTCTTTGGGCGGACAAGGTCGGGGAAGACTCGGAGCGATGCCGCCACCTACCGTGATTTGGCGGCTCGGAACTCGAGCAGCAAGAAATTGAAGAGATCAGTGGCTGAGTCGGCGAAGATTGGGTCTCCGGAGGCTCCGACGGAACCAATCGTGATTGATAGTGATGATGGAGCGAAGGACGTCTCAGGATCCGCGGAGGAGATGGGAGTTGTGATTGACAGCGTGGATGGGGCCAAGGAAGCACCGAAGGAAGCTATGATTGTGTTGGCATTGGCAGCAGAGACCGATGTTGTGATTGATGGTGTTAATTCGCCGAAGGATATCTTGATTGATGGTGGGGATGCAGTGGAGGTGAATGGAGAGGATTTGGTGAAGGAAACTGTGATGGTTGGTGAGGATGTTGTCAAGGTGGAAGGAGATGAGGTGGTGAAGGAAATCGTGATTGATGGTGTGGGTGGAGACGGGATGGTCAGTGACGAGACATTGAAAGAGGTTATGATTGAAAGTGATGGAGCGAAGAATGAGATTCATGTTGAGGAGGCACCAAAGGAGGTTGTGATTAATGATGGTGATAGTGCGAAGGCAGTCTGTGGGGACTCATCGACAGAGAGGGCTATTGATGGTGGTGACAAAACGAAGGTGGGCGGTAAGAAATCACTGAAGGCTAAGCGGGAACGCCCCCAACTTCCGAGGAGGTTCACGAGGTCGGCATTGAAAGCTTGTGTGACTGCCAAAGAGACGGAAACACCAGGTGGTGATTCTGTTCCCTTGGAACCTGTGAGTGGTAGTGAAAATGTGTGCCTGATGAAAATTGAAGAAAAGGAAATCACAATCATTGATGGCAATGAAGCTAAGAAGGATGATGAGGATAGGCCGAACATTCTGCCTGAGAAGCCAGTACGGAGGTTCACTCGGTCAGTGTTGAAAGCAGCCACGACTGATTTGGCCACGGTAGGTTCGTTAAGTGGTGACTCAGACCTCACCGTGGATGAACAGAATGAGAGCTTGAAAAAGGAAGTGGAGGCTGCTGAAACGGGGATGACCGATGTCGTGAGCCCCAAGAAAAAGCTCGAGCTGAAGATGTCAAAGAAGATCTCGCTAACTAAGTTTCCATCCAACATAAGGGAACTCTTAGCAACCGGCCTGCTTGAGGGCATGCCTGTGACATACACTCTCCGGACTGACAAGGTAAACACCGGAAATGACATGTTAAATCTCCTTCTTTTTTGGGCAGGTTTATGCGAACTATACTATAGTCAAAATTTGATTATATATGATTTATTTGTTTGTTGGATATTTGTTACAGAAAGGAGATCTTCAGGGAATCATAAAAGATGGCAAGATACTTTGTTTCTGTTCTTCTTGCAATGGCTCCAATGTCAGTGTTTGTGTTGCACGAGAATAAATTTTTTTTAAGTTTTGGAGATATTGTGGATGTTTGACAATTTATTTTCCCCTTGTGTACAGCTTGTTTCGGCCTTTTACTTCGAGCAGCATGCGGGCAGCAATAAGAAACACCCAGCAAACTATATCTACTTAGAAAATGGCAAAAACATCCATGATGTATTGAATCTGTGCAATAATGCTCCTCTTGATATGTTAGAAGAGACAATTTTAGCAGCTGTCTCCTTGGCACCTGGAGATAAATCAGTTGATGAATGTAAAAATCGTGAAGGTGAGGGTTTAGTGAATTGATTAACCTGTGGATTTGTAGTACATTTTTTTGTTTCATCAGAATGTGTCTTGGTATCTGTGTGGTGCTATAGGCTTATTGCATGTGTCATGTGCAGGGAATTCATTATCTACATGCTTAGAGGCAGAGCAATTTTATGCAACCCCATCTAAACAGGTCAATGGTAGTGTGAGGTATGTCCTTGTCATAGTGTTGTAGACCACTGTTGCTGTCTCATTTGTAATTTGTTGCTTTGGGATACCTTTTTTTCTCTGAGCTGATTTGTGTCTTAATATACTGCGGTATCATTTAGTTTTTCTTTATTGCTACAGATAATGATAGACTTTGTTGATCATATATATACTTATTTAGTTCATGTTGTAAAGTTGATTAGTCCATTATCCATGCATTTCAATTGGTAAAAGGCAGTAGGTATTTGTTTTCCTGGACATGAGTATACCGTTTTGATATGAGAATCATTCCAATTCAAATTTTAATTCAGTATATCAAGCTGAAACTTTAAAATTTATGAGAAGGATTGAAATGTTATAAGTAATTAAACTAACATCAGATTAAACATGCAAGTTAGGGGCTAGGAATGAGTAACATTGGATTAGTTGGAAATCCATATATATCTGCTCTGTACTTTGAATGTAATGAGGATTTTATGAAGTTACACAGTTCACAGTATGCTGACATTAGGGTACATGTCATTTTAACCTACCTAGTAGGAAAGATTTAAGGTATGTGTGCTTCATATTTGCATTGTCCAGACTCCAATTGTGGCCATTGTGACGACATTTGTTGTAGCGTGTTGGCATATAGAGGGTTGAACAAATGATAATCTTAATGAAATCATCTTTTTCTCCTTTGAAAACCCGAACTGTTCAAATTTCAAAATAGAAATATGTACACCCCATCCATTGGCGGTGGAGAACTTATAGCTGATTTATAAATCTTCAAGAGCAGAAAGATATCTTTACCATCAATCATGATGTATTGCTCAACCGAATCACAAATTTATGGGCACAAGCAAGATCTAAAAGAATGTGCCCAAGTAGAATTGGCTATTATATGATTTGCATGCCTCATTCTCAGGAATACCGTTGTCTAATTGAACAATCACATGTTGAAAGTCAATATTTCCTTCAACTTTCAAGATTCATCGTGTCAGCAAAGTAGTATGAAATGACTTGTTACTATATCTGTTTTAAAATGTAACTCACCATGTACATTAATGATGCTTGCAAGACTGAAATGTGTTTTGGAGACTTGACTATTTACGTAGTGTAGGCCTGTCAATGGGTCGGGTTTGGGCCAGATCAGGATGGAACTGGACTCGACCCGATAGTGGATCCGTTGGGTCCTAGTCTTGCCCCAGATCTGACATGCTGGAGAAATACAGCATGGGGATGGAATGGATCGAGTTGGATTCATCCATGGATAAAATAATAATTGGATGGTGGTCACCCCCCCCCCCCATGCCCCATCAAACCCCTCAATTGTCAACTGTCCCTCCCACCCCCTCCCCTGTAACATCTCCTCCTCTTCCTCAATTGACACTCCCTCACACCCCCTTCCCCTGCAACACCTCTTCTGCCTTCCTCTGCCTGTCCCCTCCTGTCTCATTCTGGACCAGGAGGACCAATTGCGCACTGAGGATATGGTTGTCAAATTATCAGTTGTTGGATCATTTGTGGGGTTACTGTTGCTTGAGCTCGATACATTGCGGCTTCCAAGACTGACAGGTTCTATAGGGGACTTAAGTTTTGGATCACTGTCTCTCCTCCTCCGAGGGAAGGAAGATCGGATTCTACTATGTTCGGTGTTGGGGTGTGTGTGTGTGCGCGCAATGTCAGAGTCTAAATTGGGTCTTGGGTCTGTAATCTCGGACTCGGGTTCACCCCTTTTATTGGGTGAGATCTGAATATATTTTATTAGCAAGTCATGATCCGTTGAATGTAATTAAGACATCTGATCTGCCATGATGAGCTTGATATGCAATGCTGCCCCCATACTTTGATGTATAGTTAATATTACATTATTACCAACAGTTTATATGAGAATTTTTTTGAAGCCTGCAATGCTTTTCTAATGTATATTTGTGTACTTCAGATCATCAAAAACAGTTGTTAAAGTGGCATCTTCTGGCAGTATTTCAAAGACGGTGTCATCACTTAAGAAGAATGGCCAGTCCAGAATAACTAGAAAGTTAGTACTTTTGTTTATTCAAAACCTGATATTTAAAGTTACTTTTTTTGCCCACTTAATTTTAATTCTCTTTCCCCATCTATAATGTTAATTGATTTGATTGCTTTAATCTTCTCTTTAAGGGACTTGCGGTTGCATAAATTAGTCTTCATGGATGATATTCTACCTGATGGAACTGAAGTAGCATATTATGTTCGTGGACAGGTGATGCCATAAATCAGATCAATGTCCTGTCCAACTATTGAACAACTATTTATATTGGCTTGAATTATGTGATGTTTTTGTGTGCTTACAGAGATTGTTGGAAGGCTATATACAGGGCTCTGGAATATTTTGTCGGTGCTGTAATAACGTGGTATGTGTTATTTTATGCACAACTTTGTCAAATTTTATGTAATTCTCCTTTACTTAATATAAAATGTTATTGAGCAGGTCAGTCCTTCTCAGTTTGAAGCTCATGCTGGTTATGCGTCACGTCGGAAACCGTAAGAAGTTGTTTAGACTTTAAAGTTTTTTACACTAACATTTTTTTTATCGTTTTTGCACCATTTATTTGATGTCTTCTCCTTTTCTTCAGATATTTGAACATTTATACCTCCAATGGGGTGTCACTACATGAACTATCAGTTTCCCTGATGAAAATTCGGAAAAAATCTACCAAAGAAAGTGATGATCTTTGCCGAATCTGCGCAGATGGTGGAAATCTTGTGCTCTGTGATATCTGTCCTAGAGCTTTTCATGCAGGTGAAATGTGAAACATGGAATTGAAGTTTTTTGATTAATCACACATGGAAAACACAAATCAAATTGATTAAATTTTAATAAGTGTTTTATTGTGTTGTATGATTTCAAACATAAGAGATTAATCACACTAGTTTAGTAATTTTGAAATAATCGTGAAAATGCTCAGAAATGAAAATAGGAATGGAGGACAAATTTTCTTAGGTGTTCTAGTAGAAGGAGAATAAGAATGAATGTCAAACTGGCCTTTAACTTATGTTGCATTGTGACACATGGAAAGTTAATATGTCTATGTTAAAAAATAAATAATTGATGTTGATTAATTCTGTCTACAATATTTTGGAGGTTGTTTCTTTTTTTCTTCTTGATATCCATGATATAGTTGAAGGATAATTGGCTCACCATGGTAACTCTTTTGCAGCAGTCTGAGATGTAGTAGGATTTATACATTTCAATCCAAAACGGTTGGAAAATACACTGTTGAATTGTATAACTCACACTAATTTTTTGTCCATTTGATATTTTCCTGTTTCATTTTTTACAGTGAATTTAGATTGTGTTATGCACTTTGTAAGCCCTTTGAAGTGGTTTTTTTCTTTGGTAGAAGATTACCTAATTAATTTTATACCTCAAACAAATTTCGTAATATTAATATTATTTTTCTACGGACTAGTTATAAATTTCTAACTCATATATTGCATTTGTGACATATTTAACTTGTAGTTTTCTTTGACACTGTTGTATGCATGTATGCCTTTGTGCATATTGAGACTTGTTTAAGTAACAAAATAAAATATTTTATTGGTATTTTTGTAGAGTGTCTAATGAAATTCATGTAGTTCTTTACTTGGCATTAAGATTTATCGTTTTTATCTACTTATGATGGCCTGTTTGGTATTGGATGCTAAAACACCTGCCTGTATTTATGCTTTGCTAGCCTACAGTCAATTGATGTCTGATTTATACAATTAGGTTTTGTTTGATTCCATATGCCATGCTTGTTATGTGAATGTGTTTGCTCCCCAATGTTTGACAAGAAGTGTTACTTGCAGGTTGTGTGGGATTGCAAGGTGTCCCAAAGGGCGATTGGTACTGCCCGTATTGCCAAAATATGTTTGAAAGAGAGCTTACTTGTGCACATAATGCTAATGCAATTGCTGCTGGGAGGGTTTTAGGAGTAGATCCCATTGAGCAGATATCTAACCGTTGTATTCGTATTGTCAAAACATCGGACATTGATATCAGTTCTTGTGTGCTGTGCAAGTAAGCTACTTGTCCACACATTAAAGTTTTGTTATCTGCAAAAGCTTTGGATTTTAGATCTCTCATTCTGGATGATAGTCTTCTGCTAGCTTTTGAAATAATTTTTTTACTTAGGCCCTCTTTCTTGGGTGCTTCCATGTAGTTTATTTGGACAGACAGATCACATCTTCATTTCCTCGTTTTAGGGCCTAAGTTATCCTTTTATATTTGCAATTTTTTGTGTTCCAGGTGCCATGATTTTAGCAAAACTGGATTTGGTGATCGCACAGTTATTCTCTGTGACCAAGTATGTCTTTTTGGTATTCTTAATAGGATTATACTATTTTTTTAGGGTTCTCCTTGTTCAGACTCAATACACGTGTTGATATATTTATTCCACATCATTTGAGTTCGTTCTGTGTTCATGTTTCAGTGCGAGAAGGAATATCATGTTGGGTGCTTGAGGGATCGCAACATGGATGATCTGAAGGTGCCAATACTTTTTCTATAGAATTTGTTTTTCTCTGTGCTTGGCTATATCTGCATCCGTTGGGATTTTTTTTTCAGTCTTACTTGGACATCATTATGTCCTTCCTGTGCCTGAAGAATTGAAACTTACCTCTTTGACAGGAATTGCCAAAGGGGAAATGGTTCTGTTGCTTGGATTGCAGGAGGATTCATGCCTCTCTGCAGAAGTTACTTCTTCGTGGGTCAGAGAAGCTTCCAGATTCCATTTCCAGTGTTATAAAGATAAAGCATGAAGCAGTAGATTCAGGTGGAAGTGCTCAGTTTGATGCCAGCTGGAGACTCTTGAGTGGAAGAATTGCTTCTCCTGACAGTAGATCAGTACTTTCCAAAGCTCTTGCTATTTTTCATGTGAGTATTTATTACCTAAATAGGATTTCATATTGGCACTCAGTTACCACATTTATTTTCAGATGAGTTTATTAAATAATTTTTAAGCTTGGGTGATATTTAATCGATTGTAGCTTTTCCTGGTACCATACTTTTGCTTTGACCATTTTATGAACTTACATTTATCCGAAGACCAATGTTATGCCTGAATTACTGAACATTTTGTCCGCTATGCGTATGATCTCTTCCAGGAGAGATTCGATCCGATAGTTGATGCACTGTCAGGTCGAGACCTAATTCCTTCCATGGTTTATGGGTAAGGAAATAAATATTTCAATGAAGGTCATGTGCGATTTGCTTTATATCTTATTTAATTTTTAATCTTAGCTTACTTGATTAATTTTGAGTTTTGCAGTAACAACATTAGAGACCAAGAGTTTGAAGGGATGTATTGTGCCGTTTTGACAGTGAAGTATGTTAATTAATGTCCCCCTTTCTTTTCTACATGCTTTCTTGATCAGTTTATCTGTATCTCTTGAAAATAATGGTGATACTGATCTACACCTGTTTAAAACACGTGCAGCTCGTTTGTTGTGTCAGCTGGGATCCTTAGAGTTATGGGAAGCGATATTGCTGAACTTCCCCTAGTTGCCACAATTAAGGAATGCCAAGGACAGGTGTGTCTTATTATCATGCTGGATAAAGCATCTTCACTCTTTGATTAATGATACTGCGTCATGAGGTTGTAAGGAGAAATGGATTTAAGGGCTTCCTGGGTGAAGTTTCTAAAACCATGCAATTAATCCCACCCTCTTTTTCTGCTTTTAAAAATAGGGATGTGACATCAAATTTCTCCTTTATATCATCTCATGAGTCATGACCTCATTTAAATTATCTTCTCCCACTAAACTGTACTTTATATGGTATCTTTGTAGGGTTACTTCCAGGCATTGTTCTCTTGTATAGAGAGACTTTTGGGGTTCTTGGGTGTGAAACATTTCGTGCTACCTGCGGCTGATGAAGCTGAATCTATATGGACAAATAAGTTCGGCTTCACTAAGATAACTCAGAACCAGGTTATTTTTACTTTTATTTATACATTTACTTTTGTATACTGTGAATGTATTATTGACAACTCAGAAGATGTTAAGATGTTCCAATTCCCACTTGCAGCTGAGTGAATATGCAAAGGGGGCCCGACCGATGACTTTTCAAGGCACTTCGTTGCTATACAAACCTGTCCTTGAGTGTCAGATTGTTGATAGTTGCAAATGAAGCAAGTGTTGTTGATGAAGATTTTGTTCTTTCGTTTCAGTTCATCCGAAGAGCTATTTTTTTTGCAGTGCTTTTCACAGAGATGCACAGAGCAGGAGGATTTGGGATGAAAAACATACGTCTCTTCACCTCAAAGATTTCTTTTCTTTATGTGTTTTTTATCTTTTTTGCCTGGCTGTAAATGTTTTTTGCTTTGGGTGAAAAGAAAAAGGAACAAGAGAAATTTTTTGACCGACAGTGGGTATATAGAAATCTGAAAATTCAAAAGAGCTTTTGTTTTGGGGAAACCATAAATAATCTGTGCATTGGTTTTGGGTAATGCAGTTAATTTTGGGTGGTTTAAATTTTTATTTTATCTTATTTATTTATTTTGGAGAATCCTCTGGTGAAAGACAGGAAGGAGCTTGAATTGTTGCTATGCAAGGCAGATTTTTGTTGTGTACAAAATAATGAATTCTGGGAAAAGGTGGTATAAATTCTGAATGAATATATCTGAATTTTAGTGTCATGTGGCTTTCAAAGTTAACAGTGGATGATGAAGTGCTTTCTTTCTTTTTCTTTTTCTTTTTTTCCAAAGGAAGGAAGAAATCCTGTAGAAATTCTGTAAAGTTCATTTTGGTTGGCTCTGCGAAACAATGTCCATACAGGCGTCGAAGCTGTATGAAATCTTTTGTTTATTATTATGAGGGTTTCCTTTGTTGGAGTTACGATTAGGTGCGGTGTGCGGTCGGTGCGGTGCGCAATCACGGGTCCATCGCATCGGACGGTCGGGTGCGATTCATGTCGACTGTTGGATGCGATGGATCCGCGATCGGACGGCCCACGTCGCACACCGCACCGACCGCACACCGCATCTAATCGGAATCGCCCTTTGTTGTTGCGGAGTTTTTGCTTTTCTTTGGAAATCCTTTCCGTGACTACAGTTTCAACTGAGAGTGTTTGAACGTGGGTTTGAAATGATTGTACGTTTACGGGAATTTGATTTTTTTAAACTCATTTTCAAACAGAAAAAAAAAACACTAGCTTAATGAAAAGTTGCAAACACATTTTTATTAATAAGTGTTTAAAAGCTAGCTTTTGCATAATCTGTGCAGACTCAAATTTAAACTCGAATTTTGAAGAAAATTTAATTTTTAAATCCACATCCAAACACTCTTAATTTGACAATGAGATTGTGGGATAAGCTAGGGTAAAATACATCCAAACACTCTTAATTTGACAATGAGATTGTGGGATAAGCTAGGGTAAAATACATTTGGACCCCTTGAAGTTTTTAAAACCTGCAAAAGCACCCCCTAAAATTCAAAAAATGCATTTACACCCCCTATCGTTAGATTTTCCATTTAGATGAGACAAAAATACTTTAAAATTATTATATTAGTCCTTTAATTAATTTTGTAAATGCCTTAAAAAGAGTAAAATTAAATTGGAATATGCTTTATAAATATTAATTACTACAATAATTAAATCTTCAAATACATTTTGATCAATTTATTGTGAGAATTAACTCACATAACAGTTAATTAAAAGTGAAAATACGATAATGATTTAATTAAATGGGTAAAATCATACTTTTGTTCTATTTTAACAAAAAATCTAACGGAAGGGGGTGAAGTGCATGTTTTGAAACTTCAGGAGGTGCTTTTGCAGGTTTCAAAGACTTTAGGGGGTCCAAACGCAATTTATCCTAAAATCTAATAGCTGTCCGATTTAAAAATGAAAATGAAAAAAATGTTTCTTTTAATGTGATTGTTTAGAAAGAGGATAAATTTCTGAGGATAACTATCTTAATTTTGGGTGATAAAAGATTTTGTTCTTGTTGACACTCGTTAACATTGGGATAAAAACATGTGAGAAATGGTATTTTAGCATTTAGATATAACAAATAATCACAATTTGTTTGGTATTTTAATTGTTCATTATTTATCCCAATTTTTGTATAACAAATAAGATAATCTTTTTTAGGTAAGTAGATAAGTTGTTTTTCATCCCCTTATCCCTTGTCATCTGATTAAACTAAGCAGAAGGGAAGTTTAACATATATTATTTACTATTTATTTTGATTTTGATAATTGTGAACATTAACAAAATTAATGGCCATTTTATCCTATTGCCAATCAAATACATCAGTTTTACACTGGCATGACATCTCATATATTTTATATGAATTTTTGTAATCACATGTCAAATCTTTATTGAATATTGATTTCAAACACTGATAGCATATAATACATTGGATTTCTCAATGCACAAGTGAATTAAACATCCTTGAAACCAATCGTCCGTATCATCTGATTTCAAGCATAATCAAACATAATATATAAATACCTCTCTCTTCTGATTTGTCAAGACATGGAAAGCTAGGATCAAAATACTTGGAAAAAAACATCAAATATGATTCAACCCACTACAAAAGAAAGAAAGATATAAAAAGACCCAGAGATCCCATCCTCCAAAAACTCTTCATAAGCGCATAAAGTTCTTCAAGGGGAAAGGAAATCAACAAGGGTGGGGCTATAGCCACCCCACAAGTTATCCTATCCACCCCATAAAAAAATTAATTTATTTCATATCTAACCCACCCCATGTTCGACATAGATGACGTCTTCTGTGTTTAATATTGTTCGACATAGACGATGTCTTCTGTGTTTAAAATTGTTCGATCGACATGATCTATGTCGAACAATCTTAAACACTATGTGGAAAATGTTTGGGAGAAGACATCGTCTATGTCGAACTCGTGGGGTGGATTAGATATGAAGTAAATTAATTTTTTATGAGGTGGATAAGATAACATGTGGGGTGGCTCTAGCCGCGCCCAATCAACAATGCCAAAGGATCCAGGTTGCCCCATCACACACACATCTTGTGTGAGTTTCTTAGTTCTTTTGACCCCCTCTGTTTTCATCTTCTTTCTCCTCCATTGCTTGTGAGGCAAGCTTTCGGACTTTGTAACTTAATTTTTGATGTTATAAAGTCTACAATTCCCTATACAAAAAACTAAAATCCTGGCCGTCAACGCCATCCCACTACTCCGTGATTGCCAAGTGCCCGTTACGGAAGCTCACCTCCCTTGCTCCAACAATGAAGCGACCTCCATCTCAAACACAACAACAGAAGAACTCCCACATGTTCTCCAAGTAGGACAAAAATCTGCTCCTCCTATGTGTAAATAGGAGTACCGATGCCCCATAATGTGACATTGTGGGGATTCACATCATTTTGTTTTTTTGCAAGAAACTCACGTTATTTTTAGTGTTGACTTACGAAAGCAAAATAACGGTAGTGTGGATGGAAAATTGAAAGAACATAAAGAAAATAAAAAGATTCACAATTTTTTGTTGTTTGAATGGTTTTTTATATATTATTATTTTATGTTTTTCCATTGATTTTTAGTTTGTATTTTTCTCTCTCTGTTTTGATTGATTTTCATGGATGGGGTTATTTATAGGTGTGTTGGGTGGGTTATATATAATGTTATTACAGCCCTAAATGCAGTCCTCACATATTTTAATTTTATAAAAATAGTGTTTTTTTTGTGATTGCATTTGAGATGGTGAAAAGTACTCTGTGTAATAGTTCTTTTTTTTAATCAAGTTAATTAGAATATCTCGTTTATTGAATATTTAGCTTTTGTTATGTTTTTCATGTAATTTATGATATAATATCTTGATATGATATCTATGTTGCTTTTGTTCAAGTGTAAGTCCAAAATGTAAACTCGGAAAATGTTTTTTTTTTTGAAATGTAGACTTTTATAACTGTTCAACATGAAATGGTTACAACAAACTAGGAAAATGTTATACTCATCCTTTTTACAACCTCAAACACAATCTGTGTATGTTTTTATTTTTTAAAATCCTATAGAGATATGTATATTTGTAAAAGGTGAGAATTAAATGATATCATTGGTAGAAAATGTAAAAAAATTCAATAATGTATATATCTAGTTACAGTGAGTATAGAGAACTAACGGGATATAAGAGACTGCATTTGAGGTTGTGAAAACGATTGTGTAACAATACTCTACAAATTAATGTTGGGTTTTGTATGAATGTGAATGCATGATATAACTAGCATTGTATTTTATTTTAATGTACATGCATGATACAAAAAAATTAAAAAAAATTAGATGTTTTTGTTTAGCTGATGTTGTAAAAATTAGTAGCATTAAAATTCAAACAATATTAAACAAAAAAAAGGGCCCCGCTAACCACACTAAAACCAACTTCTGTTACCGTGACAACAATGTGGACTCTACCAGGAAAAAAAAAGAAGTGATGTGAACCCTACACGAACAGGTGTCACGTTGTGGGGCTAAGAGCATCTGTGCTCCTATTTACACATAGGAGGAGCAGATTTTTGTCCCTCCCAATAAATCCAAGTTCCACGAAACAAAGCAGCATTCCTGGTGAGCCATATAGACAATGCGCTCCCTAGAACAAAGGATTGTGTAATACGTGTTGTACATTCTGCTCATAGAGTATCCATGTAACCTAATTTAAACCTGGTGTGGTAAGTGATCAGTTTAAATTTTCACATCTATCATAGGGGGATTTGTGTGTGGCATGCATGGTGGTGTGTCATGTAGACGGACAAACCATCTTATTTGATGTGCACAACACATTGTAGGTAGGTAGAAAACTGTTTGTGTTGCACACATCACCTTGATGGTGTGTCACATACACGGACACACCATATTATTTGGTGTGTACAACACATAAAGATGATGTGTTCGTCTATATGACACATCATCATGCATGCCACAAGAAAAATCTTCCTTATGGCATGCATAGATGATCCAATTCACTATCACAGAAGTTTAGATGGAATTTTATGTTAGACGTCTATAGTTGTCACAATATTAACACATTATTTCAAATCGTCTAATGTAGTATATGTTCTACTGTCATATTATAAATATAATGAAAAAATCATAAAAATATACTTATTCAATTCATATGAGTATGGATATTTTATAAAAATTAAACATATTTCATAAATATTTGTTAGGTATATATCTCAAATAAAAACATTGACTGTGTGCAGTGATCTTCAATCATGGCTTCATGAGTGGAGGTTTTGTTTGGAGGCAGAGAAATGGATTTCGTCTCTCAGTATATTTCCTTCTCTCTACCTTTGTTTATTTAGCTTATTTATTTTCTTTTTTAGTTATACTCTTTTTATCATAGGATCCGTTTGGAAACACATATTGAAAAGTAGATTTTGGAATAAAGCTGCTTTTTAAGATGATTTTAGACCTTTGACTTTTTTGGGATGTTTTTTTTTAATTCATGAATCAATATTTGGAAGGAATTTAATGTTTGGTAGAAAAAGTTGTTTTTCAATTCAAAAAATCGATTCCGACAAAAAAACGTTCTTTTTGAGATTTTAAAAACACGGATTTCGAGAGAGAAATTAAAAGGAATCCAGCTTTTGATTCCGCCAGAATCCGACCCGTTTGGTTGCGCGTTTGGGCGGAATCCGCTTTTTGAAAAAGCGGAATCCGTCCAAACGCGCAACCAAACGAACCCTTAATGAAAAAAAATAACTCCCTACCAGTTCATTTTAAAAAAATTGAACAATGAGGCAACCATGACAATGGTGGGATGGGGGGAGAGAATAGTTGGGCAGAGGAGGGCATGGCGACGCAAAGGGAACATAGTGATGGACATGAAAAGGCACAAGAAGAAAGAGAGCAATGTATAGTTTATGGGCTATTTGGATAGAGAAATTGAGAGAAAATAGGAGGGAATAAGAAAAGAATAAGTCTAAAAAGATATTTGTTTCGAAAAAATAAATGACTATAACTATGACAGTGAAAATAAATTAGGAATATATCAATCGTTGGTTGAGACTTGGGATTGAAACTAACATTTTCAAAACAAATAAAAAAAAATGTTAGACTCGGTCATTTTTACCAATTAAAACTTAGATCACACACGTTTTCATTTTTTAAAAATAATAAACTTTACTTATAAGGTATATGTTTAAATAAAAAACTATATCGATCCATTTTGAGTTGAATGAATCTATTTTTAATAAGTGTAAGAAAATTTTTAACAAAATATATAAATTGTATAACAAAGTTTATGTTTCACTGAATTTGTAACGAGTTATATGGAACTGTATATTAGACTTTGCCCATGTTTGGTTTGAGAATTACATTATTATAAGATTTATGACTATTTTAATATAAATAAAGATAAAATGATTTTGTGTTTGATTGTGTTTTGAATTATTCTCATTGAATAATAATAAAGTTTATGTTGTTTGGATAAAATGTGAATAAAGATTTATAAAAGGTAAAAAAATGATGTCAATTGATTTACAAGAGGTGATGACATTTAATTTGACAATGGACCCACATATTATTTTGATTTGAATAATCTGGAATAACTTAATTATATTGGGTGGATAAAATCCATATACCACCTATACCGATTGTTCTGACATATAAATTCTTATTTATTCCAGTCATCTAAACATCCAAAATAAATTTATTTTGATTAATTCTAATTTATTCTGAACTTATTCTCGAACCAAACATGAGCTTCAAACAAATGAGTGTAATATTGCTCATAATAAAATTATTCCAATTAATTCTAATTTATTATAGACTTATTCTCGAACCAGGATTTAAATTCAAACAAATAAGTGTAACATTGCTCATAAAAAAAACAAAAAAAACTGAGTGGGCCTCGCTACCCAAATATCCGGAGAGCCGGTAGTGCCACCATCCGCAGAAACCCACCGATCACGCGATCATCAACGCTGGACCCCCAAATCTGGCTCCCTAAATTTTCAAATTTCAAAAACAACGGAAAAGGAAAACACGCCGACCCTCACATTCAACCCAATTTAATAAAACTTTGGATCCCGCGACACCTCCTCTTCCTCACCCTTTTTTTTTATAGAAGCGCCTCTTCGTTCAATCGCTTTCTCTCGTTCTTGTCCCCTCCAATCCAACCAGGTCTCTCTCTCTCTCTCTCAATTGAATCTGTTTGTTTTTTATGTTCATTCGATCAACATTTCTTGTACTCTCGCAGTGGTCGATCGATCTTTGAATCCGAAAAAAAGGTTTTCAATATGGGTCAGATCCAGTACTCCGAGAAGTACTTCGACGACACCTACGAATACAGGTCCCCACATTTTCCCTTTCGAATCTCTCTTTCATGTCTTCTCGAAGCCTTATATTTTTACGTCTGATCAGGCACGTCGTTCTCCCTCCGGAGGTCGCGAAGCTCCTCCCGAAGCACCGCCTTCTCTCCGAGGTTTTAGGGTTTTCGAATTCCAATCGCCCCCCATTTCGATCCGGTTTTTCTTGCAAATGTGATTCCGTTTTAGGGTTCTGTTGATTCTTGTATCTGTTTTGAACAGAATGAATGGAGGGCGATCGGGGTGCAGCAGAGCCGGGGGTGGGTTCACTACGCGATCCACCGACCGGAGCCGCACATCATGCTCTTCCGGAGGCCGCTCAACTACCAGCAACAGCAGGAGAACAGCCAGGCTCTTCAACAGCAGCAGATGCTCGCCAAGTAGTGACGGACGATCTCCGCCGTTGATTCCCCTTGTTCGACGGCTGTGATCCTTCGTATATTTTAAAATCTTTTCGTTGATGGTGGTGTTGGCGATGTTGATGTAATACCTAAAAATCTTTGGGTGGGGTTTAGTTGGATATTGTGGTGTATTTTTAAGGGTGTTTTTGGAATTTTCGAACCGTGATTCATATTTGAAATGGTTGCTCTGTTTGTTGATATTCATTCCTTGCCGTTCGATTTATGTGTTTTATTTGGGACTATGTCAATCAAGGGTTGGGATTGTTATACGGTCTTGATGGTGAGTGATGATCTATGATCATATCCCTCCAATTGATGATCCTTTTATTTGTAACATTATCTCTGTGTACTGGTGTTGTGTCGGCTGCAGGTGGGATGTTAAAGAATGGATGGTTTTGATTGTAAACTCCCCAGGTAAAATGGAATCTCTGAAAAGAACAAGAAATGAATTGTAATTCCAACTAAAATTTTTTTTTTTTATATATACATGATCTTGTTGTTTTGGGTTTCAAATCCTGCTCAAGTACTACTCTTGTTGTGGGAACTGTTGTGTTGTTTATGCTTGATCATTTATATGTATTTGGATTGGGTTTTCTCTGATTCTCTTTCAAGCATCGATCATGTGAAATAATGTCAACCACCGATTCATATTTTATGCTGCAGTTGGGCAGTCGATTGTTGTTCCCTTGTATGCCATTGAAGCTTTAATTTCTTGTTTTGTGTTATTGATATGGACCTCTTATAGGATAGCAACATATCTCTCTATCTTTGAATGTCTTATCCACTTAGCTTGCTTTGACTAAATCATCCTCTTACCTGATTAGTTGTAACCGAATACTGATTTAGTGCATTTATATCTTGAGTTGTATTATATATACAACCAAAAGCTTTCAATAAAACAATAAGGAACAAGAGGTTTATTCAAAGCATATCTCTCTTCTTTTTTTCTGTTCACCTCTGTGGTTATCTGTTCAATTAGAGTGAGTATATTTCTGCGCACTTCACTTTCAAATTTTCTCATCAAAAGTGCTTCCTGTTATGCATGCAGTACTGGGTTACACTAGAATTAGTTTTTATATAAAAAATTGTTAGGTGTTATCATTCTGCATGACAATGTTTTGTGGTGCTGTCATCTCTCATTGAATGCAATTTTTTCTTTGGCTAGGTTTATGGATTGTGATGACCTGTTCTCATTGAAGCTGTCCTGGACACTGGTTTAGTGGCATCTGCAGCTGCTGGCTTGGTAAGTTGGCATTAACCTTCTTATTGGTGTTAGTTAGATTCAGTTGTTTTTTGTTTAATGGAGATCCCTTGTCTCCTTTGTTCAAAGGGCTTTCATTTGATTTAGTTTAATAAGAGAAGTCCCATCTTTTTTTCGTCTCATCTTTTTCATTTAAAGGAAAGGTATTTTGGTTGAGTTCTGCTTGTGGTAAGAATAAGATTGTGTTTATGCTTTTTGTTCAGTCCATGGTTTGTCAAGCATGAAACCAATAAGTGGCACCTCAACTCAGTCAACATTTTTGAAGGTCTTACATGAATACTGGATCTCATGATCTTGCCTTTTTTATTGATCCATAGTCTCTTCTTTTCTTAATTGTGGTAATGTTGGCAACTGGTTTTCTAAAGATGTCTCAGACAACAGTTTTGCCTGAGGTTCTTGGCTTAGTGATGATGCAATCAATATGGCTTTGGAGGTGGGATGTTAGGTGGTTAATGGTAATAGTTGCATCCTTACAAGACCAATGAGCTATAAGTTCATCATATTTTGATGCAGTACATATGTTGTTTGTTCTTGTTGTCAGTTAATGAGTATTCATGTTTTCTAGAAAATGTTGGAGTTGGTATAAAATTAATGGATTAATATTCAACTAACGGGCACTCAAGATGTCTTTACAGGAATTACATGATGATGGTGTAATTGTGCTTTTGCTCATATTTATTCCTATGGTTGAGTCTATCTTCCAACCATGCATCCACTCCATTTGCTGTTCAGGACTTCCTCACTTGTATTGGGCCCTAATACCTCATCATACCTAAAAAGTTGGTGAGTTTTTCTTTTTGGAAGGATACTGTATTATTATAATTTGACTTAAAATGTTGTAGTTAAAGCCGGTTTTCAGGGTCATACAGCCTCCATCTGCCCTTTTAGAATAGATGCTTGAATGAGTAGAAAACATGTAAGGTCTCCATGCACTCTTAGGTTGGCTTATGCCTTGTAAGTGGTGAGTTTAATAGGCTTCACAAAGAAATAAAGATTTGAGGATATCATTGTATTTCGGGTTGGGAAAATAGCATCATGTCCTAGTCTTAGTTGGAGAATGAGCACCATCTATCTATAGAGGCTGATCTGAACTAATTAGCTCACTGTGAAAAATTAAGTTATGGAAATAGTTCTGTTTCGATTAAATGTATGTTAGCTCCAACCCTTAAGTAAATGACAATATAAATGATGCACCGAATGAGTTCCTACGTTCTTTTCTTCTTGTTATCATAGTCCAATTTTTCTCATGCACATATGCACGTGTTCTGAGATTTCTCATGAAACACCCCCAAACAAATTCCAAAATAGGAAGGCTGCAAGCCTTATTGGGTTCCAAAATCCTGGACGGATGAATCTTTTGATATGCGCGCGCGCACACACACAATTGTAATTGCATTCCTATCGACTTGCCATCCTATCACCGAATTTTGGATGGTCTCTAATATCCATATATCATTTTTTTTTCCTTGCGTGTTTTCATATTTTCATGCTGATCTATTGATTCTTAAGAAAAATCTGTACTTCGTGAATGAAAAGGTGATTCAATTTTCTAAGTTTTGAAGAACAGAGAGAGATATGTATATTAATTTGGAATGTTACCCTCGTCGAGGAAAATCTGTTCTTGATTGAGTTTCCCAGAGTCGTCGGACATTGTTTTGGGGGCAGTGTTCGGTGACCCGGCTAGATTGCAATCCTTTTTGCTTTGTTTCATCATTGTGCCCAAGCATGTATGTTGAAAGGGGCATACGAGAAACTTCATATTTATCTAATAAGCCCCCAAAAGGGGAACTGTGAAGGTAGTTTCTTTGCAAGAGCAAATGTTATTTAAATGCATGTCAAGTTAAGATGTTTAAATTTGTATAGCTTATAAATTTGGTCGTTGTCCTCTCATCAATGATCTATGCTTTGAGAGGGCTTTGCCAAGGAATGTGTGAAACGGCTGACCGCCGCCTTTGAACTAAGGGACTGACTTTGATGGAAACATCAGTTGGAAATTTTTTTGCATACTAAATTCCTGGGGGTTGCTCATGTAACGATGTTATTCATTTCATTCAGAATATTTAGGATTTTGATAGTTCTGATACTTGGGAAGGTCGAAGCTGTTACTTTTTCCTTCATTTTTTTCGCTGATAGAATATTGAGAGAAAATATATAGTTACATAACACTAGAAGATAATATATATGATTTTATCTGATGTTAGATAAATTTGTCTTGTATGTTTGTTATTTATAGTTGTGGATGTACGAATATGAATAACTATACCTTCCTCGATATCAAGATTTATTATCACTTATTAAGACATGATTATTACAATTTATTTATGTTAAACAAAAAATATATAGGAAAAATTTGTCAAAAATGTGAAAAATCATTTGTGTAAAATCATCATTTACAAAAAATTGTCTCCATTTTTTTAACACACTTTAGGGGGTTTTGGTGTATTGTATTTTCTGTTAATATTAATCAAATAAAATATTTTTCATTTGTTAATAAAAATTTAACTCAATTTAACTTATTTGATTATTTGGATTTTAATAAGTGTTTTTAGGAGGGGGTATATGGATTTTGAACAATTTATAGGAGGTTATTTGGATTTTTTCCAAAAATATATTGAGTAATAATCATTCTTCCATCACTTAAAATATAAATTTCACTCACAAGCCTCACGAGTTGTCATTATCTTATTGGTTGATTTGTTGTCTTTTTTAAAAAATAAAATAGTAAAATATAAATCTACCCATCATTAAAAATTTGTCTCATTAATCCAAATCTCTACATTTTCTCTATTCTGTTATGACTCTTCTATGTGAATCCTGAAATCCATTTACCCATTTAGATATAAAAAAAAATCCCTAAATGTGTTTTATTTAGTCAATCTCCCCTTTCGGATCGCTATTGTGGAAGCCATGGAAGCTTTGCTTCGATTTCAATTATGGTTTTTCTCTGTATTAAAAAAATGTTATTTATCAAAAGAGAGAGAGAGAGGAAAAATGATTATGTAACATTTATGTGATTATAGCTGTAACAGAATGTAACAGTGTTGCATAAATGTAACAGAAATATGTGAATGTAACAGTATTATGACATTCATGTTAAAAAATATTGCAGAAACAAAAAAAAAGAGAAGAAATGTAGCAGACTCCCCTGCAAAAGTAATTCAAACATTTGCTCTTAATAACTAGTTATATTGTAATGTATCATATTGCGTAAATGTATTTATTTCGCAATAATAAACACATGTAATTGATTGTTACTTTTGTAAAAATAACAAATACAAATCAATACATGCATGCGATTGACTGTTACATATAATTGTGGTGAGTAGTTATCAAAAATGGCTTGAATGACATATTAGACATTACATCTTTGCAGCATCATGTGGCCTGTAATGAGATCTATAAGATGGGGCTTTAAAATCATTATTGTTCTTCCATTATTTAACATCTTGTTCACAAAACAAATCAATTTGGTGGAAAGGTTATCATATAATATGTGTGTATCGAATCATTTAAGGGGATGCTCCTACTCTAAAAATTTGGACCTTGACAGATTTTGATGCTCAAATAAGGGACCTTGGTCCAAGTGGTCAGGGACACTCAACAATGTCGCCACACAGGACACGTGACCTTCGTTTTGAACACAATCCACATTTACCCAAAAAAAAACTTATGTATATGTATATGTATTTAACTTACCAAAATAAAACTAACAACCCAATCAACAATATAACAATGACAGTTGACAGACCTAACCATAAATCCAACTGCCAAAGCATTGAAATTTTGTTCACATGGTATACGACCTCGTATCCTTGCATGGATAAATATAACACACCGTATTCCGTTTTTCTTTTTTTCTTTATTTAAATCTTATATATATAAACCCACGCTGTTATGGAACGAGTGAACTGGGTCCATGATTTCCTTGGCCTGAATTTTGGTCCCTTCAAAAAGCCCAGACAAACCCCTCAAACGCAGACCTCTCTCAAACGCGCAGTCGGAGACCTCTCTCGTTCTCATCATCTCTCCTCCCTCTTGTGTTGTGGTTAACGATGAAGAGAAGAAAACAGTGCAGGAAACCTCGGGAGCGGTTTTGCCTTCCGAGTTGGCGCAATCACCAGCTTAGAAGCCCCGGCCCCCGTCCCCGGATGGACCTCTCTCGATTCCTCTCCGAGTCCCCTCCAGGTCTCTCTCTCTCTCTCTCGCTCTCTCTCTCTCTCTCTCTCTCTCTCTCTCTCCCTCCGTCAATTCACACCCTTTGTTGATGTAATTCAAGAATCAGAGGGAGGAAAATTAGGAAGTTTGGGTTTTTATTTTATTTTAATGTGGCAGTTTAATTTTTTTATGATCTTTTAGTGAAATTAGGGTTCTTGGATTTTTATTTTTTTATGTTATTTTAGGGATTTATATTTAGAGGTACATTTAGGTGGTGAATTGGGTCTTATTAGACTCTGAATAGTTTGGTATTATCTAGTGTTCCAATAGTTTTGTAGGAGTTCATTTAGGTTTTTGTTTTTGTTTTTTTCATTAGGACTGTGAGTCGGAAGAATAGGATTCTGTATATATGCATTTATGCAGGCCTGTTGGGAAAAATGGGTTTGGATTGAGTGAAATTTATAGTTCTTTTGATTTGGTTGGATTCACGAACTTTTAGTGTATTGACCTGCAAATGCACAGTTGGATCTCTTATATCAAACAATTCTGAATGAAATGAAACATTGCTGATTTTACTTAACTGGGAACTTATGTTGATTGTAAATTTCAACCACACTAGCTGAATATTTGTAACTCTCAATAACAATATGTGGATCATATAATATCTTATAATATCCCAACTCTATTTTATACTTTCTGTTATATGCATTCCTTTATGATGCTATAGCCCCTTCTTGACCTTTTTCAGGTACTTTCTGTAAGGTTACATGCTGTGAAGGTATGTCATTCAGAACTGCTAGCATGGATCGACACAATCATGGTCCTGATTCTGGACAAAGGGGCATGCCTAAATTATCTTTGGAGCAGTGTACATTGTCTCGAATGGTAGCACAGGAAGTGGTTCGTTTGAATTCCACAGGAGCACCATTTAATGAGAGAGAATCTGTAGCAAACTGTGATGAGCCAGACACCTCCAGCAATGGGTTTGTCTATTTGTCTCATGCCTTTGAAGTAGTGATTGCCAGTGTTATCTTTTGGCTGATGTAGTTTCTTCTTTGTTGGGCACCGCATGCAAGGGTTGCATATTTGTCATAAATTTATTCTAATTTTGGCCTGCTACATTTTTTATAGATAAACGTTGGGACTCGAACTCATGACCTCTTGGTTTCAAATTCTTTTGTCATCCACTGAGCTACGAATCCAAGCCCCTTTTCTAGATACATGTTATGAGTCAGCCTTCGTGTTTTTATAAACATATAAAATTTCCATATCGAAGATGGTGGGTTTCCCCATTGTCCTTTGTGGTTTTAGGTCAATTGGGGCAGGCGAAATGTAATTTTCAGGTTCTCTTATAGAGCATTGTTATGCAGACGACCAAGCTTCAATGTATAAACAATGTACCAGCACTAAACCTTATCTATCTGAAATTCTGAACGTTTTATCCGAGGATAATCTTCTACAACCAATAAAGGAGTCCATCCGTTTCTTATGTCTTCCTAATAAATTGCCGAGCATATCAGGCGAGAACCTCTGGTTTCCGGGGGGGGGGGGGGTGTTGTTTAGATCATTTGAATATTTTGTTACTTGATTTTGTTCTTACATGGGATTTGCATCTGTAAGCTGCCACTCTTTTTTCTTGAAATAGAATTTGTTCTATGATTTGATTTGTGGGATGTGTTTTCTTCTACCTCAGTCTAATGCTGTTTCAACAATTAGCAGTAACAGTGTTATAACATGGCTGTTCTGTCTGTTTTTCATTAAAAAAAAAATGATGTCTATCTACTGCTTTTGGTTTGTTGCTGGTGTATTCTGTGTGTTGATGAAATTTGACATATTACTCAGAATTACCAGATGCAATTATACTTTTTATTGGTCATGTTACCTTCATTCTTTGACTGGCTTCACTTCATCTAAAAGTCTTTATTATACGGTTATTCCCCTGTTGACTTGTCTTTTTATGCAGGAATCTTGGGCAAGATTGTTATCCATCTTCTGCTGAATCAATGCGATATACTCCTGTAAAATCCGTGTTACAAGATACAGGAAGCTATGATTCTTGGCAGTCCCCTGGAAGTGTAGTATGGGTGAAAACTGCATTTCACGAGTGGTGGCCTGGAGAAGTAGATTCCCTTCACTTGTTTCAAAGTTCTCCTAAATGGTTTCCACTATAAATTTCCATCTTTTTATAAATGCTTAATGGACTTTACCTTATGGTGTCCAGGTTATGGATGAAAGAAGAGCTCAAGAAATCCCAAGTGATAGATGTCCTGGAGGAGTTCTAGTACAGCTTTTCGGGGATCATAAGTTGTGAGTCCACTTGTTTCTGAGTGTGTATCCTATCTTTTTCCATCAAGATCTAACACGAGTGTTTAAATTCACTTTCCAGTGCTTGGGCTCATCCAGTGGAAGATCTCTCTCAGTTTGATGATGTGAGTATAAAACATTATGCAAACATACTGCATGTACATACTACATTATATGCAGCCTAGACCAAGCCACATTTATTCAGTACATTTTCTGTTATGGATATGTTGACATAAATTATCAGGTCCATGTAAACTTTTGGGTTAGAAAATTCTAGTGGTTTTCCTTCTTTAAGCCATATTCTGGCATATAGTCGTGACTTGTGTGGATGTGATATATGTTATATAACTGTTATGCAAATGCTTCCTTGTAAGTGATTACAATTGAAAGACCTAAACTGGTTCCATTAATCTTGTTATAAACTTTTGCAATAATAGATGGCATACATTATTCAGTTCTTAAGTTTTATGTTGATCTATGGTCTGCAATTATGCATTTAAGCTTTTAATTGTTGCAAGCACCATGTTAGCCAAGTGCAGCTTGTAATGATATAATATATCTGATTCTTTGTTGTCCAGTGCTATGAAGAAAGGAGCAGCAAATGTTCAGAGGCGTTCCAGAATGCCCTTCAAGAAGTATGCCTTTGCAAGCTCATTGTTGTTATCATGTATTCTATAGTTGATTTGACAAATGCAAATCTTGTATCCCTTTCTTGTTGCTTTTGTCCCAGGCCTTGCGCAAGTTGGAGAGGACAAATTCTTACAAACAGTCAGATCGAAGTTCCACTGAGCAGAAGAGCCCGCATCAACAAGACCAATCACCAGGTTCCTTTCCTTGACATCTTTATTATGTTTTTCTTGTCTCCACCATTGTTTATTCTAGGCAAAGTTTGTATCAGACCAAGACCCTGCTGTGGTTGTTGGTCATATCGTCTCTTGGTTCCACCTAATCATTTTATAATCACCCTCCATATTGATAGAAAACCATCCTAGAATTTGTTCCTGACATGTCAGTGCCTTGCTTTGCCAGACAAATGGAATTCTCTAAGTTTAGGCCGAATAAGAGATGATCGCCTTGAGGAAGGGAGGGGCAAACGGAAGCGGAAACCAAAAATCTATTTTGATGTGAGATTGAAAACTTTGAGCTCCAATTTTCTTATTGTAATGTATGCATATGTGATCATGTTAGACCAACATCTTTGTTCTTTTGCAGGAGTCAACATTTCAAGCGAACACAGTTAAAAGGGTCCGTCGATTGAGGATAATGAGATTTCTTGGGCTTGCAGCTCCTGCAGGGTCTCCTTTTTCTCTTTCTTCTTAGGAAGATATGATTCTTAGTTCGTGTAGAGCGTTCAGTTCTTGTGGTCTTCTCTTGTTACTAATCTCTTTGTATTGTTATGATGCTGTCATTATTTATATCTTCCCATTGTAGTCCAGAATAAATGTATGCAGCTGAGTGTTTGTGAAATAATAAATGAGTGAGCTTTAAAGGATGATAAACAAATTTGAGAATGTGAACTATTTGATCGTTTGCAGATAACTTAAGCTCTTGACAGGTTAAAGTATTCGTTATTCATTTGAATCATCGTATACATGTATTGAATCTGAATTTTATTTTAAATTCAGATACATAACATGTATCTTGATTTACATGCATTGTTGTGTATCAAGTATGATCTGTACAATCGTTTATGATTGTGTGCTTGTGTATAATTATGCATAATGTGTCAGTCATCATATTTTTAGTTTTGTATCAGCATTATTCGATTCATTCAGATTTGAGATTTTCAAATACAATGCACATTTACTTGTATGGAATGTGTATTTTTTAATTCAAATTTTAGATACACATGTATCTGAATTTTTTGTTGGCACATTTTTTATTTTCTATCAATAATTTATTCATTATAAAATATAGAACAAAAATATTGTTATTATATTTTTAAATAAAAATAATTAAAGATATAATTATTTATACCACAAATAATTATCTAATACGGAAGTGGGCCAACAAATTTCTTTGGGTCACAAAGAAGGAAAGCACCATCGATTGGACGGCCAAATCAGCGCATCCCCCGAAAAAAAAAAAAAAAAGAGGGAATCAAAACTGAAATTCGGCTTCAAAATTTCATCAAAACCCGCGTCAAAAAACAAACAAACCCAATCTCCACCGTCCACTCAAACATTCCAAAATCAACGGCCCAAACCCCCTCGATCCGCATCGACCCCCCCTCGACCAATCACATCCCACCTTCCCACCCCTATATAAAGTCACCCCACCCCTTACACGACCACCCCCAACGAAACCCTCCCCCAAAAATCCCTTCCAAACCCTTTCTTTCCAAAACTACCCCTCTCATGGCGCCGAAGGCGGAGAAGAAGCCGGCCGAGAAGAAGCCTGCGGAGAAGAAGCCGGCGGAGGAGAAACCCGCGGCGGCGGAGAAGGCTCCGGCGGAGAAGAAGCCGAAGGCCGGCAAGAGACTCCCGGCGAAGGAGGGGGCCTCCGGCGACAAGAAGAAGAAGAGGACGAAGAAGAGCGTGGAGACTTACAAGATCTACATTTTCAAGGTCCTCAAGCAGGTGCACCCCGACATCGGGATCTCGAGCAAGGCCATGGGGATCATGAACAGCTTCATCAACGACATCTTCGAGAAGCTTGCGCAGGAGGCTTCGAGGCTCGCCAGGTACAACAAGAAGCCCACCATCACCTCTCGCGAGATCCAGACCGCCGTCCGCCTCGTCCTCCCTGGTGAGCTCGCCAAGCACGCCGTCTCTGAAGGAACCAAGGCCGTCACGAAGTTTACTAGCTCTTAGGGTTTCGTTTTTTTTGTTGGGACCTGGTAGGGGTAATTACTGTGTTTTGTGATGGATGGATGGATGTGTTTGTAAAGGTTTTAATGGGATCTGTTGATTTTGGATCTTGATTGAAGTTTTTGTTCTGTCTTTGATTTGATGGATGCATGTGGTTGTGGAGATCAAGATTTGATGGATCTCTTTATATTTTACCTTTATATGGATCTTCATTGATCTATGATTTGTTTGCTTTTGAGGTCTCCCAGTTTAGATTGTTTGATGTTTGCGGTTGTGGTTTTTTTTTTTATGCAGTCAAATGGCTCACCCGTTATTGGGGTTCAGATTGTGGAGCTTCAGGTGATTTATCTTTCTGTTTTGCCCCTTCTTTTTGTGGAGTTTGGATTTTATTCAATGGGTTGTAGTTTGATCTTTATTTGGAATCTAACTTAAATGTGTTTCCAAACAATCTTTTTAGTTAAAAATGATAAAAAAAAAGTTTTTCATAAATCTAATTTGAAAAGCTGTATATATGGAAAACTAGTTTTCAATATCTACTTTAGTAATCTCTCTTGTATGTTTGCTTCCATTATTGTTTCTTGTACACAAAGATCAGATTTTTAGGTGATTGTGTTTCTTAATTCATTATGAATTTCTAGGATTTGTGCTTAATTAATATTAAACATTTTTACATTACTGGCACTTTCTTTGACTTTGGATTCATTTACTGATTTCTTTTTTTTTACTTTTCTGTGTTTGCTCTTATAAGATCCATATCTCCTGAAGGATGAGCAAGGTTATTCTGTAGAATTATTTTCTTCGAGGCACTCATGCTTCCAGAGATGCAAACATTCCTTAAACCTCTGTTCAAGGAATGATCATAAAAACAACTTTCAATATTCCCTTGTGAAATGTTTTGGAGATCTATTTCTTGCTTTTCTGATCTTAGTTATCATCTCTATGTTTCCACAATTCCATCCAGTGGGGTGGGAAATTAGATGGTGCTTCTTGCCACTGTCTCAATGTCAGCATACTCTTTTGAGATATCTGCCTTCTAGGGCCTAGGTTTATAAAAAAAATCACATAATATTGACACTCGTGAATGAAGTTTAGAAAAGCATTGTAGGTATGGCATTTCCTGTTCAGTTTGAGACAAACCTAAGAACACTCTGGAACATATTATAATGTGACATGCCATACCTTTGAATGCTGTTTGAACCATTGATTTACATAATTGGAATTTAATTAAGGCTCCGTTTGGAAACACAGATGAAAATGATTTTGAATAAACTGTTTTTTAAGATGATTTTGCTTTGACTTTTTTGGGATGCTTTTTTTAAATTCAGGAATCAATATTTGGAAGGAATTTAATGTTTGGTAGAAAAAGTTGCTTTTCAATTCAAAAAATCGATTCCGACAAAAAATCGTTGTTTTTGAGATTTTAAAAACACGGATTTCGAGAGAGAAATTAAAAGGAATCCAGCTTTTGATTCCGCCGGAATCAAACCCGTTTGGCTGCACGATTTTGGGATTTTAGCTTTTCAAAAAGCGGAATCATACCCAATCGTGCAACCAAACGGGGCCTAAAAACCATTGATTTTATGTAATTGGAATTTAAGTAAGATGGAACAATGCGAAAGGAGTGGTTAGAATTTAACTAAGATGGAACAATGAGAAAGGAGTGGTTGGAATTTAACTTCTATACTTGTTTTATGCTTTTTAGGACATCTGTTCCTAATTATGAAATTGGCCCGAATTCATTTCATAAGATCTGAGAGTTGAACGAATTGGCAAGGGGGTGGCTGCAAAAAAATAGAAGATTAAAGCTCTCCCCGGGTTTTTAAGGAAATCCTTTGCTTAAAAGAATCCATATATAAGTTGAAAAAAAAAAGTGGAGCTATGGGTTCTTGCAGAATTCTTTTTTTATGGTTCGGCTTCAATGACTCTCTCGGGCCGGGACTCTCAGTAATGACCCCCAGGAAAAGAAAAAGATAATTTCTTACTTTTTTTATCTTTGCCTATTTTTTTATCCAGTTCTCCCAGCAGAACGGAACACGTCAACACTAGAATTTGCATTATTCTAATCCTATCTTGATTACGTCTCACCCTCTTGTTCGACAAAGGGTCCATTCATATACAATAATCACATTGAGGCGGGTATAGTTTAGTGGTAAAAGTGTGATTCGTTCCATTCTTAACTTAAATAGTTAAGGGATCTTTCGGTTTCATTCATATTATCGCCGGTTTCTACCCAAGATCCTAGCGCCACAATTCCATTTCTGTCTAAATTGCGGAGTAAATGAGCTTCCAAATACGGTATTTCATGAGTAATTCTTTCAGGACCCTGGCTTGTCACATGAGTCTGACTTTCATATTTGCGGATGTGAAAAGAAGTATAAATATCTTCATATACCAGACGTTTGTGGATATCAACCCTAAGAAGCCTCAACATCTGGTTGGATGTCTGGGCTGAGTGAAAAAGTATACCTTCTGAAGAGACAACAGTTCGAGGAAGAAATCAGGCGTATTTTCTTCTCCTTCCTTTTTTTTTGTTGTTCAAAATGGTGGGTTACTGTGATCCCTCTTGATTCCTCACCCTATCCATATTTTGTCAATTTAGTTATCACTATGTCATGTCCTTGTAATCCATTTTGGTTGCAGGAGGAAACCTAATTGATGGCCTCAGGAATTGGAATACTTGTGAAGCAAATACTGGATATTCACCCTGGAATGAAATGGGACTGGTATGCTGATTTGGGCAGAAAGCTATTCAGGCATTTTGAGTACAACAGATGTATGACAGAAAGTTAGGATTGAATTTACTTCTCCGATCTGGTGCAAATGGATATGTGGGGATTCCATGCACAGTGAGCCCTACTTAACAAAATACCAACATCGGATAGACCACAAAGGATAGGTCTGGCACCAGTCAATTGTAAGTATGATTTTGAGACGGTAGATTATCTCTTGCTTATGTGAGATGGCTGACTAAAAATTTCAAGTCTGGTTTATCTTTGAAGCTCATGCAAACTCTGTTCACTGTTACAAAGTTGAAGTTGTGTGAAAGATACTCTAGGAAGTCACTAGTCTACTGGTCAAAGAAATTCTACAATTGGTGAAACTTAAGTACCTTCAAAATCCACTGAAGAATACATAATGATGTTATGATGCTAACTTCATTGGTGAAACTTGCAGATCACATAATTCTATCAATCTTCTCAAACTTTCTGGCCAGAGGCGAGAATTGTGTTTGCAATTGGGGCTTCAAAAAATCTGGTTCAAGACAATCTTGTAGAGGCACTTCAATTAGATCAATGATCAAATTCGTAAATCTAATTGGTTATTACCGATAATGAAATCAATTTTTCAAACTCCACTCAAGGGTATGGCATTTCCTATTGACATAGGAACTTCAGGCACTGTTTGGCAACATAGTTTGGGCTGCTTTGGCTTTTGGACTGGTTGAAAAGCTTCCAAAATGGCTGCTGGCTTAATTGGGAATTCTGGATGATTTCGGCCAATTCATGTATGGAAAGTTGTGTTTTTCAAAGTATTCATCATCATGTGCTTTTCGGATAATCGATCAGTTTAAAAACTAAAGGGTGGTCAGACAAATCTCAATTTTACCCTCATTGAAGTCCAACAATGACTGCCCATTATTTTCTCACCAGCAAGTCCTCTGTCCTCTCTCATGTGGGGCTCTTATTTTTTTTAAAAATAAACAAGGACAAAACGAAGGGGATGGACATCGCACGTGGCAGGGGGGTTGGGTGCGCCTACCGGGGGGGGTGTGGGGTGAAGGCTGTCGAAATGATGATCGGTTGATCAACTTGGAGGGATTGGCGATTGGGGTGGATGGGTTTTTGTTGAGGGTACCGAACCCGACAGATGTGGTTTGGAGAAAGGGTTTTTCAAACCCAAGAAGAAAGAGTTATTGAATGGTGGAGATGGGGGTAAACGGACAATTTCCATTTATGGGCTTTATTAAACTTTGGGCTTTGGCTCTGTAATCAAATATGATCAGATTTCAACTATTAAAAAACAATTTCAGTTACCAACAATAAACGTGAGTATTGGATTAAACAAAAAGTAATCTATAAAAGTACATGATAAAAAAAATACGTCAAAAATCAGTTTTATATTCAAAGCTATTTTTCAATCTATATTTTCAAACGTTACCTAAAAATAATAACAATTGTATCTTGTATCTCTTCTCTATCTTGTTTGCCCCTCCCTAATAATTTTGTAGTCTCTTAGCAATGGTGTCACCGCCACTCACACCCACCACCACAACCATCACAACAGCCACCACCATCACTGCCCTCCTCTTTTGCAGTGGCCTCCACACCCTCCTCTCCCCAATCCCCTCCCCCCCCTGCCAATGTTGTTGGGCTGGGAAAGATAGGATGTGGGATTAATATTTGTCTAAATAAAAAACACTTTTTTATTTACTGGGGCGGGGATAACCACGTCCAAATCTCAATCCTACACAGCAACGAAAATAAACGGAAAAACCATCGATCAACGATCCATTAAAAAGAGATCCATCAGATGGACGCACTGATCAATCTTCACATGACTCGCGTAGCAACCCACCAAAAAAAAAACGAGGGAATAAAAAACCTAAATTCATTTTCAACTTTCCACAACCCCCCAAAATTTGAACCGTAACCCTCGCCACGTCACCGATCCATCCCGAATCAAATAAATCTCCACCGTCTAATCCACTCCCCCAAAATCCACGGCCCAAACCCCTCGATCCGCGTCATCCCCTCTCGTCCAATCACATCCCACCTCACCTCCCCATATATAAATCAAAACAAACAATCACCTCCCCCATCAAAATTCAACCACAACCAAAATTCCCAAAACCCTAACTTTCCCTTCCATTCCAAATCTCCCAAACCACAACGTCTAATGGCGCCCAAGGCGGAGAAGAAGCCGGCCGAGAAGAAGCCCGCGGAGAAGAAGCCCGCGGAGAAGAAGCCGGCGGAGGAGAAACCCTCGGCGGCGGAGAAGGCTCCGGCGGAGAAGAAGCCGAAGGCCGGCAAGAGACTCCCGGCGAAGGAGGGGGCCTCCGGCGACAAGAAGAAGAAGAGGACGAAGAAGAGTGTGGAGACTTACAAGATCTACATTTTCAAGGTCCTTCAAGCAGGTGCACCCCGACATTGGGATCTCGAGCAAGGCCATGGGGATCATGAACAGCTTCATCAACGACATCTTCGAGAAGCTCGCGCAGGAGGCTTCGAAGCTCGCAAGGTACAACAAGAAGCCCACCATCACCTCCCGAGAGATCCAGACCTCCGTCCGCCTTGTTCTTCCCGGTGAGCTCGCCAAGCACGCCGTCTCTGAGGGCACCAAGGCCGTCACGAAGTTCACCAGCTCTTGAGAGATCGATTTTTAGGGTTTCTTTTTTATTGTGTTTTTTTTTTTGGGTTTGTTTTCAAGAATTTGGGTATGTAAAGATCGTCTTGTTGAAAGGATTTAATCGAATCTGAATCGATCGTTAGTGCAATTTCTTTTGTTTGTGATTGAACGGTGGAGATTGATTCGTTGCATATCATTTTCAGGAGGTACATCTGTAGACTTCGGTGAAAATAAATTTTTTTTCTTCTGATAATTAATCTGGGTTAGTCGTAGATCATACGATAAAATGTCATACCCAAAGAAAAATTTCGAATAATTTATGCTATGTTTATCTAAACCTATAATGTGTGCTAATGATACACTGTTTTAATGATTTTCCAGTCAGCTGGCAATACGTAAATGTTTTTAATTCATATGCATGTATTTATGTATATAAGCGCATTTTTAGTTTTTCAAAATAAGATTAATGTTAAATTATTTTAAAATTGATTTTAAATAAAATATCATATGCTTGATTATTCAAATATTTATTTTATCTATTTAACTAAAAAATTATTAATATAAAAATATCTCTAAAATGATTTAATATTAGATTTATTTTAAATGTTTTAATGAGATCTCTTTAGTAGTATAATTTTTATATAAATATATTAATAATAATTATGATTAAAAAAATGAAGAGTGATGGTTAGAGTGCAACACTTTTAAAAAATGAATTTCTTTGACCTTTTATATTTGAAGGCTTGAGTTAGAAATGCTTCAAGTGGTATCAAGAATGTTTGCAACAACATTATAGCCAGATTCTTTGTTTGCACTTATGGCCAGAGCCATTGCTCATTTGATTTCCATTATGTGCATAAAGTGAAAATATCGAGATATTATATTTTTGTTTTATATTTTGTTCATAAATGATATTAATTTATTAAAGTATATGCTTTATATTTTATAAAATTATAAATCTTATTAAATATGAGGTATTTGATTTAAAAAAAAATAAGAAATATGTGTGGTTTGCATTTGAGAGTGTAAAATGAACGTAGAGGTTGTTTGGTTCAGCGGAATGTTGATTTATAAGTGTAGATTGTATAATAGTGTAACATTTCTTATTTATTTTTTAGAGGAAAATGTTATGGGCTTGAACATAGTTGAATAATGAGTTGTGCTACACCCAGTCACATTCACCAATCAAAACACAGACCCAATATACTTTATTACAGATTTAATTAAGCATATAACTCGTTAGTTGATGTATATTCTTTATTGAGGTTTTTCTTACACTTGCTAAAAATGTATTCATTCAATTTGAAATGAAGCGATATGCATTTTTTATCAAAGCATATACCTTATTAGATTTTGTATTTTTTTAAAAAATAAAAATATTTGAGATCTGAATTTTGGTTAGTGAATGTAATTGAGTGTATAAACATTTTCCGGATGAACCCCAATTTAAAAAGTTTTTATTTTTTTGATACATAAGGCCGGATGGGGTACCCCGGATAAATTATGCCAGAACTGATAGGTCAACATGGGACAAAGCTCATAATTAATCAACCCAACACGACATGGAGAACAACTAACTTGGGTGAAAGCCCATGTGAAACTAGCCCAACAAGACTTGTGGTCACCATGCTGAAAAGTAGGAATTGAACCTGGATCATCCCCTTGAAAAGACATATTCTGAACAATTTGAAAAGTTGGACACCTAAGCCCCTGTTTGGAATGGGGATAGATTTTATTCTATGGTATAGACTTTATTCAAACATAAATGAGTACCCAAAATAAGGATAAAACGATTTTGTGTTTGGTTGTGTTTTGAATTATTCTTACGTTGGTACCAACGTAAGAATAATTCAAAACACAACCAAACACAAAATCATTTTGTCCTGTATTGGGTATACTCACTTATGCTTGAATAAAGTACCCTGGAATAAAGATCTATCTCCATTCCAAACAGGGGTAAAAAAATAATGATAGTCTGAATTTGATAAATGATTTATAAGAGGTGAATGTAACTGAGTGTATCATTTGACAGTGGACCCACATATTCTTTGGGTGGAATAACCTTGGATAACTTTTATTCTAGCCCCCCGTATGGCATGAAGAATTAGGCCCGGAATAAGGAAGTGATACAGAAGAGATAGGTAAACAACAAAGCTAGGGCTGTAACTTGGGTTTTGAACAGAACCCGACGGGTTAAACTCCGATAGTTACATGGGTCTGGGTTGATCAAATCGGGTTAGGTTCAGGTTCGGGTTAAGGCCTGATAACTATTCGGGTTAAGACTCACAAATTGGGTTGGAATTGCTTATCAGGTTGGCCTTATCTATGCAACCCAATGACCCAACCCGAATAAAAATATCCTTCTCTGTCATTTTAAAAAAAAACCGTTTATCTCACCTAACTTTTAATCTCACACAGATTTCAGATAAACCTAGCTCACATCTTATCAAGGTTGGGTGGGGTTGATCAATCATATTTAATTTCTCACACTATTCCCAGAAATTCGGGTATCGAGTTGGTTCAATCGGGTTAAAAATCGGGTTGGGGTCGGGTTGGGTCGGGTTGGTTATAAATTCTTATTCGGGTTGATCCAATTCGGGTTATCAACGGGTCATTTATCAGTTTGGAACGGGTTTATCGGGTTGGGGTCAACCCGATTAACCAAACAACCCGCCCAGTTGCAGCCCTAAAAAACATTTTTACATTTTTCAATGAGAATAACAAAAAATGCAACCAAACAAAAAATTGCTGGGTGAATTCAGTCCATGTGAAACCAGCCCAACAAACTTGTGGTCTATCCTAATATAGCTATCAGGAGCGAATAACTCAATGTCACACCCCATACGGGGGGTAGGAGTATATTAGAATCTATATACCACTTTATCAGAGTTTATTCTGACATAATTTATCTGGTGTTATCCGGGGTAAACAAACACCCTGATACTTATCTGAGGTTATCCACGTTATCCTGGGTTATCTGGGGTTTTGGGCCTACTTGAATAATACCCAGTTCCAACAGTTGGCGATCACCCCATGAATAAATGATTCTTTTGAATGGAACATAGTGTATCTATTTCGAAAAGGATAATGTCACGTGCAGTAATGTTTTTAGCATCAATTTTAATTTACACATATTTTAATTTTTTATAAAAATAGTATCTTATCGAATAAATTACATATTTTTATAAAATAACTATATTTCAATAAATTACATGTATTCATTTATAAAAATTATAAAAAATTTATATGAAAGCATATATCTCGTTAATGTAAGCATATGTTTGATAACTTTGTATCGACACATATAAGACTGTAATTAGAGTTAAAAAAAGAACTGGGTGTAATAACATCCTTTAAGAAATGATTAACATATGGGAAATACTTCGCGTTATTATCCATCCATATTTTTCACGAGTTACATTTAGTTGCAAAATTATAGTTGTCAATTACGTATCAATAACTATCTGTAACGCCTCGGCATTTACCTAACCGTTTATCGGATGGCAAATGGGTCGCTACTAAATTTAATCCAATTACAAGACCAAATTTTGTAGCACTTTTTTTTTCTTTTTCTGATGATACCAATATAATAAAATATAATAAAACCGATAATAATAAAATAAATAATACCAACGGTTTTAAATCACCAATAACTTTACAATATATTAGAGTTTTTGCAGAGACAAGATACTGAAAAGGAAATACATAACAAACCACCCATGTGGAAGCCATCTAAACTAAAAAAACATAAATAGTCGATTGTAACTATAATTTACTCTTGAACCGCTACCTCGGAAAAATTTCTGAAAGACGGGAAAAGTCTAAACTTCATCTTAATCCTCAGAATATGCAATACCTAGTTATGAAACAACCAGCCCATATCGAATAGGGTGAGCAATTAACTCAGTGAATAAACCCATTAACAAATTACCTCATATGACAGTTGCATAAAAAAATAAGGTTTTATAAAAATCAGAATTTTATTTAATAAATATTTTATTTTATTAAATCAATTTAAAATCATGAACTTTTAAAAAATATTTTAATGTGCACGTGGCTCAATCCTTGACCCATATCAGAGAAATTATAATAGTTAAATGATATATATATATATATATACATACACACACACACATACACGCTCGCGATTAAGTGCGGCGAACGGCGGGTGTGGCCGCGACGTGGACCGTCCGATCGCGTGTCCATCGCATCCAACGGTCGACATGAATCGCACCCGGCCGTCCGATGCGATGGACCCGTGATCGCTGCCGCACCCGCCGTTCGCCGCACATAATTGGTTCCCTATATATATATCACGGGCCGTCGATCACGGGTCCATCGCATCGTACGGTCGGGTGCGATTCACATCGACCGCCGGATGCGATGGACCTGCGATCGAACGGTCCATGTTGCGGCCGCACTCGCCGTTCGCCGCACGTAATAACCCCTTGTAAATTTTGTGAAATTTATATAACCCCCTGACTTTTCACCCTCTGGAAACACGTATGTAAATCCAAATAGCCCTATGAGTCTAAAATATGAAAAATATTAGGCAATTATTTCATCTGGTTAACCTTGGCTCAAAACACAATTTGTCAAAAGCCTCATACAATGTGTTTAAAATGCTGAAAACCCCTTGTAAATAACGATTTACCCCTTCGGATAGGGTCTTACACGTGATGAAATAGTCATTTATAGATGTTTTTTTTTGCATTTTAACACATTGTAAATTTGTAGGAGGTTTTTGGTATATTATGTTTTGAGCAGGTTAATCAAGCAGAATATTATTAATTTGTCAACAGAAATTTAACTCATAGTGATATTTGAATTTACATAGCTGTTTTCTAATAGTTATACGGATTTCAGATAATTTATACGGCGTTATATGGATTTTTATATCAAACATGATAAGTTGTCTTCTCTCTCACTCATCTCTATAATTACTTCTTATCCCACTATTTATCTCCTGACTAAACCGGTCCTAAATGTGTAATATTAGATGAACTAATGAATATTTTTAACCTATATACAGCGTGTTTAATAAAAATAGTAATGAACGACCAGTTCAAATTTTCCATCACACGAAGACAGGCCAGCCAAATTGAACCGTTTTAAACCACCACGTGCTTTTCGTTTTGGTCAACAATGCATATGCACATGCTTTGGCAGACCCTGAAGTCAGTAAACTTTAGCCTATATTCACAAAGCTGCAGCCTGCAGCACGTGCATTCGAAAAAAAATCATATGATGTAATATGTTATTTTATAAGTATCTATCGTCAAAAATTTGTTATCGAGATTAGACTTTCCAAAATCAGATTGGAATATGTCATTCTACTAGTATAGTAGTATATCATCTCATCAGAAAATTGTTATGGAGAGTGGACTTTCCAATATAATCCCTTCTAGAAGGACCACGATTTTTGTGATGATACAAGTATCTACTACCCATATAATTCTTTTTTCATAAAAACAATATGTTTTTTTATGGGGGTCTCTCAATCATCGTCATTTTAGTTATACATATCCTCCATCCATCTATATGCCCTTCATTGACATGTGTTAAGTAACTAAAAAAACCATTTTATGTCACACATTCCACGCAAATCAAATTTATATATAAAAAATTATAGACATAAGACATGATGACACGATCCATTAATTGGACTCGTTTATATGGTAGCTTATAAACACGTCGCAACACTCTTTAAATTTGTTGGATTGATCCGGTATATTTTATACATCTACCATCCATCATACATACATGTACTAAAACTAAAAAACTATAAAATTTATTTAACAATAACCTATACCTGTTTGAGTAAAGACTTAAATTATTTTAAGACAGATAACTATTTCAGTATAAGTAAAGAATAAGTCATTTTTTGTTTGATTGTGTTTATATTTATTCTCATTAAAAAATATAAAATAAAATTTTTGTTGTTTGATTGATAATGATAAGAGTGTGTTTGGTTGCGCAAGAAAACTGCTTATGTAATTGTACAATCAAACGGTTTTACTGTAACTTTTTTCAGATAGATTTTAGATAAATAGTACCTAAAAGCTGTGATTTTCAAATTCCTGTAGAATCAGTTTTAAAACCCAAATTCCTGTAGAATCAGTTTTACAATCGCACAACCAAACGCATATCAAGAATGAGATGTGAATAAGGATTTATAAAAAAGTAAAAAATTGATTTGACACGTAGAATAAATTATGATTTAATAGAAGTGATAAATGATTTGACATACTACCCTATTTATACAAGTGGAATAAATTATGTGAAATAACACAATTCTAAGAGGGGATCTAGAATATCAATACCAGTTTATTCCCATATATTTTAACATAACTATATCTCTTTATTCTTTGCAAACAAACATCTTTTTAACTCTTATTTCTCTCTATTCTTCTCCATATTCTCCTATCCAAACTGGTGATATATGTATCACCTACAAAGTACCCAGGATTGAATACTACATTTTACAGAGAGATCTTCAACATAAGAGTTAAGTTTGACATGAGGATAAGTGATTGGATAAATGATAATTATGTAAATAATTGAGTGATAGGATAATTTATCATCGTTTAACATAAAAAATAATTGCAGATAAACTGTGGACAATTTTTTCAATTTCAAAATAAAAACAGATATATTTTGTTCCATCCAAAGGATGTAATAAAATTTATCTCTACTTTTTATTTTATTTTTAACAAATATAAATATGTACAAAGTTGATGTATTTTTTTTCTCTTAAAACGAGGACTAACTAATCCTCTAAAATGATCAATCCACCCTGTCATCCGCTTGAACTCACAAAATTTAACCGTCTCCTGCGGAACACCGTACCGACACTAAAATTATAATAAATGCTCTATTCGTTTTTAATCCACGCCGTAAATCCAAAGCCTTCCGTATCCGTATCTCTCTCTCCCTCTCTCCGTGAAAAGATGGAATCGCCGGAGTCGCCATACGCGTCGTCTCCCGAAGCCGGTCCGAAGCGTTCGGCGCAACCCAGATCTCCTGGCGCCGGTGAGTAGATTTTCTGTTTCCCTCCTCCCATCGATGGAGATGAGATTGAGATCGATCCTTTGAATTCATTAATTTTGATTTCGCATTGTTTATGTCTCTTTCTCTCTGTAGTTGTTTCTTGTGTTTGCGTAATTGTAGAGTGTGAATCTCTGTCTGGATCTGTTTTTTTGGGTTTAATTTGAACTCCGTAGTTGTTTGGTTTGGTCTGGAATTGTTGAAAATCCGGTGAATTTGTTCTTCTGCACTGCTTGTGTTTTGGTCTGAGAGAGGGGCATCTTTTCTTGGCCGAAGAGGGGCCAATGTAACTAGGGTTTCTTGTTTCACGTGCTTTTCTGGAAAGTGGGAGAGAGGGATACGTGATGCGCCTTTTAGGGTTTACTTTTACTTCTCTATATGAGTGATTTATTCAAAATGAGGGTTGTACATATTTGGAAACTTAAATGTTTTTGTATCAATACACACCCAATCTTGGATCTGAAGGTTCGCTAATGTATATGTTTCCCTACACTTGACCTTCTTATTAGATTGATTTATATAATTGTTTTGGTTGTCAAATATATCTTGAATCAGTGGAGGTTGGCAACGACTTCAGTTGTCCGAGATTTTTTTTTAAAAACTAATGTGTATGGATATTTGTGGGCAAATAGATATGGTGCGTGACTTGTTTTACTGTTTTTGTTGTCATATGATGATATGATGTACGCTGTGTAAGGTCAGTGAAACAGTTAAAGGCCACGCCCCAAACAATCTCTTAATCTCACAACTCTCTGGATAGAATCTGGCATATCGAATTATCTTTAATTCATGCTTTAATTGGTATTTTGTGATTCTTCTTTTGGGGTTTGTATCTAAATCATTTCATCAAATCATGCAGAATCTTTCCTTGACTATTTTTTTTAGAGTTAAGACTGCTCTAACTTTTTGTTCATTTACAAATTTTTGGGCTATATATGTTCTAAAGGTCTTCTTCTTAAATCTCTTCTTATGATTAGTAATTGATTATTTAATTATTTTTCTGACTGGTAGATTAAATGAACGCCTTGTAAGAGGCTTTTATTTTGGAGTTTACTAATGTGTTGTTCTTCCGTAATTGTCACCTAGTTCAAAATCTTTTTTTTTTCAAGAACAAATTATTCACATTTTTATCCTCTTAAAATTTTACCCCGTTACTGTACGGGGTTGTCTGGACGGTTAGTTTTACCTTTCATGTTTCTGTAACCTCCCTCTAATCTGGATATTGTGCTATGTTTTCCTTAATTCAATGTGGTAGTATGTCTACCTTTCAATTATTTATTTATTTATTTCTACATTTTGGTACACTATTATTTCTTTTTCATAAGCTATTACAGGAGCAAGATGCATTCCAATTTGATGGAGTGATTGCATACTATTGATCTATTGTATAAAAAAGGAATGATTTGACATTGTTATCTATCTTTTGAGATTTGTACTTTTTACGCTCTTCAATGTAAATATATTTACTTTTATTTCACTTTGCATTTGTTATTATTAGATGACAAGGAGAAGCCCACACACATTAGGTTTCTTGTGTCGAATACAGCTGCTGGATGTATCATTGGAAAGGGTGGCACGACAATCACAGAATTCCAGTCACAATCTGGGGCACGCATTCAACTGTCACGTAATCATGAATTCTTTCCGGGAACATCCGATAGAATAATCATGCTCTCTGGTATATTTGATGAAGTTATGAAGGCAATGGAACTCATTCTTACAAAACTTTTGAGCGAGGTAAAGCTTCTATCCATCTTACCATGTGATATTCCAGTAAAAATGTTAGATAGGGTTATTATTGGTTCTTTCATGGTGGGTACAGGCTGAAGATGGTGATGACATTGATGGAAGGATGAAAGTGAGACTTGTTGTTCCAAATAGCGCTTGTGGCGGCATAATTGGAAAGGGAGGCTCCACCATAAAGTAAATTGTTTTCTTTCGTTCTTTCTTTCCTTTTTACTTAGTATCATTGATGATATTTGTATAAATATTTTTGATGCAGCCATTGCATGGTGACAATTTACTATAATTTTTGTATACTTTATTTTACTACAGCAGAAAGTTTCCTGAAGTATCTGGATTTTGAGGAATGAAAATAGTTTTCGAAGGAAGCATTTATTTATTTATTTTTTTAAGTTGAAGGAAGCAAATTTCTTTGGAATGGGGATGGTTCATCGGGCAGACTTAAGGCACAGGAGAAGCACAATGTGGAGGCTACTAGTAATATTGAAATGGGATTGGAAATTTGGAATTGGATGGACACTTGAAGAATAAACAGTCCACTATTCCTCCTCTTATTGCACAAGGCCCGTGACGTATCACCACTATGGATTTCTTGTCCCTGTTCTATTTTGTGAGACCTCTGTCAAGAAATACCAACCACACAAAGGACTGAATTTGAGAAGAAATTAGCTTTCCAAATATTGTGCCTTCTCCACCCTGATTTATCTCGAGAAAACCAGAGCCAAAATGTGAGTGTTTTTTATGAAGCCAAAATCCTTTGTCTTTCCCATTTCGACTTTGGAAGTATTTTCATTCTGAAAAACTTTAGGTGTTTTGATTACACCCTTCTAGAAGTTTAACAGTTTGGACATTGATCTAGGACCAATTCCAAAGTTGCTGCATGCCTGCACCCCTCATAGAACCATACCCTTATGATCCTTGCCATAAAAAGAGAAGTATGGAAATATTTTTCAAAGATGAAATTGTGTCTCTTGTCTATGAATCCTGCCTCTGAGGGTTTACAGGATACTTGAGTCATAAGTTTTGGCTGTTTTTTTTTATTTTTATGAAATCAGCCTGAGTCATGTGAATGCGTTGAGGGTGGATTTTGTAAACGGTGCTTTGACTATTGAGGAGTAAAAGTGGATGTATTTGTGTATGGGTGGTAGCAAGTCTGCGAGAATGTAAATAGTTACTTTCTATTGTCTATGAAGCACGGACACGGTGACACGGCGACACGGCAATTTTTGAAAAAATAGGACACGGGTACGGCTAGGACAGAACAATAAATAAATTAATATAATAAATAAATATGTATCACTATTTTATATAAACAAACACATTTCATTAATTCACTATTTATAACCAATTGTATAAACTAATAAATCACTATTTTTATAAATCACTGTTTTGAAACCAATAAATCACTGTTTAAACCAATAAACCATTGTTTTTATAAATCGCTGTTTTAAACTAATAATCACTGTTTTAAACTAATAAATCATTATTTTTTTTAACCTTAACAAAGAGATTTTGTTTAAATGAGTTGTTCTAGGCTGTTTTAAATGGGTTGAATACTTGTGGGCTATGTTTGGGCCATCCTTTTCTTTTTCTTTTTTACTTTTGGGTTGAAACTGGCTGAGCCGTATGTCCCAGGCGTGTCCAAAGACAAAATGAAGGTAGACACGGCTGTAGCCGTGTCCGACACGTGTCCGTGCTGTGTCCTATGCCGTGTCCGTGTCCGTGTCCGACACGTGTCCGACACGGGTACAGGACCTACTTCCATGCTTTGTAGTCTATTGTGTTCCATATGCTTCAACTCGTCGCCACATCTCGAGTCCTTGGCGGTGGCCTTGCAGGGATTTGGCAGTAGCTTTCGAAGTATCAGTATAGTTTATTTCGAAAACCAAATGGTAGGCTGTCGCCACTTTAATTTGAATTAATTCAAAGGAGAAGCCCAAAGGCCATTACAAAAGCAATAGCCAAAATAAAGTAAAAACAAACAGTGGAACTCAGTAGAAGAGATCTCTACTGAAGCAATAAAACATAAAAGAATGGCTGTGATAGAAGCATCAAGGCCAAAGTGATGCTTTCTTTCATCCCGACGGTCTCTTGGGCGTTGTGGTTGGCTAGAAACCACCTCATTTTTAGGGGCTCGCGGGTGTACTTTGAGAATGTTTGGGAATCAGCCCTCTGTTTTAATAAGAGCTGTACCGGGGCTCATAGTGTTGTTTTTTCAGTTGGGGGGGGGGGGGGGGGTAGACTTTCTATCCGGGTGCAGATTTGATTTGGATAGGGGGACCGTGGGATGTGGGTAGATATCTTTTTCTACCTAGTCTCCTGGTTCCTTCTTTTTTTGCTTTTATCTTTGCATTTGCTTTTTATGCTTTGTGCATTCCCTTTTTTTAGCAATAAATGAGGCCGAATGCCTACCGTTTCTTGAAAAAAAAAAAAAACTAAAAAGAACAGATGACTACTACTGAATGTGTAAACGCCCACCCAGGAAATGGACTGACGAATACCCTGTGCAATACCTCCCCCAGTTTAAACCTTCTTAATGTTTGTGAACATATGAAATCTGTAAGAAGTGCCTTTGGTAAAAGGTTATAGTACTTTATGTTTGATTCTTAGTTTGTTCTTAATTGTCTTTCCAAATTGGCAAGTATATTCTGAGGAATGATTAGCAATTCAGTTCTGATTCTAGATGCCTATTAATCTCCTTTTTGTAATTGACTTCTGATATATATCTCTTTCCATGCCATTATATATATATATATATATAGGGAGCCGATTACGTGCGGTGTGCGGTCGGTGCGGTGCGCGATCACGGGCCGTCGATCACGGGTCCATCGCATCGGACGGTCGGGTATTACGTCGACCGTTGGATGCTGGACCCGCGATCGGACGACCCACGTCGCGCACCGCACCGACCGCACACCGCACCTAATCGTCGGCATATATATATATATATATATATATATATATATTTGTTTTTTTGAAGAAATCCCCTCATTCAAGCTCCTTTCTATGCATAACCTCTAATTTTCACACATACACACAGCCTATTTTGTGCACTAGGAGAAAAAACCTTCTCTTTTGCTTTGTCAATTTATTAGTTGCAATTGAGCTGTGCTTTAATCTTGAAAGAAAATACCACTGAAAACAAGTTATTAGCAGCTTATTTTATAATGATTACTGATTTCTGATAACCAGCTTATGCATTTGAGCAGGTCATTTATTGAAGAATCTCAGGCTGGCATAAAGATTTCACCTCAAGATAATAACTTTGTTGGATTAAATGATCGGCTGGTGACTCTGACTGGGGCTATAGATGAACAAATGCGGGCAATTTTTTTAATTCTGTCAAGGTTAACAGAGGACGTTCATTATTCTCAGTCTATAGGTTCTCCATTTCCATATGCAGGTTATGCCCAGAGTCATATTTCTCCTTAAACAATTTGTTTAGCTTCTCATTCCTACTTTCTCATTAAATTGGTTTTTACGACCAATTTGTTAAATCATCACATTTTTATTATTTTATCATCATGTTTATTATTTTGAAAATTGATCACATGATTCACATCTGACCTCTGTGGTGATTTGTTAAGCCCCTGTTGCTTTCTCTGGTTTCTATGATACTATTCTTATGTCTTCATGTGTTGGATTTATCTGATAACTCGATACAGCTTTGGTAATTTTCCTAGAATTTCTCCCTGAGTGCTCTAGTTGGAGAAGGCCAGGTTTTGTAAATACAGTCTCTCTCTTCTATATTCCCTTGTTCATGTAGATTTATTTCATTGCTGTTTGTTCTGTTGGGAAGAAGCTTGGTTTCTTATTTGCCCGCTACAATTTTCTAGTGTAAGTGTTTAAATTTGACCTTTGCCGAAGCACCTATGCAAAGAGAAGTAGCTTTTTTTTTCAGTTTTGTTTAGTATTAACCCTGACTACCGCGTGAAAATTTAGTTCTCTCCTTTTGGACGGATGCTCAATCACGGTCTGTATGCTTATTGATGTATCTGCAGGGAATTTTACAAATTCTTTTCCTGGGAATCAAAGCTACATAAACATTTTTTTATTGAAATTTATTTTTTGAAAGGTGGACCTGAGAGTAATATTAATTCAGTGATGAAACTCCAGATTAACAAATGAAAGATATGCACAAAGATTTTTATCCAAAATGATAAAAATGTTATTGAGTTTCAAAATTTATTAATTATTTTTTTATGAAAGGTGAACATGAGTTATATTAATTCAGTGATGAAACTCCAGATTAATAAATGAAAGATACTCAAAGATTTATATCTGAAATAAAAAAATGTTATTGAGCTTCAATCTGGCAAGTGCCCCCAATGCAGAAAAAGCCTGGTTGATCTGGTCCTGTATTCTGCCTTGACTATATTTCAAGGGCTAGTAATTTTGTTAATCGTTGAGGAGGATAATTGCAGTGGGGCTGATGATCGAGGCACCAAAGTTGGTGTTGGGCTTTTATTAACCAGGAGTCAGGAGGATGGTGTTTTAGTTCAGACCTTGAAAAAAGGACAGTGTATCCCCGTCCAGTGTCTGCAAAATATGGCCTGTAGGCCAGTTTGCTTGTTTTAGCATTAAACTCATGCAACCAATTTATTAGGCCTATCATGTAAGAAATGGTTTTACAGTCCAAATTTATGAGAAAGAAGCAAGTTCAGTCAATTAGTAGTGTTAGGGAATACTGAGTGTTTTATAGAGTGGTTTTTTTTATTCTTAGACTTTGTTTACCGTTTTTGATTCTTAGGAGAACTTGTTCACCGTCAGATCCAGTGCTCTATTACTGTGCAAAATAGTTTGTTTTTGGATTCTTGAATCTTTAGTTACAAGGTTCCAAAGTGCATGAGTTTTCCTGGTGTGGAGGTGTCTGTGGATTCTTGAATCATTAATTACTATTGGAGTCATTCTATATGCCTGTTGTTGGGTCTATTCCCGGAGGCCTGGGGGTTGGGGGGCAACGCCCCCCATGGGCTGCAGACCCCCCCCGGGCCGGACTGCCACTTCTTGACCTTCTTGAGGACACCGGTATGCTTGGATGTCACCCTGCCACTTCTCCTATGGACCAGAACCATCGCTTTCATGTTGAATCAGGCGTCCTTCTGCTAGATCCTTCTTTGTATCAGCATCTAGTGGGTCGTTTGATCTACTTGACAAATACTAGACTTGATTTGACTTTCACTGTCAGCGTGGTGAGTCAATTCATGCATGCCCCACGAACTTCTCACCTAGATGCTGTTTACATGATTCTTCGATACTTGAAGTCATGCCCAGGTCTTGGCTTATTCTATGCTACTAGTGCTCAGCCTATCATTTCTTGCTACATTGATGCAGATTATGCTGGTTCACTCACTGATCGTCGATCCACTTCTGGTTTCTGTACTTTCCATGGGGCAACCTTATTTCCTGGAAAAGTAAGAAACAAAGTGTCGTGTCTCTCGTTCTTCTGCTGAGTGCAGAATGTATGTCGTGCAATATATGTAGTGCACACGAATGTGAGAATCATTTGGTTGCGCGGTTTCTTTTGTTTCAGAGTTGACTTTCGTGTAGTTGGTTCATCTACTTTTTTTGTGTTAACCTGATCTGCCATTATGCTTGCCTCGGACTCAGTTCTTTATGAGCGGACCAAACACATTGAGGTTGATGTTCACTTTCTTCGAGAGAAAGTGCAGTTGGGCGCCATTGACACAGTTTTTGTCTCTTCCAATGAGCAACTTTCTGATATGTTCACCAAGTCCGTTGGTCTCTCTATTTTTCGTTCTAGCTTGACCAAGTTGTGCTTAATTGATATCTTCGCTCCAACTTGAGAGGTAGTGGCCTGTTGTTGGGCCTATTCCCGGAGGCCCAGGGGTTGAGAGGCAACGCCCCCCATGGGCCGCAGGGCGTACAGGGGTTCGGGGGCAGTGGCCTCGACTCGAATGTTTGTCATGAGTATTTTGATCATTTTATATTTCTAGGGTTTGTACATCTTGTAACTATATAAGGGACCTTTTGGCCTCCATTACTGAATATAATATTATTCCATTTATTTCTTCTATTACAAGGCTCCAAAGTGCATGAGAACTCCAGATGTGGAGGTGATGGTGTGTCTAAATTATGCTGAATCATTTAGGATTGATCTCAATCGATCCACGTTTCAATATTGGAAAATTATGACTGAGCTTTTATTTAGAATGCCACAAGCATTTTTTTTTTCTTGTTGAGAAAAACTGGGTTTTTTTTATATGGGTCGGGGTTGTTCTGGCACGCATGTGTATTTTAGGGGCATTGTAGAATGATCAATATGAAGACATAAATTTCAATGATGAGAAACAGACATGACTTGCGTACTTTGATTTTATATGATAATGATATTGTGTTATTGTGGTGTGATGTCATTAAGTTTCGTGCTTTGTAATATTCCTTTATTTTGACATTTAGGTGTTAACTTTTCTGGTTATCCTGGTGTTCCTGTTGGCTATGTGCTTCCTCCTGCTGGAACATACAATTATGGACCAAATGGCGTTGGAGGGAAATACCCAAATAACAAGGTTCATTCTATTATTTTTTTTATGTACAGTGATGTATGTATCTCTAGATGGATGCTGTCATTTTTTTTAATTGTTCCTTTTTTGGAACAACCTACTCTTTTTTCCTTTGCTTTCCAGATGAACATTTGGCATAGATGTGTGTTATTATGTCGATTGTTGTTTAACTATTGAACCTAATTTACTTGACATTTGAGATTTTACTCCTTGCATAACATTTTTTGATAGAGAGGAGGTGAAGAAGTGAATGTTTATCTTATTTATATGCTTCTGTGGTTTCCAGAAATGGGAAGGGTGATAGTCTGCAGACTCATATGAATTAACCTACAGAAGATTTCCATATATTTTGTGGTTATGTGCTAAAATAATGTCATGATGCAAATATTTGTGCGCAACCATATAATTGATCGGATGCATCTGAGAATTAGCGAACACCTCGTATTAGTTCAGTCATCTAGATCAGGAATAATTTCACAAGTATACTCGCTCAGGGAATATATGGACACGGATTTAAATATGGATAGGCCTTTCTAGTACACCTTTGCGCATCTCTTTCCATCTTTTTCTCTCTCTTTTTTTGTTTTTTTGTCTTGTTTTTGTTGGATGATTACAGATGGACATCAAGCCATCTGATTTCTGTTGAATTAATGACATTGGCATAAGAAAAGAATAAAAGAGGTAAAGAAATCTGTTTCCCTTTTGGGTTCGAATTCTGAAGTATATTAATTAGATTATAACAATATTTGTACAGATGCGAAATAGTATACCGACTCACACTTGTCATTTTTGTGAACTAGAATTACTATGAGACTTACAATATACTTATTTAAATATCTTGGTCCAGGGTTTGATGTCATCAACAGGTCAAACAAGGTCACCATATGGATCTCGTGATGGGCAAAGTAATTCGGTGACAATTGGTGTTGCAGATGAGCATATTGGGGCTGTTGTAGGTCGCGGTGGAAGGAACATAATGGAGATTAGTCAGGTGGTCTAGAAAGGCATTTCTTTTTGAAAATAAAGTACGAGTTTTATATCTGAAATTCTAAACTCACGAGTTTTGGTGCAGGTCAGTGGAGCGAGGATAAAGATATCAGATCGAGGTGACTTCATGTCCGGTACATCTGATAGGTAATAAAATCAGCTTTGCATGGTCAGCCTCAATGCGTGACAGGATAAAATTGGACATGTACTGATTTTTTTTCTTTTAACATCCAACAGAAAGTTACCATCACTGGTTCACCGGAAGCAATTCGCACAGCTGAGGCTATGATAATGCAGAAGGTCTCTGCTAATGCGGAGAGGTGATGCGTGCTCTCATTAATTTGTCTTCATGGATATTAAATCATCTTATATGCAAGGCGTGCCTAATTGTGTTCTCCATTTGTGTTGTTTGAACAGAGACCCCAGTGAAATGTGAGGTCAAGCGAAGCTCAAGAGAATGGAAGATTAGATATTTTGACTGACGTTAGGGAGTGGGCATCTTGTGGAGATTACTTACCATAGTTGATTTCTTCGATGAAGAGGCCATCCATGGGGTTGTTCTAAGTGCTGCCGAGGCTCCATTGAACTGAAATATGATTCGAAGCAGCTTGTTGTAACCAAGATTCATTTTGGCTTTAGCACAATCTTCAATCTTGTTATATTTTCACATTTTGTATGTTTTTGAGTATTGTGCTCAATGTAAGTTCATAGACTCCATGTCAGTTTCCTGCAAGATTATATTTTGTTAATTTTAGCCACAAGGGATCTATGTTTGATGTGCTTCTAGGTTCAATTTGTTAGCAAATTTATTACAACTTTTTGATTGTTTTTGCCAACCAAATCCAGCTTTATATTTTCATCGTCATATTGTTTTAGCTATCCATTTATGGTGCGTGTTTGAGATCATCATCATATTCTCATTTTACCACCCCAATTTACAACAATCACACAGCGAAATCAAAGTGAATTCACAAAGACAACACGGATCAATTCAAAAGAACACCACAATCTGAGGCGGCTGCAGGAGAATGCCCGACGAAGAGCGTGACGTGCCCCATCAGCTTATCCTTCCTCGAGAACGTTGTGCCGCAGGTGCACCGCCACTTGAGGCCCCCGCAGTTCTTCTCGTGCGTCCGGAGGTCCGACAGCACGGAGAACTGCTTCTGGTTGCACTGGTTGCAGACGTACATCTTCGGGCAGTGGCTCCTCTTGTAGTGGTTCTTGACGCATATCATCGACTTCAGTGGCTGGAACTTGGGGTGCTGCCGGTTCCACCTGCACCCTTCGTGTGGGCACGAGTACCTCCTCCTCGTCGGACCCGCGCATCCCTTACTCTTCGCGGGGTTGCTGAGCGCGGCGTGGGTCTTGTACTCGTCCCCGTGCGCACGCATGTGCATGCGCAGGTTTGCGTCGCGCTTGAACCCCTTCCCGCACACATGACAGTAGTGGGTGTACCTCGCCAGGATGTCTGCCGCCCCCACTTCAATGATTTCTCCGCCTTCAACTGACACTGGCAATTATTCAAAAAATATATGTATTTGATCTGAATCTGCATTAAAAAATTCAAGTTTTTTTGATATATGAAAATCCGTATCTATATCCGATAAAACATTCATATCCAAAATATTTTAGATCAGATACGGAAATGATGATATCCGATCTGAAAAATATCCGTGTTAGAAAAAATATTATATTATTTATTATATCAATATATTTATATTTTAGTGATGGTATGAGTTTTTTTATTATTTGTTTTACTTTAAAACATGTAAGAGTGCTGTTACACACAAATATTATTTTTAAGCCCTCCCAGTCTCTCATTTGCGCCGATAGAAAATTATTGGAGTATATACTCACTTTAACGGGGTATATACTTTGATAGAAATTTTTCACATTTTTAATAAATGTATCCATGCTATTGGAGTATATACTTCATTTTTTTTATAAAAGCATGTACCTCATTAGATGAGGTATGCTATTTTTAAAAAATTCAAAACACATGTGTCAGTGTTGGAATTTGGTGGGTTTTTCCAAAGCTTGGTTCCGATGTGTCTCGCGACAAATCAGATCACCGCTCGGAGGGTCGCTTCTGATGGTCCGACAACCTCTCAGAAAGATGGAGTGTGGTGTGTGATTGTCACGTACTTTCTCGAAAAGTAGGAAAAGTTAATGTTTGTTATTGATCGTTTCGTTCAAAAATTAGAGGGTTTTCCTCTCTGGGCTACGGACCGCACATAAAGGTGAAAATGGGGAATTTTTTCTGTTTGGTGGGAATTTGACAAAAAAAGGGGCTATTAATTAGTGGGGAAAAAGGGGAGGGCCAGCTACTTGAACTTAGTCGCCTGGGTCTGATGGTTGGATTGGGCTAGCCGTCTGATGCCTGGACTTTTGGTCTTCTAAATTTTGGAAGCACCTGGGTATGGTTTTGGTTTGTTTGGCTTGGGCTAAGAGGAGCCTAAAATAGGGATTTAGAGAGGTTTTTGTAGAGAGTGGATTTTGGTGGAAATGTGTTTTATTCTCTCTGAACTAAGGCTCTTCCTCTCTCTCAAAGCAATATGTGGGTGTAAATGACCTTGTGAGTGTTGTGGATTTGTTGGTGATTGAGCATTTTTGAAAAAAGTTTTGATCAACTCTATTTGTAGTAAAAATGATGTAAGGGAATTACCACTGATAATAGATTGAATTGGGTAGTGGAGTGGGTTTGAATCAGACTTTCCTCCTAATTTGGTTAAGATATTTTGCAAAAGGAGGGGACGGCATGTTCAATTGAGCCGTTGGGACTTGGGTGGCTGGTTTCAACTAGTTGCTAATTATCATTTTTAGTTTTAAGTCTCATCTCTAGTTGACGGTGAAATTGGATGATTACTGGGTTTGAGCCGTCAGAGAGGGCATACTGGTTTGGATTAGCCGCCGCCATCATTAGCAATAAATGTTAATTTTATGTCCCATCGTAGGGAAGCGGTTGATGGGCGGTTGGATGAAGTCAACCTTCTTAGGGAGGCGGTAGTCGGCTAGTTTCAAGTAGTCTTCTAGTTTCTACAAGTTTTTCAATGGTTTGAGAAAAAAGTGTCTTGACGGCTATTTCAATATAGCTGGCAGAGGGGGTGCTGGTTTCAAGTAACCGCTTGGTCTTTTTTAAAGGTTTGAGAAAAAAGTGCATGACAGTTACTCCAATGTAACCGTTAGAGGGGGGCGATTGGTTTCAAGTAACTACCTTCCAACAATTTTGTTCTTTTGTTCTATTTGCTTATCTATACAACTTCGGGTAGTCTTTTATATATATGACTCAATGTATTTAAATTTAAAATATTGTTTGAGATAAATTTTCATTTTTTTGACAGTCAAAATTGAGGGATCTAATACGTGTAGACTGGAATTAAGGTCGAAAATGGGGTTGTAAATTTATAACATTATCCAATATGTAATGTTTTGTGCGTTTACTAATTTTATGTTTTATACATGTATAATTATTAGATTCTTTTACCTATTTTAGATATTAGATATATAATTTTATATTTGAATATTGGATTTTTCAGATATTTCAATCATATCTATATCAATTTAAAATTTTCAGATATTTCAGATAATTATTCGAGTCTGAATCTGAATTTTCAGATCGTATACACTATATTCTGAATATCCATCGATATCAGATCATATACACATACTTATATTCTGATACTTACCTTCAACTTCATTGCTGAAGCTTTCGAGCAATTCAACGCTGTAACTGTGATCCGCGCCGCCCGCATCGGGCGCCGCGCTTTGGGACATCTGTTGACACGTGAACATCATCGACGAGGCGGCGGAGATGACGTCTTGAACGAGCGCGCCCACGCCGACGATGGCCTCGCGCGACGACGACTGTGAAGGTTGGTGGTCGTCGACGACGATGAGGTGGACCAGCTTTGCATGTGGTGGACCTTGTCGCGGAGGACGGCGAGGTTGTAGAGGAGGGTGGTGGAGTGGATGGTATTATTGTTGGAGGACATGATCATGTTGATGTTGTCATCCTCCATGGATGAGATGTACATCTCTTGGAAGCTGGAAGTGTTGATTGTCACTGATGATGATGATGGATTCATCTTTCTATCTCAAGTTTTGTTTTGTGTTTCTAGGGTTCTGTCTTTAGAGTTGCAAAAAGGAAGGTTTTGGTTTTGATGTGTGTGTAGTCAACTGAAGACATCCCTAATTGAAGCCTCCCTCAAATCTTGCCAGTCCCACATGGGACGAGGGCTTTGAATAAATAATGATTTTCAGGGCAGCCGAAAGCCACGCTCCCTCATTTTTATAATATGGGTTGCTTGAAGCATTTTTGTCATTTGTTTACTCCCAACACAAGCCAGGTCTTTATTTTTTTTTAATTTGAATTTTCCGTTTCGCTCCGTTAATGTCTAAAATACCCTCCATTTCAGTTTTGTTGGCTTCCATTAGATAAGGGTAGTATTAGTTGGGGGTAGATAGGTAATATCCATGTGTGGTTAAAGAATTTTACTGTTTAAAAACTTATTAGTTTATGAGGGGTACAGACAATATCGATTTTACTTATTTTTTTTTAATTTGAAAATGTTCAAAAACACAGTTCATTGGTCCTTTTTTTTCTGTATTTAATGAAAAATATATATTGTTATAAAATATGAAAAATACGTTTTATTGAATTAAAAGTCTTAGCGTTTATTTTTTTTAGGTTTAAAGACATCTGCATCCCTGCAAACATGGATAAGTCATATAAAAGTTGGAACAGACATATGAGTCCCTGAAAACTCACAAAAACTTAATTATCATCATCGGGTTAAAATTTCATTCAAATTTAATATAATATTTTATCACCATGTAATTCTGTAGACATTAGAGTCTACATAAATAATCATAAAAACAAATTAATTCATGCAAAGATCATATTATCATTATAAGACTTTTTGTGTTTCTTCATTTTCATTGAGCTATTGATTAAAAACAGTTAAAAATTTGAGAATAATTAATTATTTCATAGTTATAAGTAAAAATTAAGTAGGGTAAGTTGTATTATGATTAATTTTTGTTGAAATCAAGGATGTATTATAAGTTTTCGTGAGTTTTTAAGGACTCTCCTCCCTCCCCTCTCTTTCTTCTTCTTCTTCTTCTTCCTTTTTCTTCTTCCCCTTCTCTCTTTTGTACCTCTCTCTTTTCTTCTTCCCCTTCCTCTCTTCGCCTACCATAATTTTCTCTTGCCCTTTTAACATCCCCTCTTTCATTCTTTTCTTTTGGACTTATATGAGATTATCCATGATTGTGAGGACTTAGATGTCTTTAACCCATTTTTTTATATGCTTATTAGAGCGCTCATTTCGCTAATGAGACATGTGGATTACATGGAATTTTATTTTTTTTCTTCTAGAATTGCAGCGTATATATTTCATTTTTAAAATACATGTTATGGAAATCCACACTTCTAATAATAACAACACGTGAGATATGCACCAAAGTTGCATGTGGATCGTTGTTATCATTGTTCTTTTATTTATTTTTTAGTACATAAGTCATTTCTTTTTAGACATGATGATTCTCTATATTTAATTCTACTTTGTTTTGAGTTCCTCCTCTGTTATTAACGTGATAACCATACATATAACTCTGGCAATTTTTTTTTTTTTTGTATAAACGAGAACAACTCATCAGTATCTATTTTATTTTTTAAAATAAATATATGTGCTTACATGATGTACACGCTATCAATGAAAAATCAATACGGGAGAACTTTAAAAGGGTGCATTATTTTCCTATAGGTCCCTAGTCTATAATAAATTAAGGATAGTTTAATATTGTTTTTCAATAACTACCTAAGTGATTACGAATATAAATTTTTTCTAATTACGCTCTTTGTGCATGATTGCGTTTTGCACCCCCTATTTTTTGTAAAATAAAAGAAGGTTGCGCTTTGCACATCCCTCCAAGTGGCGCACACAACCTAAATTAAAATTTAATAAGTGTCATTGAGATTTGCATCCAAGATGTATAAGAGCATCTTCAATCTTATATCCAAACTTTTATCCAAATTTAAATTTGAGTAAAAGTCACCCAAAATCATCTTCAACTATTTACCCATATCCATATCAAATCAGGTTTTTATTCAAATCTTTACCAAAATTTTCAACATCTCTTTTTCCTTTTGTCTCCACATTTTCTTCTAATGTGACATTTTTTTCTTCTTTCAACTCACCTTTAATTGAATTATATTAGATGCATTCTCAACCCCCCTCCAAAATTTTCATGAAACTCAAAAAAAAAAAGTTTACTTTCTTAAATCTTCATCTTTTTTTTTTACTTCTTAATTTTACTCCAATAAAAAATATTATTTTACTCTTTTTTAAAAAAATGAATGATTATAATTTTTAAATTTGAATATTTTAAATGGAACAAAAATTTAGTAATTTTTTTTAGAAAAATGCTATGAAAATGTTTATAGGAAATAACTAAAAGAAAATGTAAAATTTTAAAAAGATTTGAGTAAAACACAAAATGATGGTTGAAGACACATCATATCAAATCAAATTTTTACTCAAATTTTAAATAAAATTTGAGTATAAGTTTGAGTAAGAGCTGAGATAGCTAAAAGTGACACGATGGAATCGATTCGACCTACGCTCAGATCGAATAAATTTTTTTCTAATCAAAACATGATGTGTCCCTTTTTTTTTGTTAGGTAAATTAGGACTCGGATCCAGGAGGCATCAGTGGTTATAAAATTTGGATAATGTGGGAGTGGAAATGTTTACTTGTGCAAATTGTTTATTTTAAATTCTGATATTCTTAGATCTTAATATGGGGTCGATGAGGACGTGATGGGCAAACGATGGTAGTTGGTAGAGGAGGATAGATGATGGCGATGGGCGGAGAGGGAGAAAAAAAAGAAAGAGAGAGAAATAAATTGGGGTGGTTACAAGGTGAGATAAAATGTAAATATACGAGTACGAGATTACAGGATATAAAAAATGAGATGTAATGATTCAGAGAGGGTAGCGTGGGAGTAACCACACCTACTTTTGAAAAATGGGTTTGTTTACATGAAACTGAGTTTTTCAAACTCCTAAACAATAATAATAATTTTTTTATAAGTTTAATTAAAAACTGCACACTTTTTTCTCAACAAGTAATCAAAAGTTAAATTTTTTATAATGGATGAAAAAATAACTTTTTATAAGCTCAGTTTTAAACTCAGCTTTTGAGCAAAAGCTAACACTCCGTACCGTTTTCAAATGGGTCTTGAGTCACTACCAATGTTATAAAAAACGTTTGGCATTAGTCGAGCAGTTGAGAAGGGACTATGATTAACCGGCTAGGTAGGGATTAATCGAAGATCAATCAATCATTTTTAAAATAATAAATATAATATATATATATTATATATAATAATTTTATATTATAAAATAATAATAAAATAACATCGAAACAAAATTAATAATATAAGTATAATAAAAATAACATAAAAATAATTAATAAATGTATAATATATAAAAAAAACTTAATAGCTTATTAGTTAATTAGAGATTAATCAGAAAATCGACTAGGCGTTAAACATTGTGGGCTGGAATCCCTTGGGCGAGATTTTTAGAACATGGGTCACTCACTACCAATTGAGAGAAGTAAAGTGAGAACAGCATAAAACGGAGAGTTCCACTCGGCGACTAAAGACGCAAAGCACGTCCCCGCGTTTTCACTCTCTCATCACCCAAAATTGAAATCTTTGAACGAATTCTGATTGGGAAATTTGCATTTATACCCCTATAAAATATGATATTTTACATTATACCCCTCTTAAAAGGCTAATTGTATCTGAACCCCTGAAAAAATCTTTCATATTGCAACTGTGCCCCTGAGGTTAAATTCCGTCGGATGACAGTAGAATATACCGGGAATATTTGATTAACGGCATTAAATGGACCGTAGGGACTTGAAAAATTGCATTTATACCCTTGTGTCCGTCTGAAATTGCATCTATGCTCCTATGTCTGTCTAATGTTTATAAAATCTCATTTCTTCAATCTCCAGACCTGCTGAAACCCTTTTTTCTTATCTTCTTCAATGATTGATTAAAAACCTTACAATTATTCAAAAGACTAAGATAAATAGTGTTTATTTGGGTTTCACTAACCGATTTTATTTTTCATAACATAAAATCTACCAACAAACACTATTTCAATCATATAACCATACCAGAAAATAATAACAAAATTCATTCTGAAATAAAAAGGCAATGACTAATTGCCCTTAAAAAATTATGAAGTGTTAACTCCGGGTCTCTTCATTCTTTTTGAAACTAGAAATTATGTATTTCATTCTAAAGTGAAAAACAAAATAAAAAAAACATTACTAAAATAATTTTTTTTGTTATGGTTGTTCATTTAAATTAAAAACATATTACAGAAAATAACATAATACAAAACTTTAACTATTATGATTTTTATTTATTTATTTGATCTTCTGTATAAATGACACAATAGTATTAAATAAGAATTAAATGAAATAATCAAAATTACATGTTACAAAAAAGAAACATAACATGTTTGAAGACTTTTAATATCAAATTATATCTTTAATTTTAATCAACACATTATAATCCATATAAAAATATGCAATTTTAAAAACAATGTAGTTTTAAAAAGAATCATAAAATTAATTAGAAAATATCGATAATTATTCAAAAGACTAAGATAAATAGTGTTTATTTGGGTTTTATTGATAGATATTATTTTCCACAACAAAAAATTTATCAATAAACAATTCAATCATATAACCATACCAGAAAATCAGTCTTGGTAACGGAGGCAGATGAAGGGGTACAGTTGTAACACGAAAGAAATTTTCAGGGGTATAGAAGCAATTAACTTTTCAATGGGGGTATAACGCAAAATACCATATTTAAGAGGGGTATAAATGTAAAATTCTGTGGGGTAGAGTTAGGTTCGTAACCATGGTTGGCTTAGCTTTGGTAACGGAGACAGACGGAGGGACACAGTTGCAACACGAAAGATTTTTTCAGGAGTATAGATGCAATTAGCCTTTTAAGAGGGGTATAATGCAAAATACCATATTTTACAGGGGTATAAATGCAAAAATCCCATTCTGATTCGCAATCGCTTTTTGACAGTTCAAACCCTAACACCACCGATACCTCTTTCAAAACAACCTCAAAAGCGAAAAATCCAATTCGACGTCTCCACAGACGAAACCTCCCTCGAAACCCTACAATCCGATCCGATCGACGTTGGCTTCGATGGAGATCGGCGAGTCCTCCAAATCCTCCCCCGTGTCGGCGGAGATGCCCTCCTTCGCGCCGGGGTTCCGTTTCCACCCGACCGACGAGGAGCTGGTTCTCTACTACCTGAAGAGGAAGGTCTCCGGGAAGCCCTTCCGGTTCGACGCGATTTCCGAGGTGGACCTCTACAAGGTCGAGCCGTGGGACCTCCCGGCCCGGTCGAGGATCCAGACGCGCGACTTGGAATGGTACTTCTTCAGCCCGCTCGACAGGAAGTACGGGAACGGGTCGGCGAGGGCCAACCGGGCCACCGAGAACGGATACTGGAAGACCACCGGGAAGGACCGGGAGGTGAAGAGCGGGTCGGGGAGGACCGTCGGGGCGAAGAAGACGCTCGTGTTTCACACGGGGAGGGCGCCGCACGGTGAGAGGACGAATTGGGTCATGCATGAATACAGACTTGATGAATTGGGGATTTGTCAAGACTCCGCCGCAACCCAGGTATAAAAATTGGGTCTTTGTTTTGAATTCTTATGGGTTTTTTTTGTTTTCGTGGTTGGATTTTGATGGGGCTTTTTTGTGGTGGGGAAGGATTTGTTTGTTGTGTGTAGGATCTTCCGGAAGAACGGTGCGGGACCGCAGAACGGGGCACATTACGGGGCTCCTTTTGTGGAGGAGGAGTGGGAGGACAATGTGCCTTTCCCGAAGGTGGAAGACGGGGTTGATGAGGAGATGTTGCCTTTGGTTCCTTTCAATGAAAGAGAACAGGTTTGTGTACTCTCTGTCTCTCTTCTTTTTTTTTCACTCTGGAGTGGTTTTGGTGGTTCTAGTTTGATATTGGGGGGGGGGGGGGGGGGGGGGGGGGTTAGTGTTTTATTCTGGTTTGATGTTTGAGTGTTAATTGGTGGGTAGGAATAATAAGATAACATCTTTAGTGTCGTATAATGTGATGACTTTGTTTTTAGCTGGATAATTTGGGATGGGTTACCATATACTGAAGGACTCGGATAAATAGTAGACTTTCTTATATGGTTTGTATAATATGAGTTGTTTGTATTCATCATTTATACTTGTTAACGATGTGAAGAGTCCTGGAACGACTGTGAGCAAGTATGGAAGTTAAGATTGGAGTATATATCAGAAGGCTTAAATGAAGGTAGCTAGAACTCAATGACGCTGTTGAGCTATTGATACCTCAAAGTTCTGTATTTAGTTCAAGTTTTTGTTTATTTCAACTATGCCTTTTCTTTCAGTACAGTTCTAAAATATCTGTCTAGACAAAGACATCTTGGTCTTGAAATGTCTTGAATTGATCAACAATGTCCATATCATGAAATAACACTTTATTTAGATTGGAAATGTTTGAAACCTCTGAACACAAACTCTGACATGATGTTTGAAGGGAAGCATTTAGAAGTTTGAAATAAACAAACACACCTGAAATGAGCACCTTGCATTTTCTAATTGACATTGATTGGAGCAATCCTTTTGTATCATGATTAAGTAACTTCTGTATGAAGATTATCGTAATTTGTATGAAAGAACAACAAATTGTCACATTCTTGAATCGATTTTAATCTGATTGAATATTGGTTCCCTTTATTAAAGCATGATGATTTTGTTGGAATTTTTGTTCTATATTAATAGTTACCTGGTTTAGGACCAAGAAATGACCAATGAGCTGGACGACAACTTTTTAATTGATCCTGAAGAGTTGTTTGAAGGAATGGATCCAACACTAGTTGAGTATCTGTTGGAGAGTAATGATGTAAAGGAGGAACAAAATCATCCACAATTTGGTGGCAGGAATGAAATTCCCCAGCTTCTTGAACCATATCAGATCTTGCCAGAGTACAATGAACAGTTTTTAGAAATGAATGATCTCGTGGTTCCACCAGATGCTGTTGAGGATCCTGCCATTTATCCTACTGTTGAGGATCCTGCTCTTGAAGATCATGTGTATTCTGTAGATGAGAATTTCGCACTGTATCCAGCAGTGGGGGATTCAATTATTTATCATGACGGCGTACAGAATAACCAGGATTTCATTATTGGACATGAAGGAAGGAGAGGTTTAGCTGTTCTTTGTGCTGGCGAAGATAACCTAGGTCAAGACATTAACCTTCTGGAGCAGCTTCAGGTGGTGGATGGTGAAAATCATGTGGAACTGAATAACCTCAACCCAGAGAGCTTCAACACCCCTCAAAGTGAAGTGGATAACAATGATCTGATATATTATGATGCTGTGAGTCAATATCAGCCAACTCATGATGAATTCTTTGAGATGAATGATTTCACAAACTCGTTTGTGGGCAATGCGGATGGTTTTGAAAAGCTGGATGAGATACTCTCATACTTCGATGCAACTGACAATGACTCACATTATATGGTTCCTGATTCTTCATTGGAAATTGAGAAATCTTCTTTGAACCAGGCAAACAAGGTCCTTAAGGTAATGAAAACACTTTATCACTTTTTCAATGAACGCAGAACCAAAAATACCAATCATCTGTGTATGTTCTGTTATAGATGGACGAAGAGGATGCAAAGATTTCCCCATCCCCACAGGTATCAAGTGGGATCATTGCAGGAACGAACTGTCACTGATGTACCATATACTGAGAAAGTGCCTCAGGCTGGTGGTCAACCAGTGCTTGAACATCTTGATGGACGAGCTGCATCAGGTTAGTCTTTGCTTTTGTACTGTTTGTGTAACTAAGATTAAAAAAAAACTTCATTTAATTGCCATTCCTGTATGATTTAGCTTTATTCACAGAATTTACAATGTTTAATTTTGGAAGGTAAATGTATGAAATTGGAATTTAGGAGTGGAAAACCATGGATAGATTGTTTCTGTTTCATATTACCTGATGTAAGATGCTTCTTACAACTTTGCAGATGCGCAATATGACACAAGTGCACATAAGACCGCCCTCACAAGAAGGCTCACAAACATGTTGGGAGCAATCTCTTCGCCACCTGCATATGCAGTGCGGAGTTCCCTCCAAAAGCAATGATGAAATCCTTGGGTCAGACATCAATGACTGAATCATCCAGCTCGGTCCATATCATGACAGGAATGATCCGCATGAACGAAATCAGTCACTTGACCATGTCAGGTGGTGAGAGCTGGCCTCTTCCGAAGGATGGCAATATAGGATTTGTTGTATCCTATAGCATGTCTGAGGGCAATGAGATTGGAAACCCATCTGGTTTTGAACAGAACATGCTTGGGAAGATGATATCAGGAATGATGCGGAGCGGATTCCACCTTTTGTTCTTCTCAGTTGTCCTCCTGACAGCCAGCTACAAAATTGGTTCTTGCTTTTGTTCTAGATAAAGCTGATCTCATTGGCTGCAACAGATCAATTGAAGAGGGGGATTTTGACTTCATACATTCAGTGGAGTGATTATTACCTGAAACTAAACTGGATATAGTTTCTTTGCTTTTTTTTTTTTTTAAATCACTGCATATGTGATATGACAGGAGATTTTTTTTCTTTTTATTTTGTCCCTGGATGTGGCTGCTGGTGTTGTTTTCATGGTTCAGCCTATTATAATAGTGGGACATAGTTAAGTTAATAATTGGTTATATACTTATATAGCTTCATAGAATGTATGAAGTATTACAGAGTATGTCATTGTTGTCATTGCTGCATATTCAATTATTATTCCTCCATTGAAATTGAGTGGTCAGATGTGCATCAACAGAATTCTGCCTCGGATGGTAAGTCTTTCTTTGCAGATTTTATCATGATCCATTTTTTCTGTTTGGCATGAGTTGTTTACATGCAAGGTGATCGGTAATTATCCTTGCAGAACTCAACCAAGCATTCTATGATGAAGTGTTTGCTATTTGATTGAGAATGTGAATCATGTAAAAAAGTATTGTTTTCTCTGCTACCATTCGAAAAATTATTTCATCATGCACTATTCCTTGGGGCATTGGAGGCCTGCTTCATGTGGCAACTCATTGTGCGGCCATGGTTAGGGATACACTTGTCTCATAGAGGGTCTGATCACCTTATTGCAATAGGGCACTCAATTGAATCTCTTATTGGAAGTTGTGACCAAACCCTATTAATAAAAACCCTATTAATAAAAAAGGATAAATTCAATACATTTTTTCTTATGTACACATGGGGGTTAAATTGGATTTCAATGGACTAATTTGTATTGACTGCCCCATGGTGCCACTCATAGTAGAACCATTTGCTAGACTATAATAGCCCCAAATCATTGGTGAACTTGTTAAGTGGATGGTAAGTATTATTGTGAGCTGGAGATGTTGCTCAGCAGAAGAATCATATATCTTTCCATGTAAAAAAAAAGGATTTATAAAAAGACAACAATTAAGGGTTTTCAGGGAAAACTTTCTGAATGAATTCCAGGAAGCGTTGGGAGTAGAACATGGGATCCACAGCCGAGATGGAGAGTGAATCGAATTGAAGCGACTTGTAGGCGTGCTCAATCTTCTTACTTATGTTGTAGTCCTGCAATATATCAATGATTCCCACATAGAGAACAACATCATACACCTCATGGAACAGCTGGGTTCTATCTTCCTTAGGAATATGTTCTGCTCTTGCTGGCATGTTCACTCCCAGTTGAATTTGGAACCTGGAAAAGAATGTGGTAAATATGCATATCAAATTTCAAAGTATAGACGAAAATAATATGGTGTTGGCTGTTGATATCCCCCTCACAACAAAAGCTGCTGCCTTGTGCAAGATGGAGGAACATGCAGATACCAGTCGTACCTCACATGTTCACCAACACTATCCCATCATTGTCACCAATGAACAAATTTTTGATATGTGCAGCAGTTATTTAAGGTCTGATAGAATAACACTGATCAACACAACATGATTTTTTTTTCTTCTTTTTTTTTTTTTTTTGGGGGGGGGGGGGGGGGGGGGGTTGTTTAATAGAAAATGAATCTGTCACACCTAGAATTGTATGAGGGAAAAACAACATGCCCCCACACAAACAAAATATTTACCACAAGATTCCTGTTAATTGTAAATTGCATGCATCACACATGTAAGTCCCTTGTGCTATGCTGTGAAAAGTAATTACTCTACCTTTATAAGATTAAGTATTTAAGGTCTACAAAACTATTTGCAAAAATTCATGAACTCCAAATCAAAAGATAGCTTAACATAATATTAGTCCTCTGCATCATAGGATGATATCCAATCCCCCACCCAGAAAAATGTCTGCTGACATAAAGACCCCGGCCCCTAATATAACCATTTCATTTGCAAGGCACTAAAGTGGGGAAGATGGCCTAAATTATGCAAAAAAACTTTGGTAAAAATTAGACCTTGAAGTGACACGACATGCATGTCAAGCTTCATAGCCTATCTCCTATCATGGGCTTCCAGGTTTCCCAGGGTTTTCTTTAGAGGTAGTTTAGACCAAGTATGAATGCCAATAGATCAGGTTCTGACATGTAGGATAGGAAAAGAGTGTTGACCCATATGTGGCTTGATTATTACATAAACAGAAAAGCTTGATGGCCATTATAGTCCCCACATCCCTAGATCATCCCTTGTTTCAGACCAAAAAAGCATAATATAGGTCATATAGAGAGCGATTATTTCCAAGACCAAGCGAACACCAAAAAGTAATGTGACCAATTATGAATCGATCAGCATCACTGCAAACCTCAAACTTCACAATGTCTCCTAGTATAAAACCTATTAGGCCCTAGCTATTTTTTATGAAGCACCATTGCATTAGTCATCTAAATCGAGGATAAGATATGAAGCTCACCTTGCCGTGCCTGGAAGCAGAAGGTCCACTTCCTCATCACCAGCAGCAGATGCTCGTAATCGGCTACCCCTTATGTGAGGACCAACAACAACACTGTTTTCATCATTGCCACGTGGAATTAAAACGAGGCCCTGAGGGTAAGATGAAAGGTCTTCCTCTGGCAATTGACAAGTAAAAAAAAATAAAAAATCAGTTGTCATACTTAGCAAACAATTAGAGAAAATTTTCAGTAAATTTGTATATTACTATTACTATGTAGACATACAAGTTAAAATGAACAAAAGCTACCAATCCACATGTCATTAACATTTATACAGCATAATACAAGTAAAGAGTTTTTTTTTTTCACTGACCATCCATATCATGTTACTGTTACCCTTACACTCAGACTTCAGACTCATTCTTATTTTCCACATTCATCTAGTATCATGATCTTGGCCACATACTAATATTTCTAGTCAGCCAGAAAAGACAATGGTCCACATTTTAATTAAAAAAGTTATAATTTTATCAAAAGTGCATATTAGAGAGCATTTTAAGAATTAGATGGACTGCTGAAACTTTTTATATGCCATTTAACCATGTATCCAACCTATGAAACATTTTAATAACATTAGAAAAGCTCATCAATATTACTTCTCTTGGCCTTCAACTTGAAAGTGAAATATTGGGATAATCAGAAACCTATCTTACATATAATGGGAAAAAAAATCTTCTCTGTATTCAAGTTACAATAATTGATAACAACCAGCAATAAAGGAGGCCTTTTTCCTCTCATCTCTGTCACCGAGTGCAATGCAATATTGAATGATTTCATATTAATATATAATTGCCATTCAAATCACAATTGATCAATGATTCACATATTATTTAATAACTCACGCATTAAATGTATTAAAAAAGTGGAAAGGTCCTGCTTCATTGCTGAATTATTCATACACATTACACATACAAGGGGGAAAGACGGCTTTTCTTTCCCCATGCAAGCTTAACTTTCCACAATTTCTTAAATGGATGGGGGGGAGAGGTGGCATTTCTCGGCCATTCTTCCAGTAAATTGGTTTGAGCCTTGCACTTTTTGGCCTCTGTGAATCTGTCTGGGTTTTCTTGAGATTGTGCTGTGGTTACCGGAATCCCTTCCAAACAAGTCTAAAGAAGTCTATTGAATTGAGTGTTGCATGGTTCCAAACACACAATCTCGACGAGAAACTGGAGATACATCCAGTTCTCAGTAACAATCTAACTTAAGGTTGTTACGCTGGTTTGTTCACCTTCATTTGTATATAAGCATCAATTAAATCAGATGTCTTGGAGAAATTGTTTGTTTTATTAGTATAAATAATGTTACCCAATTAAGTAGCATATGTCCTAATAATAATTCTACAGTGGTAGGAATACTTATCCACCGTTATCTATATTATAGATGAAAATAAATTTGTATGTCATTTTGGTTTATTTATTTACTTTTAATCTCAAATAACATTCCGACACACATTCTAAAACATGTCATATCGTGACATCTCTCATGCTCTCACGCACAATGCCAAACAAAAGATTATATATAAGGATATGATTGCCATAAAAAAAATTATTAAATCCTACCTCCAATTTTATTTAAGAACCAAACAATAAATAGTGTATTTTTACTTTTTCTAGAGATAAAAAAAATACAATCAAAATGAAAATATTTTACACTACTCATATCGCTATATATTCCAGTATAGTTATACATGATGAATAATATTCAGTCAGTTCCTAAACATAGTTTTTTGGTCTTCTTTTTCTCATTTAACTTCCTTTTCCAAAAGGACATAGTTTTTTGGTCTTCTTTTTCTCATTTAACTTCCTTTTCCAAAAGGGTATTATAACATATTTTACTCCCATTCAGAACAAGCTTTCAAGCAGAGTTTCCTTAGGAAAAAAAAGGCTAACTTTAGACATCAAAAAACTATAAGGAATTACAAAGAGAGCATTATCTGAATATAAATATTGGAGTTAGTTTTTACCTTCTTCAAGAACAGCCAGTCCATCAGCAGTCATATTTTGATGGTATGACATGCGTGACCTCAAATGTTGTGGGGCTCGATAGTGCACACCCAACAAAAGGCTGTAATCCATTATCCTTTGTGTTTGCAAAAATCTACTATCTATCTCAATCTGCCTAAAGAATATGAAAGATTAAGCAGAGTTAGTACAAGATGTATGACAAGACACTAACAAATGTAAACAAATAATTGATAAGTTTTCAGGTCAAATTTGGAATATAGCATTAATAATGCACAAATTTCATGTCCAATGATTAGTGAGCATTGTGATACTTTCAAAATCTAAAAGCATGCACCATGATAGGTTGCGGACAGAATACATAGCAGGATATGTAGCATGCATCATCATTACATACATGGTATACAATAATTCAGTTTCAACTGCCCCCCAAACCCATACTCCAATCATGTAAATATTCGCGCTAAGCTTGCATATTTGATGACTTGTTCTAGTTAGTCAAACCTCTGCACTTGAAAATTTACATACGAAACATAACTACATAAGTATTTCTTAGAAGAACCAGGACATATTTTTTTAGGAAGAAGTTAATGTGACTAGGAAATAATGAGAATTGTAAAGCATGAAAAGGGCATGATTTGACTATTTCAGCCAATTACTTCTAGTATTTAAAGTAGGATAATGCAGAAATCCCTAAAATTGTAAATGGTTGGCCGTGTGTATGAGTTAGGCATCTCCAATTCAAATTCTATAAGTTAGAAAATATCGTATCCGCCCCATAATAATATCAAAATGGTTTATATATAAAACTATACTACACAACTTAACAATGAGTAATCAGAAGAATCTATCATCCACCACACACCACGATCATAAACATATACGGGCCTTTCAGGCATAAATTTAATAAATCAAATTAACGTCCTACTTTCTGAAAGAAATTTTATTCCGAGAATAAATGGAGACAAGAATGGTCTAACGACTTTGACAACACTCCAGACTGCTGTAAACTGGAACTGCTGCAGACAGAATCATTCAAAATGTAATAGTAGTATACACTATTCTGGAGACAAACTTAAGTTGGACGAAGACAGAAAATATCATCTCACAGTTTATAAGATAGACGATTTACGACATTGCCCAAGTGTATTTATCCATCATGTGCTTATTATGAATAATTATTCTAATTTCGAACATCAATATGAGATATTTTACTTACTTCGTCAAAGCTTCCCGCCAAGAAGGTTCTAAAAAGAAGCAGTAGTTCAAATCCAAATCCTTAAGTGTTGTATTTTCATCAATTTCAACTTTGTCTGTAGAACGCCCCAATGATGAACCCTTCAAATCAAATCGTCGATGGATCCGCAGTTCTGTGCAGAACATGTTCCCCATTACTACAAACCGAAACTGCAAAATTAGAGAATTTATAATGATTACGTGTTTTGCATCTAGAACTTCAATACATATCTCAAGTGAGAAACATCGAAAGTAAGAAACAAAAATACAGAATAGGTAAATTACATTGTTGAATCTATGTGCAAGACTCTGATCATGAGAATTAGAGCGAGCTGTAAAATGCAGGTAATAATTTTTTTTCACAATTACCTTTTGACCACTGGAAGGCTTGACCCTGTGAAGACCAAAAAACTTAGTTATGAGCGTGTTCTCATATGTGCGAACATGATGGTGATAATTTGGGAGCATTTGCAAGAGCACCTACACATTTGAACTATTTATTAGCTTACATAAAACACAACATAAACAAATAATGAGTGGACTCCGGTAAAAGAAGCAATCAAACGGTAACAGTAATATAAATGGCTAATATTTGCAACCTTATTTGCTGGCAAGATAAAAAAACAATTTTTGCATACATGTAGCAGAATTTTAGCTGGTGTGGGATCAGAAAATTTTAGCATAGCTTCTGTTGCCAAGTTAACAAAAGAAAACCACTTGAAGTAACCCAACTAAAACAAATTTCTTCGACGCTTTCTAGGTAGACTTCTATTTTTTTGATAGATGGATAATTTGTTCAATCAAACTGATCCTTTTAGGTTCTTTATGTTTTCTATTTATTTCTTGCTGGATTTATACCCCAAATCTTGTTAATGAAATTTCGAAGTAGAATCCCTACTAGTTTCTCCACAAAAAAGAAAAAGACTGGTATCATGTTATACTTACTGATGAACGGTTGGATTAGTTTGATTACTAGTTGAAGCTTTGTGGCATTATGTGGTTATAAAAAGTTCAAAAATTATTTTATCCAGTAGTCACCTGAAATCACTTCTTAAGATGCATATATATTGTATATGTGGATCATATATTATTGCAACATATACCAGTATCCAAGCAATGAATACAAGTACCTGAACTTCAGATTTGCGAAGTGTTTTGATCATGAAACGATCATCTTGTGAAAGGAAAAAGACACTGCCACTCTTCCCGGGAGAAGAAAGCTCCCGAAGGGCAGCACTGCCACAAATGGACATCATATAATCTGCAGCATCAATTTTGAACATCTCCCGCAGATTCCTGCATGCAAAAGAAGTAATCATGTAGCATATTTTTGAATGCCGAACATTTTTATAGTCCAGACAACAATTATAAAGGACCAGTAGAGAAACACATGGAACTGAGCATATGAAGCATTCGCCACAGATTTAAAATTTTCAAATCCCATGTGATGATTCCCTGAGAATAATTTTAGCTATTTGCTTGTATGTGGGGTTCAATGTGCATCCTCTCTGCAGTTCGGAAGCGGGACTCAAAGGAATTGGTGATTCTTTGTGTTCTGCTGGCTATATGCTAGTCTGGACTACTGACTGGAGAAGAATACTTGAATCTTCAATGACAATCCCAAAAGTCCAGCTTGGTTGGAAAATCAAAGTTAAGAACTTCTGAAATTCTCACTCTATAAAGTGGGCAAAGAGGAACTGTTATCAGTCATTCATGTTGGCCTTGTACCTCGGATTTTTTTTTAACTTTCCACTATTTGCTATAAGCTTTTGTATCTTGATTCAAATATAAGGAATCCTTACCCCTCTCCATGGAGGAGCTTTACAGATGGTAAACTCCTACTATTCCCCAAAAGAACATTTGCTACTCCTGGCCATTGACCCATCAGTTGAAAATAATAAATCATCTGTGATAATCACAAGGGGGGGGGGGGGGGGGGCTTGGACAAAGTATGCCCATAAAGAGAGAAAGTAAAATTTGACGGATTGGAGAATTTAATCTTCTTTCCCTAACTTATGGAGACAATTCTGGATGACATATTTGGTTGATATCACATTTTTTATAACATGTCAAAACTCTTCCACAGTCAATAGTTCTTTAACTGTAAGTTACCAATGCGTTTGATACACATTAGGTGACATTATATACACCACTATTATTTTAAACTTATGTATACTCCAGTCATTACAAATATCAATTATCAATGAATGTTTTCCTGTATATGTGTGCTTATTCCATCGGACCTCAGATCTGCTAATTAATGGTTCACTTCCTATAACTGCACTGCATGTAACAATGATCATTTTTTTTTTTGTCTTTTTAATATTGTCTCATGAAAAACCACTAAGAAATACAGTTTATTATAATTTCATGATTTCTCAAAAATTTAGTGGTAAAATAAAAACCAGTAACCAAGAGATTGCCAAGACCAGACATGTAATAAGTTGAAAAATATTGCAGAACAGGGGACAATACATTTACTCTACCTCTGAGGTTTCATCATCATCTTCTATGAGGATAATTATCCAATGATCATAAACAACCGCTTTCAAAAGTTGATTAAAACCATCTGAGCTTTTTGGAAAAAGGGGCCTTGCTACAGTGACACAACAATTGCTAGCATATGAGAGGGATGAACTCACCTGAATACCATGGGACAATAGTCTTTCCACTTGAAGTCTTCTGATCGGTGGGGAGGTGTTAATTGAGAACCTGCCCTTGGGAAATTCATCCAAAAGCTTGCTCGAGGACCAAAGTCGGATGCACGAACTTCACGCCTCTGAATAGGTGTAATTTTTCCCACAGTATACCTGTACAATCATTTAAGTAATTAACTCGACCAAATAAACTTGTTATAAAATCATGCATTAGACCCACACGGAATCATTAAAAAAAAGGGTCTCTGATGCACTTGACTTAAAAATCTGCCTCTATGAAATAAGCTCAATCATCATATTATTTTTTCATCAATTTGTAAATGAAAATATGGCATGGTATATAAGCACATAAAAATAACTATTGCAGAAAGGAATATGCCAAGGGACAAAGACTAGTCAATTTATATATGTAGTACCCCCTTTCAGAGTTTTTCACAGTTTAAGCACATCATTAAACACAATAAATTTTTGTTGGAAAGGCATCGGCAATCGACCAAGTGAGTTTCTAGGATGATCAGACAAAGACCAGAATCTGCTGTCCATTTTACATAAAACAAGAAAGAAAGTTACTGACATGGCCAATAAGAAATTTTTTTTTCAGCCATGGTACATGATGGATTGGGGATCAAGAAACAACAGAAAACACTAATTCAAGTGTTGTTTTTTTAAACATTAAAAATCAGATGAGTCCAAAGCCTATGTTCACAGAAGAATAAATAAAATTACAGCATGTATAAGAATTTAAACAAAAAAAATATTGAAGAGAACAAATACCTGATTCCGAGCTGCAAACTGAGCATTAGATCATAGCTCCTATGACCTTTGATGATTGTCTCTCCAGGCCGTTTTATTTCTTTAGCAAGTTTTTTATGCCTCCTCCTCTCTCTTTTGGATGATGATGAGAATCTATTGCTTATCACCAGCTCACTGATTAAAACGCCTTGCATGTATTCTCGTTCAAGAATTGGAGCACTTGCATCAGTCACCTTTTCATCACTTTCTGAAATGGATTCTCCTGAAGCCAATGAAAAATCACTTCCAATTACCTTTTCAATAGCCACCTCAAGACTCCACCGTCTTTCCAAAGATACATTTCTACTTCGAGATTGCTCATAATTCACTAAACTTCCTTTGGGGAGCTTATTGGATGATCCAGAGCCAGATCTTGCAGTCGAACTCACTTTGATGTCTCCCATGTCAACTGAAGAAGCATGAAGGATTCGTGAACCATGGTTACTCTTTCTCAAATCTGGTAACAGCCCTCGCTTTCTCAAAGCATCAAGATAGAGTTCTTGTACAGCAGGAATCCTGCTACCCTGTGGGTAGAAAGCTCCTTTCCCATCTTTCAGACCTCTGGTCCATGTCCCAACATAGCAGCCACCATCGTTCCACGTGTAGATTCCAAATCCATGCATCAATCCATTCAACCAGCTCCCTTCAAAAGAGTCCCCATTACTCCATGTAAGAGTACCTTTTCCAGACATTTTTCCTGATTTCATGTTGCCCACAAAAACATTATTGTTGGCCCAGACATACTTACCTGGCCCATCTATCACTCCTTGAATCCAAGAACCTTCAAATACATCCCCATTAGGGTATATTTGACATCCCAAACCATGTTTGAGATTCAACCTCCAGCGTCCCTTGTAGATCATCTTATCAGGCCTCGTATATGTGCCACTACCTTGCATATAGCCACCTGAAAATTCACCTTCATAAACAGCCCCAGAAGGCCAATAAATCTTCCCATAACCATTTCTCATCCCTCTTTGCCACTCACCCTGATAAATGCAGTTATCTGCCCAGACATACCTACCATTCCCCTCTTGCATGTTGCCAAGCAATGATCCAACATACCGTTCCCCATTGGGGAGTAAGATCTCATCATTTCTATAACCAGCAGCTTCAAGAGATGATTGAGAAAGTTGTTGGTTTGCCAATATGAGGGTGTGCTCTTTGTCAACAATGCAGCTAGTTTCTTTAGAAAGTCCATCTTCAGATATAGGCACTGTTCCTTGATCATTATCGACGAGGGCCACGGGGCCAGACATGCAAATATCTATAGTGATTCAGTCCTCTTGTTGATATTCAGCTTCAGATACACACACCGATGAAAAGAGAAAATGGGTCATAACATGAAACTGTGGAAATTACAATGGTGCGATATCAGTTGTGGGTATGAACCTGCAAAAAACAGACCATAAATCTCAACATAAGTAATGAACCATGCAGACATACTGCAGAGCAATATATGATAGTAGTCGTTATAAGAAATCACCCAAAAAATATATATCAGAAAAAACATGTTCAAATCAACTCAACACTCATCAATAAGAGAAAAGAAGTGTATGAAAATGAGATACAACATTTTTTTTGGGTATGATCCTAGCAGGTACAGAACTATTAGAACTTGCATTCAACACACCCGGATAATTGAATACAACCAACAACAAAAAGCTTTGCGCACCATCATTCTTTGAAACACAGATGTCAATCATATCAAAAGCAAGGGAAACGAGGGCATGCATTGCAAGATTTGCCTCACCATTAAAGAGGTAAGTAAACCTACAGTAGCTAGCACTCATCGCAGAATAATGCATAATTCATAAAATTGTGTAACCTTGCTTGTTCATCATTATCAGGACGCTATAAAGTGCTATCCATTCATCCTAATTCGACATCTTCCTGCCAAGTTGCATACAACAAAGCTAGTTTGGAAGGGGATAAGATTTTGATGATAAGTTGTCCTAATTTTAGGGGATAAAAAGTTCATTAATTTTGTTCATATTTACATTTGCTAAAATTGTGATAAAAAGTGGGAATAAATGTTATCCCAACCTTATGTAGAACAAAATATCCTCATTTTCATTTCAAAATCAGGACAGTTGAAATCGGGGCAACTGTCCACAGTTTATCCCAATTATTTTTTATACCCAATGGAGATAAACTGTCCTCCCACTCACCCCTTATCTCAACGCTTATCCCTTTGCCAAACCAAATTCCTCAAAACTTCTCCTTTCATCATACCTCCCTTCTGGGATTTTCAATCTTAAAATTTTGGTATGTAGAACACAGCATGTGTATGGTTCATAATAATAAAATATAACTAATTTAAACTTCCACAAAACAAAACACCCAATGGTATAGACATCCCATTCCATCACAACCAAGATGTCCCCACTGTTAATTCCTGTATTCACGTCGTTCTCATCACGGCAGTAGCACTAAATATATAATAGTTAATCCGAATAGAAAAATGGGTCCAACGGTCCAAATGAACAACCAATCAATAATCTCAAATTTTATCAAAATTTCATCTCACAACATGATTTCTACTGCAGTCATAGAACAAAAAAAAAATCTACCCAAGTATCACATAAACAAGATTTCAACAGGAAAACATGTCATGGATCAAATCCATCCAAATTGTTCTCCGACTTCCTAATCCAACCTCAAACGTAACTCAGGCTTTCAGCGCAACATTTTTCAAAAAAATTCAGAGAGTAGAGTCGACAAGAAAAATCAATTGAGGGTATGTAAACAATAAATGAAGTCAAGAATTGAAAGGCACTACAAGCACTCCCTCTTTTACAAGTTCCACCAACCAAAGATCCACAAATGAAAAACAAAAAAAACATAGACGCTTCACCAATCCAAAACCAGTCGGACACAGATCGAGAAAGACAAAACTAGGCATCGCAGAGAGAGAGAGAGAGAGAGAGAGAGAGAGAGAGAGAGAGAACCTGGAAGTGTAGATGAAAATGAAAAGGAGTTGTTGGAAAGGAAGGGAGGGTTGGTCGCTTGGGCGGTGGTTGTTGCAGTTGGAGACAGAGACGAGAGAGTGGAAGGGAAGAGAAGGGAAATATAAAAAGAAAGGGAAGAACGAATCTACCCCAGTTTCATTACAGTTTCTGTATTTGTTATTTATTTTATTTGATGATATTATTGTTTTTTATATTTGATATATTATTATTATATTATTTTATGTATGTGAAGTTGCCCAGTGCATAGAAATCAAAGTGGGGAGAATGAGGTCACCTCCGAGTGAAGCGTGAGAATCATGTATTATTATACCATGAGGAACATTTACTCGATTCATTAGAATATATATATATTAAATTTTATAAAAATATATATTTTATTAGATGTTGAATATGATTAAAAAAAATGAAAACATCTACTACACATTTTGGATTGTGTAATGGCTTGTGTATGATATTTTCCTTCTTCACAGTTCACATTGCTATTTGTATTGATTTTTTGTTATAAAGGAAATTTATTATATAACAACGATTTAGTAAATAATTGTAATTTTTGTCAACACTTTTACAAAAATGTTTCACATTTATAAAATATTAGGTCAGGGTACTCCGGAATCATGAGAGCAACATTTTTTTGTTGTTTTTTTTATATTTCGTCTACTAAAAAAAAAAAAAAACGAGAGAGAGAGAGAGAGCAATCTGAGTGCAAGATAAGGTGAATAACCGGATAACACATCCCAATCGAACTTCAATTAATATTAAAATGTTCCTCAACTCTCTATTGCCAAATGCCAAGTACTTTAAAGCCAACTAGAATATTATAACATGTTCTCGATATCCAATCCGTTACAAATACATTTCATTGTCTAAAAAATGTAACATATACACCCCCACCTCTAAATAAATAAATATATAATTTAGATTCTTCAATTTATCAGTATTTTCGAAACAGTTTGGATTTAAAAAAAATCCTATTAATATTCATTTTATTAAGTGATTTGAATTATTTTTTTAATTTGTATAAAAACAAAAAGATTATTAACTTTATAAAAGATGGATTGTTTACCCACGGTTGGTCTAAGTGCAAACGTTCAATATGAGATCCTAAATAAGAATTTGAAAATTCTCCCACGATTTAGGTCAAGGTACTCCGAAATCATGAGAGCAACATTTTTTATTTATTTATTTTTATTTCGTCTACCAAAAAAGAAAAAGAAAGAGAGAGAGAGAGAGAGAGAGAGCAATCTGAGTGCAAGATAAGGTGAATAACTGGATAACACATCCCAATCGAACTTCAATTAATATTAAAATGTTCCTCAACTCTCTATTGCCAAATGCCAAAGTACTTTAAAGCCAACTATAGAATATTATAACATGTTCCCGATATCCAATCCATTACAAATACATTTCATTGTCTGAAAAATGTAACATATACACCCCACCCCTCCAAAAAAATAAAATAAAATATAATGTAGATTCTTCAATTTCTCGGTATTTACGAAACGGTTTGGATTATAAAAAAAATCCTATTGATATTAATTTTATTCAGTGATTTGAAATTTTTTTAAAAAAAAATTTGTATAAAAACAAAAATATTATTGACTTTTTATAAAAGATGGATTGTTTACCAACCTCCAACAATATGGAACGGTTACTTCAACCCCACCAATTCCTCCACTCACCCCTTTTTTTTTCGTTTTTTTTTGTGTTCCTAACCCACCCTTTTCCCTCCTACCACCACCACCTCCCCCTCCTCCCTCTCCGTCGCCTCCGAGACCTCGCCTCGCCCGCGACCACCGTGCCTCCGAGACCCCCGCCTCGTCAGAGCCGACCGCGCCCTCCACCGCCTCCGAGACTCCCGCCACGCCCGACGCCGACGCCGACGAGGGCGGCGACGAGGACGAACGAGTTGACGGCAACGCCGGAGCGCTTCATGTGTTCGAAGAGGTCGGCGGCGTTGGAGGCGTCGGTGTCGGGCGTGGTGGTGGTCTCGGAGGCGACGGAGGGTGCGGGTGAGGCGGGGGTCTCGGAGGCGACGGAGGGAGGAGGAGGTGGTGGTGGTGGGAGGGGGAGGGGTGGGTTAGGAACCCAAAAAAAAAAAGGTGGACGGAGGAGTTGGTGGGGTTGAAATAACCGTCCTCCAACAATAACACAAAGCTCTGTTGAACGGAGGATTGGAACAAAAAAAAGTGGACCCTTAAACCCTGACCGGTCGGTTTATTAGTTTAATTAGCTGGACTGATTTGGACGTGTTTAGCGTAATATTAATCATTATACATTTTCAAGTCTTTAGTTTTTAATCATATCTATAACTAATCAATATTTTGCTGCTTTTGTATATATTCACTATCACATACATCCCAAATATAAATAATATGTAATTAACAAATAGACATCCAATATTAATTCACACACATCTTTCACATATTTTTAAATATATATAATTAATATAATAACATAATTATCGTTTAAAAAGTTTAACTCTCAATTAACTATATATTATTTACTACTTTTTATATTTTTTTAATGAAAATGATAAAATAGACGTTCAAATAAATTATTTTATATGAATCGTTATATCTCCACACAGCAATCTGTCATTGACAAATAACATCACAACTGTTTTAAATGGATGATACATGAATAAGACTTGAATAAGCACATTAAACCCTCTTCCATGAACAACTACAAGGTCTTGCTAGTCTTAAGTCTTAACTGGTTAATTTTACTATTATGTATAATTCAATCCAACTAAACAAATTAATTTTCATTTCAACTTTTGTCATTCAAATGTTATCCCCACTATCATTCAAGATTGAAAAAAGAGGTTAGAGTATTGAGCTTTAATTTAATTTGTGAGTGACATGCCAGGTACTTCATTCAATGAAGTGATGCATAAAGTTGTGAAGGAACATAGGTGGGTGGGTTTTTTTTTTTTTTTTTTCGTGTTGTGATCCAAAGCAGGAGATGATATATATTTGAATTGTGGTGGTGGTGGTGGTGGAGCCAAGAATATCTATGCATACAAATAATACAAGTACTGGTAAAGATTCTCTCTGTCTTGTGTGGTTGGCATAGATTTTGCTCTCTTTTTGGCTGAATAAAGTGGAGGGAGAGGGAAAGCAAGAGTCAATGGTGTCTCAAAGTAATCTAGCTTTATTCAGTTTTTTTTTACACTATTACACACTGTCTTTATATGCAACCCCACATGTAATACCATTTCACAAAAAAATATATCCGTATATGTTTTGATAAATGAAACATACAATTTTGTATTTTTAAGTGAATATATAATTCGTATTACTTTTTTATATAAAAATACATAATTCGTATATGAAGGATACAATTTTAATTTTTAAGATTGCATGTAGGATTATCCTTAAAATTAGGTGCCCTTATTTTATTGCAGGCCAGGGCAACTTAGCTTGGTTCCAATAGGTAATTTTTCTATTTAACTAAGGTGCACTATCTTTGGATACTCATACATTAATAAGGCAAAGCAAATGGAATGTGAGCTTGTATAGAATTTATTCCAATGCTAGACATTCTTGGCATGTTCATGACTTCAATCACATGCTCACACCCCCCCTCCCCTACAATACTATATTGTGATATATTCCTACATATCTTCCCCTAAGACAAAAAAAAAGTGTGGTTCATAAAATCCTCTCAAAACATGTGAATTGAAAGAGCTAGTCTGCAGCATCAGTACCACTGGCCGGCTTAAAAGACTTAACAATTCAGTTGACAGGTAAGTCCAAACTACAAAAAAGTAGGCTTCTGGAAGTATTAATATTACTTGTTATTGTCAATTTTTTTCATACATCAAAAAAGGCTTCCAGTGAAAATGACATGAAACAAAAGTCATTATGTATCTTTATTACATGTCTATTTATTTGCTTATTTACTCATCCAAATACATGTTCTTCTGTAGACCCAAAACTGACAAAATGGTACACTAAAAAAACGTTTATGGTTTGATGGCATAAGTGCATGGTTCCATGCATGTATATATATATTCTTTTGCAAAAGGTAGATTTGGTCCACAAAAAAAATCATTCATAGAATCCAATCCCCAGACCACAAGTTTGATGCAACCCTATTCATTCCCCACACTGTCCTGATGTCATCCACATTGCATTAATTGATTCACCTCCTTTTAACAGTAACAGTAATTCCTGCAGTCTTTTTTTTATAATTTTCAATATATGTTTTGATTTTTAAAGATGTTTATCTAATGAAATATAAATTTTTATAAAAATAAAATGTGAATTTAATTAAATATAATTGAATGTATATTTTTTATATTTTTTATCTGATATATGATAGGACAAGGTAAAGTGAGGAATAAAAATTAATGTAATGGTTTTATTAATGCTTAAAATATTTATGAACATGATGTATTATTGTATTTGATTGAATGCTAAAAGCACCATCATCCGTGATGGTTTGGTGATGCTTATATTATTAGCTCACACGTCCTAGGGTTACCAAATTAATCTTGTGTTTTCCCCATCTTTATAATATTTAAATTTGATCAAATCAAATAATCGCTTTTCTCTATCTTCAAGTTAATGGATTTGACACTACTCCACTTGTGATCACGTGACTATTGCACCTGATTTTTGGTATATGGAAGTCATTGTCTAGGAATTGTGAATTTGATTAATTTAGTGATTCAAATTGAATTTGACCGGATGATAAATTGACGTATCCATCCAATTAATCATAATTGATTTTTTGCAATTACCTAATTTTAACTTTTTTTTTCTTTCAAAAAGGCACAACAACTGTTAATTAAACTGCATTTTATTTTTATTTAAAAAACTCGTTTTCAAACGAGCCCTGATTATCTATGCAATCACTTTCCTGGACCAAACAATTTTTAAAATGCATACTTATAATATAAAATAAAGTATATGTTTTCACAAAAAAATATAACATATACTCAAATTAATTGACTGCATATAATTTAACATTTTTCGTAACAAAGAATTCATTTTTTTTTAAAAATAATGTATGGGGCCTGCTTTAAAATTTTGCCTACGATCTATTAAAAAAATTCAATTATCAAGACCGGCCATGACGTTCACATAAGAGCATCTCCAACCATGCTCCACCAATGACTCTTTCATTTGGTGGAGCATGACACGTTTATCTAGACAAGGAGTCAAAATCATATTTTTCACTCCAACCATACTCCTTAAATAACTCATACAATAATATTTTATTAATATTTTTTTTAAAATAATTATATTTAAATTTTAAAGTTACAAAAAATATTTTAATGATAATATTTTATTTTTTATATCGTAACGGTCATATTTTTTGCTCTTGTGTTTCTCTTTTGGGTAGATTCTTCTTCGACACGAATTTGAGATAACTTGGAGGGTTGAGTAGAATATTCAACATATAGATCAAAAGAGTATTCATTGTTAAGAAAATCGCTGTAAAATGCATTACCACGAGGATCCATATGCACAAAAACAATTAAAATAAATTATTAATAATAAAAATTAAAAAAATAAAATGATAACAAATGAGAAATTCAGATCCAATATAAAATTTAGAGAGAAAAAACCATTAATTTTGAACAAAACGTGTAGATTGAGAGTGTAAAAATTGTAAAAATGATGATATGATTAAATAGATGAAGTTATAGCAGTTGAGATATAACTGTTAGATATATACACACAAAATATTTTTTTCTTAATTTTATCTGTGATCCACCAAAATTTGAATGAAAAAAATATTATTTTTAATTTTTTTATAATGTGGGGGCCACGTCTCGGAGCTCCTCGTTGTCTCCCCTGTTTGTTGAGTATCCAGGCATGTCCGCCCGAATTGTTGAGCGAGGAGGAGCTGGTTGGAGTTGATTTTTGGCTTTTGCTCGTCGAAATCACCGAAGGAGCCGAATTAATTCGACCCCCTTGGAGATGCTCTAAGTGTTCAAATACATATATCAACGAAACAAATTTTAAAAAAATAAATAAAAGACTGAGGGGGCGGTTGTTTGTCGGATGAGGTGGAATTTGGAAGGCTCTAATGAACACCATCGTCGCTTTCACCACCTGATAAAAGTTTTTAGTTTAGTCTGTGTCGGCTGGCCTTTTCTATAAGCACAGCTTTGACTTGGGCAACACAGATTATTATTTTTGAAAGACTTATTAGATTGTGAAATCTAGCAATTCCCATCTAAGCTGATCCTTTTCTACTTTTTCCCACCCACCCTCCCACCCAACTTCCATGGCGAATGTTCTAGCTTGGTTATAAAGTTCAAAACATGACTCCACATAATCACCAAGAAACTTATTGAGATGAAAATAACAAAAAAAAAAATGATTAATTTGGTGACCTGGACTGATATGAACCCAATAAAAAAAAGATATGATCTAAACTAAAAAAAGTGATAGGACGATAGGAGCAAGACGGGTTTGGTTTGGTTCTCGATCATCCCGACAGGGACATGGTCATATGGAGATTGAGAAATGTTTTGGTTTTCAAAGGAATGGCTTATTTTGAGAATTTTAAGAGATGATATTTCATAATATCAGGGCGGGACCCAAGGGGGGGGGGGGGGGGGGGGGGGGGGCAGCCCGCCCCCCTAAGCAGCCTATGAATCCGTGATATATAATATAGGCTCATCATCCTTTTGTTCTACAAAGAAAAAAATGTAATATCATGCTTTGTGATCACATGATAATTTTACAAGTTTTTTGATATGAATATAATTTGTTGTTTAAAATGACAACAATAGATGGCTTAGACAGTTCACACAAGACATATCGTCGATGGAAAATGATATATTTAGGCGTCTAGCCCCAGTTGCAACCCTATTTGCAGTCCAAACTATTTTTTTTAAAATCATACACTCTTTCAATGAAGTAAATATTGTTAAATTAAATGAACCATATATTGAGATACAATAGTGAATTTTTTGTTTTTTAAAAAATAATTTTTTGTGTATCATATACTATGATAGAAGCCCGTACAATGTGACAACGCTGTATATATTGTGTTATTATAGTGTATGGAGCTATAGACAGACTATAAAATGGACAGTGTACTTCGATTATGTGAGTAAGATTCAGAAAAATAGATATTCTCGGTTAATGAGACTTTTGAATAGTCGTTAGTTAATATAATCATATCCTTGAAATCATGATCATTCTCACAAAAAAAAAATTCCTTTTGTATATTATTATGCATTATGTATACAATGCTATTAATCCATTTACATTGTCATGTCTTGTAAATTATTATGCATTTATGTATTCGATTAAATTTCATACATATATCATTCTTTAACTGGCACATATGGATATTTATTTGACAATAATATATTTTTCCCTTTATTTTGAAGTCCTTTGTTTGACCATCGGCCCCCTCATGTTTTAATTCCTGGGTTCGCCCCTGCATAGTATCAAAGATTGGGGCACATGCATTTGTAGAGTCACTAGTATCTAAATTGGTGATAACGTGTTCGGAAACTTGACTAACGAGATTAGCACCAATGGGTTTGGGTAGAAGCATTTTCCATCCGATCCATTCGTTGTGTTCACTTTGCATCTCTCAAATGTGTTTTTTGTGGCATCCTGGGTTGTTTTGCGTTCTTTCTTTCTATTCTCTCTCAACCTCCTTCTGGTATAGTCTATTTCAAAATATGTTATTTGAAATAGAAGATGACTACATTTTTTCTATAAAAAAAAAGAAAAAAAAAAGAAATGCTCTTTTATGATCCATTCATATCACCAAATTGATTAAATTATTAGCTCTCATTCACTAAACAATTCCTTTGAGGGCATGGTAGCAGATGCCTTTTTTGGTTGTGTTAATTCATTGAGCACATCAAGTGTTGTGTGATCTTTCACACGCACCCTACTAGATATCATTCATTGGGATCAATTTATAGCAAGACACTTTGTAAGTTATTTTTCTTTGAGATAGTAAGGTTAATGATCTTTTAGGTTTATTTTGCTATTAAATTTGACCAGTACATACTAGTCTTTCCCCACGTATGATGTATGTGTAAACAAAAATATAAAATAAAAAAGCTGCTTACAATCAATACTCTCAATTTTTTTAGTTATATGGTTATACATAATAACGTGAGAAAAAAATTTTAAATCACATGTAGAGAAATTTTTTTGGGAAAAATCCATATAACCCCTCTGTAATCTGACATAAATCCATATAACCCCCTGCCCCGTTAACTAGACTGACGGAAGGTTGACGGAGGGGGTTTTATGGATATAGATGTGTGATTACAGGGGGTTATATGGATTTATGAAAATTGTAGGGGGTTATATGAATTTAGGCCAGATTACAGGGTAAATATGGATTTTTTCCATATAAATAACTTAGTGTGAAATGTTTTTCTAATAATCCTTAATATATGTACGAATGTACATGTGATAAAACATTTTAATTCACTAAAATTGTGTGTGTGTTTATATACAGGCATAGCAAAAATATATACCACACACACATGCAATTACAGTACAATAGCTCTGATAAACCCGGCTTCAAAAATCATTCCAAAAATCACCCTCGAGCTAGTCATATATATATATATATATAGTCGAGTGATTCAGTGCGGGAATGCGGTCGTGCGGGAAACGACGTCGATCGTTCGATCGCGGGTCCATCGCATCCAACGGTCGAGATGAATCGCCCCCGACCGTCCGATGCGATGGACCCGTGATCGACGGCCCGTGATCGCTTCCCGCACGACCTCATTCCCACACCGAATCACTTCCTTATATATATATATATATATATATATATATATATATATATATATATATATATATATATATATAAGAAAATGATTGCGTGCGGCGAACGGTAGGTGCGGCCGCGACGTGGGCCGTTCGATCGCGGGTCCATCGCATCCAACGGTCGACGTGAATCGCACCCGACCGTCCGATGCGATGGACCCGTGATCGCTGCCGCACCCGCCATTCGCCGCACGCAATCACGTCCCTATATATATATATATATGGAGCCGATTCAGTGCGGGAACGCGGTCGTGCGAGAAGCGATCACGGGCCGTCGATCACGGGTCCATCGCATCGGACGGGCCGTCGATCACGGGTCCATCGCATCGGACGGTCGGGTGCGATTCATCTCGACCGTTGGATGCGATGGACCCGCGATCGAACGATCGACGTCGTTTCCTGCATTCCCGCATTCCCGCACTGAATCGCTCGCATATATATATATATATATATATATATATATATATATATATATATATATATATATATATATAGGGAAATGATACGGTGCGGGACGTGCGGTCGTGCGCGAACGACCACGGGCCGTTGATCACGGGTCCATCGCGGGTCCATCGCATCGGACGGTCGGGGGCGATTCATCTCGACCGTTGGATGCGATGGACCCGCGATCGGACGAACGACGTCGTTCCCGCACGACCGCACGTCCCGCATATTATCATCCGACTATATATATATATATATATATATATATATATATATATATATATATATATATATATATAGTCGGATGATAATATGCGGGACGTGCGGTCGTGCGGGAAGCGATCACGGGTCCATCGCATTGGACGGTCGGGGCGATTCATCTCGACCGTTGGATGCGATGGACCCGCGATCGAACGATCGACATCGTTTCCCGCACGACCGCATTTCCGCACTGAATCACTCGACTATATATATATACACAACACACTTCAAAATATAGAACAAAAATTTATTATAAGTCAATGCACCGATGAAGATCTCATAGATAATTTTAATAATCGTCATAAAAATAAACAAGAAATTACATATATTCTACTTCAATTGCACCTGATGATTTTTGACTGCATAAAATTTTTCTACAATCATATCATTGTTAAAATTTTCTGCTATTTTCCTTTTAATATATAAAATTAAACAATTTGTAAGAAATTCATCCTCCATCTTATTACAAAGTCTTGTTTTAATAAGCTTCGTAGCTGAAAATGATCGTTCGATAGTTGTTGAAACTGGAAGAGTCAAAACAAGGCGAATCAATTTATCAATAAGATAACTCTATTCAAATAAAGTAAATAAATAAATCCCAACAAAAATATTTTGTCAAAGCATGTATCTCGTTAACATGAGTATATGCTTTAGTAATTTTCTATCGTCATCTATAAGATTAAAATTAGGGCTGAAAAAAAATAAACAAATATTACTCATACAAAAATTTGAATAATTGAAGATGAACATAATATTTTCAAATCTCATAATCCAATTAACAAAAATAAATCAAATCCATCAACAAAAAGTAAACACAGATCAAATATATATAAAAAATCAAAATCAAAATCCAATATTCAAAATATGCTTCATTAAAAAAAAATACAAACATACAACAAGAAAGACCGCAGGGAGCCGAAGATGTTTTCGATGGGGTCCAAGATGTCACGAGAGCTGTCAAGATGTCACACAAATTTTTATTTTCTTTGACTGTACGTGTGGGATTGGGGACGTCACACGTGGGGTAGTGTAATTAGTTTTTTGTTTTTCAATGGGTCCAACTTGTTGATCATGTCTCTTTGTTGTTTGTTGGACTAATGAGCTGAGAATTATTTCATTTAATACTATATGAATATGAAGTGATGCACTAACCACTGAGTTAAGTAGGTAATTTATCATCACAAAGAGAGAAAAAGAATATTCATCATAATAGAGGTTATATATAGATGAAATATTACTTCGAAGCAATAGAACTTGTAGTGGTGCATCTATAAATTTTTATAGATAAGGTCATTTAAAAAAATGAATTTTACAAAATTTTTTTAAAATATATTCTTATCGTATATTTTTAACAAACATAAATTTTTCTTTTGAAATAGAACAACGAGAAGGGCTAGCTGATTGTGGTGGGCGGCAGACTGGAGTTAGAGAAAAAGAAAAATGATTCGGATATAATGTTATTATGATAATACCATAAGTAATTTAGGGATTTTAAGTAAAATATGGACGGAGCATGATCAACTCATTGACTGTGGTCAACTGAATCATCATATTATATGTGGCGCCACCCATGAGAACATGCATGGTATTTTTGAGTGAGATGATGTATAAATTTTCCATGATATTAGTCGGTGTATATGCCATTACTAATTATATATATCGGGTGTCTATGTGGTGGGGCTGTAATTTTGATCTATACATTTTTTGTAGGCCATTATTCCCACTACATCATATATTAATCTCAGCTGCTTCAATATGATAAAAGGTTTTTAAAACGCTTTCAATGGGAATCTCCATGTAAGAAACAATAACCAAAAGCCATACGTGACCTGTAACATATCGCTCTTTCCAAATGAATAACTGAAAAAAGTCATGTTACATAGTATTTTTTCAACTTCAATTTCAACATCATATATACTTATATTAATAAATCATATATTTTGTGAAATTTTTTTTATATTTTTTTATAAATATATTTATGTAATTTATTAGACTGAAAAAAGAGTTTATGCAATAATTTCCAAAACAAAAATATAAATTTATCGGTGCAAATTTCTACCCATTTGGCCAATATTTGGGTCATTGGGTGTGAGAACAACTTCATTTACTTGGGCCCCCACTGTTCACGAAGAGCTATGCTTTTACTTATATCAGCCCAATTAAGCCCAATTATCATTACCTTGGATTTGAATTAAGTTATTACGTTGTTACACACAGTACCCGTTTCAATCCTGTTTGTAGCATCATATATAATATATTTTAGGGGTTTTATTTTTAAGTCCCCATAAACCATATGATTTAGTGATTGGTCCCTCACTTCTTGGTATTTTGATTTTAGTCTCCAGATTTATAGGATATGTTCCTTTTTAGTTCCTCACAGGAATTAAAAGAAAACAAAATAATTTAGGGATAAGTTTATTCGAGGGACTAAAAATGAACATATCCTATTAATCTGGAGACTAAAACTAAAATATCAAAAAGTGAGAGATCGATCACTAAATCATATGATTTATGGGGACTTAAAAATAAAAAACCCTATATTTTAATAGCTATCCAACGAGTAATATCCTTTGTAGAGATTTTACAAAATTTTACAAAAATGAGTCCATAAAATTTATTCTATATTTAATAAAAGGATAAATTGCGTTTGAATCCTTAAAGTATTTGAAATCTGTAGAATCACCTCCTAAAGTTTTAAAACGTGTACTTACACCCCCTACCGTTAGATTACACGTTAAAATAGAACAAAAATATGATTTTATCCTTTTAGTTGAAATTATTATTGTGTTTTTACATTTTAATTAACTGTTGTGTGAGTTAATTCTCACAATAAATTCATTCAAATGACCAAATGTACTGGAGAGTTGATTATTATATTAATAATTAATATTTACAAAGCATATCCAAAATTAATTAATTGGCTCTTTTTTTGAGTATTTATAAAATTAATTAAAGGGTAAAATAGTAATTTTCAAGTACTTTTGGTCCATCTTAACGAAAAATCTAATGGTAAGGGATATAATTACATGTTATTGAACTTTAAGGGATGATTATGCAGGTTTCTAAAATTTTAGGGGGTCCAAATACATTTTACCCTTAATAAAATATATATCTCATTCGATGAGATATATAATATAATTTATAAAATAATCAAAACAGATGAGCACTATAGCCTATAGGTAAGGATGCGAAGAATGTTGTGTTTAACATTTTCCTTTATATTTTAGTTCAGATTGGAACGAAAATCCTCATCTGGAATGCCTGTTGCAACATTGTTGTGTCCCCCATGTGACACACCACCATGCATGTCATGATTCAAACCCATGTTTGGCAGCCCCAATTTCTATCATTGAAGTCCAGCCCATGTTCATATGAATGGCCCTTAGCTTAGCATGCCCAACTAGGGGTCGGCAACGGCCCGGCCAGTTGAAACAGGGCCCAGGCCCGCGGGCCTGCTTGACCAATGTGCTCGGGCCTGGCCAGCCCGTGATAAAAAACAGGGCCCAGGCCTGGGTTCGGGCCCACGGGCGGGCCTATGGGCCCAAGGTCTAAACATCTTATTTCTTTTAATTTTTTTAATTTTAAGTTGTTCATTTGTATATAATGTTAAAATAACACAAAATTTAAAGTATAATATTAAAAAAATATTTATATATACTGAATTTTCATAATAAAAATATCAAATGTATTAATTACTTAAAAATATGAATAACTACATGTATCAAACTAGGTTGATACCTATATAAATGTTAATAATTTGTATAATTGAACCATAATTCAAATAAAAATGACATGCTACTCATTTATTAGAATTCTCCCCATGGGCCTACGGGCCGGGCCCAGGCTCGGTCCCCAGAACCTAGCTCAAGCCTGGCCCGTGGGCCTCGTGCCTGTTGAAGACCCTTATGCCCAACTCCACATGTTACTAAGATCCAGAGAATATTAATGCACCATATTTATATAATATATGATATGATAGTAAGCTTTCTAATATCTTAGAAACCCTATTAATTCTCATTTACGGAGCATATTGAGTCATCTTTCAGGAGATCTTATAATTCATTGAACATTTAATTTGATAGTATATATGGTGTGTGATTTTTTAGAGTTAATATTAATGCGTCATATTAATTATCATTCATTGATATCAATTAATACATAGCTAGATCACATATTAGCTGTCATTCGTTCATTTCAATTGATCAAAAAGATATCAAGGTATGTGATCTTTCACAGATACACTATTTATTATCATTCATTGAGATTAGGTGGGTGATCTTTTCATGGATACTCTGTTATTTTTCATTCATTGGGGCCAAGGTTTGTGATCTTTTATTCATTATCATTATCATTCATTGACATTTAAAATATGTTATTTTTCGTTCATTGGGACCAATGATTGATATCTTTTCAAGATATATCATTAGCTGTCATTCGTTAAGTGACATTTAAAACTGTATGATCTTTTAGAGATATCCTATTAATCATCATTAATGGAGAATTTCTTTCTCAAGACCCTATAAAATACAACCCTTTTGCTTCATATTCTTCCACACTTCAGTTCGTTCCTTTCACTGCTTCACCATGATCCACCCTTTTGGATATTCCTTCACCAGCTCCATGGTCTTCCCCAACTCCAAAAGGCTTTTGCTCGTATTATCTGCCTCTCAGAAAGTGGAATTTCAAAAATTTTATTCACTCACAAAGGTTGCTTTAACAATATGGATTTGTTGTCATATGATACCTACACTGCCAACCTATACATGGTTGACTCTTTGACCATATTCATAGAGTTGATCGAACTTCTTCAAGTTTATTTTAGACATATGGTTTGTGAGTGATTCTGTGCATCCAATAAATTCTTAATTGATGTTGGGCTTCTCCTATATAAAAAAAAAAGAATCTACATTGTTAGTCAATCTCTGGTTTGGCTTCGGTGGCATTGTTAGTACATGTGTAAAAATAATCATCAAGTGCTATTGTATTCCCTTATGAAAATGTAGAGTCTAAAAGCCTACTCTTTGTATGATTTTATGTCACCAATGTATGTAGTATGGGCAGTTGCGTAGCCATAATTTATGTTCAGTGGGGGAAGACAATAAAAAGATGGAGATTGATATGTTCAGTCTTGTGTGCAGCTTCGTGTGTTATCCTCATTAGGGTTTTTTTTTAAAATATATATACTCACCTATTGATCAACATACTGTTATACAATTGAAGTAAATATATATACAGATGTATTTTTTTAGAAAAAAATGAAAAAAATTACATCCCATGTACTGATAAAAATTATACAGTGTGATAAAGCAGTGTTGCACATTATACACTATTTTTATTTTAGTATATCAGTGTATGAGGCTGCAAAATAGACTAAAAGTGTCTTAACGCTCTAAGAAAATTTTGTTATAAGGATTTGCGAAAAAATATTGGAGTTAAATAATGAAACAAAAACTAACTAAAAAAATGAATGAGTAAAAAATAAATAAAAGCAACTCTTTTAATTCTCACAAAATATATGGGATTAATTTTTAAAAAGAGAACTTAAGATTAAAAAAAAATATATATAACCATGCATAAACACTATCTCACGCCATACTCACACATCATAAAGGAAATATGACATCAAAATTCATCATTTGATACTCATTCGATGTAAATTTCACTTTTCTCAATAAATAACGAGTTCATTTGGATTGATTATCTATCGACTATCAAGATAAAAAAAATCTCATGTCATCATATTTTGCATCTCTAAAATGAAAATAAATAAAAATCAATAAAAAAAATAACATTATTTAAACTTTGACAAAGAAAAGAGATATGAGATAATTACATGTCATTAATGGGCCCATGCATAGAAGAGAGTTGGACTAGTTGTGGGGATGGTGTGGGGGCATATATTATATAACATTGGTTAATTTCCATTATAAACATAGGTGGATAGGAAAGCTTATAAATTTTTGAGTGGGGGCAGCTGCCCCGGGCCTAAGCTGGCTCCGCCCCTGAGCATGGGTACATTTTCTTTGTAATTGTAATTTTTGTGGCAACTAAATTGATTTTTTGACAGATCTCCATAAAATCAGAATTCGCCAAAATCAGATCCGCACATTAATTGTAATTTATTTATTTATTTTGGAGTGGTTGATGAGCCACATCGATGTAATCAATGTAGGAGGCCCAGATATTTTTGTCAAATTAACTGAATCAGCTTTAAAAGAAAAATCAGTCTGTGTCATGAAAGTAGCGTATGAGAAAAAAAATCAAATCCGATTTAGAGAGGTGCGAATTGAATGTGAATATGTCGGGTTCGGATTCCCTGTTTCGTAGGGAACAAGAAACATGGTTTTTATTCAATCCCCTTCGTCCACGTGGAATATTTAACAGAGGCAGACAGAGTCAATGAAGATTGCTAACGAGGCTCTACAATTGAAGGAGAATAATTGTATCAAAGTCATAAATAAAAAAAATTCACAAATCAACCCCTTACAAGACAGACTTGTGCGGCTCAATTGAAAACACAAATTTCATACATAAAATCTGCAGAGACCACGTCAAAAAAATAAATTTGTATATGATTTTTTTATATATTAAATGTTACGAATGATTTTTAGCTTATTTTTTCATGATTAATTCCAGGTCCACATGATGATAACACAATTGCATCAAATGTTTCTAGATCACCTCAAGCCATAAGTATTGATCCCCTTCATCAACTAAATCTTGTTGAATCCCATGCTGGAATGAAACAACAAAAGAGAGGTACGTGCAAAGTCTTTTATACTTTTATCATTATAGTATAGGATATTTTTTTTACTATATATTATAATATTTTTTTCTTTAAATCATGTAACTTTGGATAATAGGACCATTTGATGATGCATCAGCTTCTTTGCGGATTAGTGAATCACCAGACAAGTCAAATAACAATTTCCCTTTTTCACATATTCCTAATATTTACAATCATTGAGCTATTCCTTCCACCATCTCTTCCACCAGCTCATTTTATGGAGGTATTTTAAATTTTGTGTATATAAATTGTTACAACAAGTTTAATTCTTTATTGAATTTTATGTATATAAATTGTTACAACAAATATTTTACATGTTTTATAGCAATCATGTGTTCCTAATATTCAATTTGGGAACAACTCTGCATCTTCACTTCTCGGCTTAATGCATGCTCCATTTTCTTCGTCTATTCCTCTACAAAGTTTTAATGATGTGAACCAATTTAATAAGGTAATTTTTTTGAACTACATCATTTATATATATTGTTTAATCAATTATCATTTGAATTAATTTACTTTCAATATCAAATTATTTTCTTTTATGATTAACATTTATCATTTTAGATTGAAAAACAATTCAAATCACATCCTCCTACACATTTCCAAGTATTAGATGGAAATAGTTTCCATGAAAACCATCAAAGTAGTGGCGGGAGACACAGATTTGAAGGAGCACTAACCGAACTACTCAAGTATAAGACAACCAACCAAATAAAAGAAGAAGCAAGAAGACAGAGATCTTTTATTTATTTAATGTTATTTTCTTGGACTTATCTATAAGGCATTTTCTATGAGCGACAATATCAAATTGGTTTTACTTACAATATATCTAAGTGAATAATGTCATTTAACTTTTTATTGTCATCTCATTTATTTGTTATGAAATGACTGACTTAAATGTCTATTCTTTAAATAAAATGAAAATGCTATTCACATTTTTTTATAGTCTTCAACGCAGTCCGCTCATTTTTATAAAAAAAATTGAAAACAATTATATATTTTATCTATTGAAAAATGAACTTTTACAAAAAGTTGAAGTATATAGTCCAATAAATTGAATGATCACATTTATTTGGGTTATTAAAAAATGAGCATAATTGCACTAATAATGAAAATTAGTATTTTTTTTGCATGGTGAAAAATTACTTTTAATTTTTTTCACTTGCTAATTGAATATTTGTATTTGTACTTTAAAGTCTCGGTTAAATAAATTGAAATGACTGATTTGTGATTTTGTTATTGTATATGATTTTAGTGTAACTTTTATTGCAACTCGAGTAGGCCGCACAAGTCTGTCTCGTAAGGGGTTGATTTGTGATTTTTTTTATCTATGATATTGATGCAATTATTTCCCTTTAATTGTGAGCCTCGTTAACAATCTTCATTGACTCCGTCCACCTCCTTTAAATATTCCACTCAGACAAAGGGAATTAGATAAAATCCCTTTTTCCTGTTCCCTATCAAACAGGGAATTCGAACCCCTACAACATGGTTTAATACAATTTGTAGGGGTCAAAGTGGTATAGAATACAAAGCATCTTTTCAAAACCAAATTCCACTTATCAAAGCTTATATAAATGGTCCCTACCACATCATTTATGAGGCATCTAGAAGGGCTCATCTGATTTAATTAATTAGGAGTTGCATTTTTTAACGTCCATGTCATACAAGAAAATGTTTTCACATAAAAAATGTCATACAAGAAGATGATGGGTTTTGATTATTGTTTCGTACATGGAGTTCCCCATTGAAAAAATGTTAAGTTTTTTTTTTTTTTTTTGAAGCAGCTGAGGTTAATATATGATCTAATAGGAATAAATTGTTAGACTAAATTTACATAATCAAAGACTTACGAATCGAGATATTTTAAATCTGAATGGAAGCCGATCACGATGTGTCTCTAGCTTTTCTTTTTTCTGCTATTTTGCTACTGAGTCTGTAAAATAAAAGGGTTAAAGAAGAAAGATTTGACTTCATTTTTTAACTTTTCTGATTTGGGATATCTAATGGGATCCAATCCCATTTATATGTTAAAAAGGGGGACAAATCTCAGTAATGAAATCTTTATGGAATCACACCCATTACGGATTCTTCACTTAATTCCAGGATATAGGTAGTTACTGTAAAATAGAATCACAATCACATTGAGTAAAAATGTGCAACAAATAATCAAAGTAACTTTAATCACAATAACTCTTTTTCAAAATAGTGAAATACAGTCTTTATTTTTTAATTGACTCATTCATGTCTCCAACATAAATGTCACATGTCATGAAGAAAATTTGAAAATGTGGAATACATCAAATTTGCACTAAAAGATGGAGAGATTAAATGCCCCTTTAAGGTTGGAGAGGTTAAGTGGATATTCAAGAGTCCACCCATTGACTAGCAAAAGCTGATTTCTAGAATAACAGTCATTTTCGGGAATCATTTTGTTTTGTTTTCACACTATTTTGTCTCATGGCTTTAAAAAAATGTCTTTAATAATAAGAACTTAAATTTGTTACATGGATAGATAAAATTGAATTTTAATGTGGCGGTGGTGGTGGGGAAGAATGACGTATTTCTCTCGAGATAAGAATCTTTAATTCACAAGAAGAAAATCACATCTTCTTATAGGATAAATCATTGAATTTATAAAGAGTACTTGGATTCACAAATAGTTAAAAAATAAAATAAATTTTATTAATTTTGAATGTCTCCATACAGTTGTGGTAGCACTCCTATTTGTAGACCACAATCAATTATGAAAGTTAAACTAACAAATCCAAAAAAATTTGAAAAGATACTAACAAATTCATTCAAGTTTAAAATAAATAAGAATCTAACCATAAATATCTAAAATAAATCCTAAATTGGAAAATCTATCATACATCAAAATCACAAAAAGGGTTGGTTATGTAAATTTTTTATAAAAAAAACTGCTTATACATTCTTTGTGATTATGTGAATACAATGGTCCCAATTAGTAGTTCACTAGGCCCTATCTCTCATGTTAATTTCAAGACTGATTTTAGGGTTAAATCTCTTTTACCCATAACATGGAGAAAACAGAAAAATGGATAAAAAAAAACTTATAAAAATTTGGTTGTCTAATTTAATTTGAGTGGATAGATCCACTCAGATTCAAATGAACGATATTTCACGACATAACACATGTCATTTGCTTTGATGAAATTCACAGCACATGGATTTAGTTAAGCATATTGTGCACTCACTTTTCAAGTCATCAACTTGTTTGATATGCTAAATAATAGACTGATTAGAAGCTATAATAATATATGTGATTCATCTAGAAGAGCTTGTCCGATCCCAATTTGGTTTGATAGTGTTCTTTATGGAATCGTAAATCATTGGCTCATACATAAATATAATATATATTGGCCTTCAATTGTAAGATTAGGTTTTAAAAAATCCCAAAGCGGTTTCCAATAGGACATGAGACTTGGCATTGACTAGGGTTCATTGGATGATGGGATTTGTAATTAAAAATAAGATCTCAACCCTTTGAAATGTGCTTTAAAAATGAACTGTGGACTTGTTTAACAATTTAGGGAGGGCCCCTAATTCCTTTTCCTTTTTCTTTGTTTAATAACAATGGTATCCCATCGCCCTCCCTAAATTGATTAGGACTAATACAAAAAATGATAGCATCATATAAAAAATGATGGGATACCATTTTTTTCCCTGTTTGGTCTAAAATCTAACTTGGATAGAATTAATATTGCTTAACTGGTTCAAAACCTGTCCACAAAGTATCCTCTTGGTCCAACTAATTAATTAATATAATCTTAAATGAGAGAAGACTATGAGATAAATTGATGTATTGGGAAAGGCGTGGAAATTAAAGTAGGAATTAAAATTCAATGCACATTGATTCTAGATGAAGGTGATGGAGTGACATTACATGAACACGGTTACACATATTTTGATCACCCACACTCTTACGTCGTTCTTTGCATGGATTTATTCACCATATCTAGAAGGACTTCCTTTATTATTATTATTACTACTAATACTTCCTTTATTATTAATACTTGGTTTCAAAGATATTTTGATCATATCTTGTGTTTGTTATTGTGTTGCAGAACATATGGCAGATGTGAATACGGAAACTGTCACAAATTAGCTGTTCATAAGAACAAAATTTTAGAATCCCACCAAATTTAATTAACTTAAAATAGTGTTTTATAGAAGAGATCATGATTAATTGCTATTATTAGTAACCATGCAAAATTTTATCAAATTCTATTGTTAATGCTATCCAATAAGTGAATTGCTATTTGTAATATTTAATAATAAATTCGCACGAGTGTTTTTTTTTTTCGAAAAATCAGAATAAAATACCCATACAATTCTGACTAACTTCTAAGGTCTCACAATATTTTACTTCAATTGAGTTCTAATTGAGCCATTGTATGTAGGCATTTTAGTTTAAGAGCATTGTCGTCTTCTCTATAATATTAAGTTTTATTCAGTTTTTACATATATTATATTTTTTGTGAATTTTTTTATCCCCTTCTTTTACTGTTGCATATGAAATACTATAAAGAGAACAATAAAATTAAACAAAACAATGCAGCAAAATAGTTCCAAGTGAATAGTACGCACAGGTCAAATCTACATACACTTTTGCACGCATAATAATAATAATTGCTGTCTGACTGATTGTCATATATTTGCTTATATACCGAACACTTGGCTGTTATTGAACTTCCAGCTGAGTACTATGCTCTCTTTTTTTTTTTTATCTTCATGCACATGGACCACATCCAGTGAACTTTAAACATACTGCAATGCAACATGCATCTACTGGAAGCTCTTCAAAATTTATATACGACAGTATCATCCTGTATGTATGTGAGAGGTACAGTCTTGTTTTGATTCAAAAATTGAGTTATTCTGAATTGATAACTATAATAGTATAGATAACAATTTTATATGAATAAATTTTTTTTATTTAGTTATATTTTTTTAATTTTTATTGAAAAACGTAAGAATAAATGTTAAGTTTTTGGTTGATGAAGAATAAAATATAAATAAAGTGTAAAAAGTTGATTTAATATGTGAGCCCTATTGATATATAAGAGGTGTTGATAGGTGATTTGAAGTGATGAGATATGATTTTTTTTAATGTAATGGTGGGCCCCACTTATCAATTGGAATAGATAAACTGAGTATAGCTTATCCTATGAGTTACTTAAAATTATTATACTATCTTATACTCGTTTAAACTGACTTAGTAATACTAAGTTATACTTTGCAAACAAACAATCATTTTTCTTTAACCCTTGATCCAAACGAGGGTAAATGTAATAAGTTAGAACATCTCCAGTAATCTAAATGTAGCATTTTGTAATTTTATAATTGCAATGCAAAGCTAAATAAGTTCAAAGGCAGAGTGCCTGACTATCTGTTTATGCAATTCCAAAACCGTTTGATTTTTTATTTTTTATTTATTTATAGAACAGTGGGACGATCCATTACTAAAATAAGAAAAGAAAGAATAAACTAAAAAATAATGAACTTGTGTTATTATATGTTCATATTTGAGCACAAACTCATTAAAGTATAAATGACCTCTAATCAAAATCATACATCATGTAAATATTTTTTGAAGTACTACATGGTATTGGAATGAGATCTTGTATTACAAACTCAGTTTTTTGTGTTGATATATCAACCATGAAACATCATGTATATAACAAAAAAAAAAAAAACTTTATAATGAACTTATGTATTGATCTTTTTGGTATTAACACAAAAAATGATGTATTTTTATAAAATTACTTTTTATTGTCTATGTGACCCTTTCCGCGTTTGCAACATAGATGATCTAAACTTCTGATCTCTAGAATCTCTAAAATGTAATTTTATCTAAAATTCAACTCATCTCACAATGGATGTAGAGTTGCCAAATGGAACCAAAAAATTAGGGGAAAGAGCAGGAAGGGCCCCCCAACTCTCATTCTAGAATGTGTGGGACCCACATCTACCAACACAAATGTAAGCATCAGGATGTAAAAAGTCCTCCCGAGATCCTCGTGGGAGATCTTGTCACTATTTCCATTTTTCATCCCATTATTTATTCTCCCATCATGACCATTATTTACATGTAAATGCTACTTTGACAAACATAAAGCAATAAGTCAGAGATGATGAAGGTTATAAAATCACTTGCCTTGTTGCCTTCCCTGCCAAGAAACCAAACTGTCCTTTCATCATCCTCTTTTGTTGCTGTATTATTTCTCACATATAGAGAATATATGAAGAACAACAAGGGTATTATTTTTTATTCAACAACAACAACAACCAACTCAATGAAGGGAGTGCGAGATGTACAGATCCGCAAGAACACCTCGCAGTCACAACTCCTTCGTAGGCTCAAAGAGTATCTCCTCTACACAAGGCTCAAGTCACTAGTATCCCCACCCCACACTTATAAGGTAGCTTTTCTTCACATCATATATAGTTGTGGTTACTTATATCATATATATGAAGCATGACTTATATATATTATATACCTCTCTCTATCTATGCATGATGAAGATGGACCATGAGAGCTCATCGACATCATGCACCGTTAACGATGCGATATCGATTGAGTGCGAGCCGAGGCCTAGCGAGGTGCCTCGGAGGGATTCTGATGAGGAGATCACCTCCTCAAGCTTGGGGGTTGGTGGCGACCATGAAGAGGAAGTTGACAAGAGTGACTATGGTGATGTTGATGATAAGTGGGAGTTTGTACCTTCTATTAAGTTGAAGAGAATGGACAATTCACTGATCATTAATACTGTAGTTCTCAAAGAGGTCTCGCTGACATCCAAACTGTTCAAATTATTGGAAGAGGAGGAGCTCGATATCGTGTTTGCTAATGAGTATAGAACGGAGTCTAAAGTTGTTCACACTATTCAGGTGAGATCTCATTTTATAAGACTTAAACTTATGTTTGTGCTTTTTATTGTTTGGTTCATTCGTTGATCACAATGGGGGATTATTGTAGGTGAATTCGTACTCTGAAGTGGACGTGGATGCATTTGAGGAGAAGCTATGCTTATGGGCTGGAAAAAAATATATCAGACAAGATTCACATACATGAGCTGCTTTTCTGATGGTTCTGGAGTGTGCTTTATATATGTTTTTAATATATGGTGTGTAATTTTGAACTTCATATTTAGAGTGGATGCGATGAGTAATTTGGTGCCATAGGCGCCGTCCAATTAGTACAGTTTAAGTTACGTGAATGTTTCTAACTTACCCATGTAAAAATGATCCAAAATAATTACCATGCAAAACGTAGTTATTATTTCTAACTCAGTAATTAAGAGTGTGTTTGTGCACGAACATGAAAAAAACTTAAGAAAATGAAAGAATTTCAGTGAAAGGGATACTGATAAAAAATTATGTTTTCATTGACCAGTTTATATAAAACATTGTATAAAGTATTGGTTGTAATGAAAAATGTTTAAACATAAAAATATTATTTGTGTCAGTAATAAAAAAATGTTAGAAAATAAAAAATATTGATTGTGATTTCAAAAGCCTGGCCCTCAAAGAAAATTTGAAAAACTTGAACATAGGTATTACTTACATAAAAATATATAAAAAAAATCTAGCACTAGCGTATAAATATCCCCAAATAAACCACGTCTCTACTCCCACACTGCCAAAAAAAATTTAATTAATTAATTGTGTGAAACGTTTTTCAATTCATGTTTCTTTGTTTTTGTTAATGCAATTTCACCATCAATTATATTTTTGCTTCAGTTAATACATTAATCAGTACTGAATAATGTATGCGCTAACAGAGAACATAATACATTCCAGGCATCACGAGACTTATGTACTATGCAAGATATAAGCATGAAGATGAGAGGCTGAGGAATTTTTATATATTTCAGTGAATCAATTCCTTTTCCCTCCATGAACATCAATGAATGGTCAAATCACATAAATTTGCGTAATGTTTTTTTAACATAGATTTATTTTCATCATTGGTCTAGCTCCGTCTGTCTATAACAAAGCAAAATTATAACGTTTCAATTATAAATTTATAATATTATTATCACTGTTGAAGGGTGTGTATAAAATCTATTATCCATCTGAATTTTCACATCACGTTCAAATTTGAATGCCTCTTTATTAGAGGGAAAAAAATGTTGGATGTATTAGTTGTTTTGCTGTCCCGTCTGCAGTTGAGATTGGACCCCCAATTACATATATACTTAAAGTAACAATATGACGAAAGCATATTTTCAGCGTATACTGTGGATGAGACTATACATAGAAGGCTAAAACTGAATATATAATTTTTCAGAGAAAAAAAAAAGTATAGTCCAAGATCCCAGGCCCTTAAAGGGCATTGAATTGTACTGGAGGCCGTTCACTATCAAAACAGAGAAAAAGAAATGGAGATGGCCAATTTTTTTTTTCTTTTCAAACAAGGATGTAGATTTTGGGTTACGTTTAATGAGTCAGTAACCATTTGTATTTGATCCTCCCTTTTGCAATGAGTTCTGATCAGAGTGACACAATTTTTTATATGCTTTTAATCAAAATCAATGATAAGATTACACATCATCCTACTATTTTTGGATTGAGTATTTATCACTTTTTTTTATTGGTTTAAATCAAATTTTGGGTAATTGAATCTTTTCCCATTACATTATACTGTATTTTTGGAAAACTTATAAACAATGTTTGTAAAACCTCTCTCAGTCAAAGAGTCCATTGGATAACACGTTTTGGGCTGTTTTTGCTTTTTAATTAAGCAGAAAGCTCAAACGTGTTGCTAAACAGGTTTAAGAAAGTATACTTAATTAAAAAGTTACTTACATCTTTTAATGTAAAAAAATTATTTTTTAAAAAGCACATAAATGCGCTTTTTAGAAATCAAGTCTATTAAATCATTTTATTCATTTTTTTAAACGTGTTTCTAAATGAACCCAAAGATAATATTGTTGCTCTAGAAATCCGAAATATTTGTGGCATCAAAGAGAAAAATTTGTGTGTGGGAGAGTAGAGGGTTTTGTACTTTACAATCTTTCTAGTGAATTTTTGGTGGTTTGAAAATCCATGGATGTACCTCGCATTGAGATAATCATATAAATTTTTTTTGTCTTTTTTATAAAAAAAAGTCATAAGCATTCAATCTTAATTTGATTTCTAAAAAAAAGAAAATGTTTAAAGCATACAAAGTCGAAGAAAATGGTAACCTATTAAGGTCCAATCCTGATCCCTCATGGAAAGACACCCTTGCTTACACCCGCATCAGTGCATACCGAAGTTGTTTTCTATGTTTGCTCGTGTTAAATTCATTCTTGTGGGATCTATTGACTTCATAGATCTGGTCCCCATCAAAAAAAATTTCACACAAACAATTCAAACAAAAACCCTACCAGACATTTTTTGAGGCCCTAAAGAGGAGTTCAAAAATGTTTAAGGGAACACCCTCAATCAACTTTATTTTAGATTTTGGGCGATTGAACTTGATCGATATGTCATTCCAGGTTTTGGGCTATCGAAATTGATCGAACAATATTCAGAACTATATCTACCTATTCTTTGTAAACAAATAAATTTTTGGGTTTATCCTTCATATTTTACGTTTATTTTTTTATCCAAACAACAGCTAAGGGACTGATAAAAATGTAATAGGCATAATGAATTAAGTTTTTTATAGAAAAATATCTTATTACTTTGATATTTATTTACATGTAAATGCAGTTACTTTGACATACCAACAAGCAGTAAGTCAGAGATAATGAAGGTTATAAAATCACTTGCCTAGTTGCCTTCCCTGCCAGGAAATCAAACTGTCCTTTCATCATCCTCTTTTGTTGCTATATTGTTCTCACACATAGAGATATATGAAGAACAACAAGAGTATTATTTTTGATTCAACAACAACAACAACCAACTCAATGAAGGGAGTGCGAGATGTACAGATCCGCAAGAGCACCTCGCAGTCACAACTCCTCCGTAGGCTCAAAGAGTATCTCCTCTACACAAAGCTCAAGTCACTAGTATCCCCACCCCACACTTATAAGGTAGCTTTTCTTCACATCATATAGTTGTGGTTACTTATATATATATCAAGCATGACATATATATTATATACCTCTTTCTATGCATGCATGAAGATGGACCGTGGGAGCTCATCGACATCATGCACCATTAACGATGCGATATCGATTGAGTGCGAGCCGGGGCCTAGCGAGGTGCCTCGGAGGGATTCCGATGAGGAGATCACCTCCTCAAGCTTGGGAGTTGGCGGCGATCATGAAGAGGAAGTTCACAAGAGTGACCATGGTGATGTTGATGATGACAAAGATGATATTGATGATGAGTGGGAGTTTGTACCCTCTATTAAGTTGAAGAGAATGGACAATTCACTGATCATTAGTACTGTAGTTCTCAAAGAGGCCTCGCTGACGTCCAAACTGTTCAAATTATTGGAAGAGGAGGAGCTCCATATCGTGTTTGCTAATCAGTATAGAACAGAGTCTAAAGTTGTTCACACTATTAAGGTGATATCTCATTTTATAGGACTTGAACTTATGTTTGTGCCTTTCATTGTTTGGTCCATTCGTTGATCACAATGGGGGACTATTATTGTAGGTGAATTTGCACTCTGAAGTGGACGTGGATGCATTCGAGGAGAATCTATGCTTATGGGCTGGAAAAAAATATATCAGACTTTGATTCACATACATGAGTTGATTTTCTGAAGGTTCTGGAGTGTGTTTTATATATGTTTTTAATATATGGTGTATACTTTTGAATTTCATAATTAGAATGGATGTGACGAAGGCCCATCGCTCGGGTTAGACTTTTCTTCTAATTAGGAAATCGATCGTCAGGACCTCCTCTTTGTATTTATTTTTCTTTTTCTATGTCTTCTTACTTTTCAGAATTGTACTTTAAAATCAGAAATGAAATCGTAATAGCTATTTTTACATTTTTTTTTTTAAGATGAGATGACTAATTGGGTGTCATGGGTCTCTCCCACACTAGTATACACTCTCCCAGACTGCCAAAAAAAAATTAATAATTAATTAATTGTGTGAAACGTGGTCCCCATCGGAAAGTCTCCCCACCTGGTCTCCATTCTGCCATGTATGCGTTGAATACTGTTTTTTTTCTTAATGATGTTTATTATAAGTACTTGATCTTGATTTTTTTTTCCTTTGTGCTTGATCTATATTTGTTTTCTATTAATAGATTTGATTTATTTTTCTTGATTGAACTAGAAGATTTGAAAATATTAAGTTCACCTTTAATTCTTTAAATTTTTGTATGAGTAATTTTTTTATAATATGTTTCTTTGTGATTTGATTGATTATTGTGTGTTTTTCAGTATTGGTTTGAATGAATTTGGGTTAGATTTGATGGGTTCAACGTAGAATTATTAGAAATGAATACTGAATTCCATTGAGTTGCAGTGATTTATTTTTTTGTTAAATTTGGTTAAAACAACACATAAAAATCAGGCGTCCCACGGATATGCTTAATTTTTTAGTGAGAAAATTAGAATCTTGAATTATTAAACACTAGTGAGAAAATTAGAATATTGAATTATTAAACACTAACAACAATGTTTATGGGTGATAGTTGTGTTTTTTTTATTGTTCTTTATAATATGATTGTAGATGAATTTTATGCAGTGAAAAATCATCAGGCATAACTGAAATAGAAGACATGTAATTTCTTGTTTATTTTTGTGGCTAATAACAAAAATATCTACAAGATGATATTGGTGCATTGATTTATTAATGAGTGACTTGGATCTTGAATACACACACACTGAAATGATAATATGCGGTCTGTGCGAATCATATATATACATTCTTTATCGAGGTAAATGCGTCAATAAAGAAAACATATAGCCCAGTGAGGTATATGCATCGATGAGCTAATATGCTTTCTTTATCGGTACATATACTTCGATAAAGAATGTATATATGCGGTTCACACAGACCGCATTGACCGTATTATATCACTACTAAATATACACACACGCAAAGATCTATTCAACAAAATAAAAAAATCTGGGAGTTGTCTCTCTTTGAATAACATTAAGGCAGATATGCCTACCATTTCTTAAAAAAAAAAAAAAAACTATTTCCACTTAATAAATCAAATCTGAATGAATGAAATAGAAAAAAAATATAAGCAAAGATTACAAGGGAAAACTTATCGTGCATGTTCCTTAGATTGTTTTTGTTGGGGGCGGAAAGTAAATAACATATTCCATCACTTTCCCTCCTCTAGGGTGAGACAATTTTTGATCCTTAATCCTTATAAGATAAAAAAGCAAAGAGAAAGTGAGAGAAGTTTTTTTTATTTTCTCGCATTTTCCCTTACTTTTCATGTGACACAAACACCCCAAATTCCATTACTTTACTTTGCATGTATAGATTGACAGTAATTTACATTTTGCGTAAAGATAAAAGAGGATAATTAATTAGCCAAAAAGTCTCATCTTATTAATAATTGTTATATATGACTGATTCATTCAAGGTTTTTTGAATGTAAATAATAAAAATTATGTTATCTATTGTTATACCACCATAAATAACATATTTATTTTTATATCATTAGAATTTTTCTTAATAAAAAAATATGCCCTTTATTATCTTTTTTTTTTAACAAAAATCATACTTAACTATATATAGTTTGTTTTTAACCAAGAAGTGAAATGACAAAAATAACATTAACCTAATATTTATCATAATTTTATAATTAAATATAATAATCTAATTAATCTCTTGTTTTTTTCCAAGAGCCATTCTTCCTCTCACCCCTTCTCAGTCTTACTCATTTTCTTTTTTTCTTTTCCAATCAAGATCTATGTTTTTTTTTAATTTGTCATTCAGAAATATATATATGGTTAATAGTTCTCAAAATAATTTTATTTTATTTCTACTAATGTTAGTATTAATAATTACTATGTATTTGCTAATAAATAGTATTTATTTTTTTAGATTTTAGATAAAATTTATCATTTTTATGTTAAAATTAATATTTTTATTTTCATAAATATTATATTTTGTAAGGTAAAATATACAAAATAAATATATTTTGCTCATTTTTCTAAAACTTTAATGGTTTTAATAGAAATTCTGATGTAAATATGCATAATTTCTAAATATTCAAATGATAAAAAAATAAATAGATTATTTAGAGTGATATTAAAATAAATAGCATATTCCTAAATAGTATACATGTAAAAAAAAAAAAAAAAACCTTCATCCAAATATGAAGTACCCAAAATCATGGGACTCGTGACATTGACATGGGCAAGTTGCAGCAGGAGTTGAAAAAGAAAAAGAAAAACTCTCCGTGTGAAAATTTACATGTCACTCGTTGAATTTTGCCATGAATTATCAAAACCAGAAATATCTATTTCTTTTCGACAAAGTTGACTGAGGGTGTTACGTTGAACACTTTTGAACTCCTCCCAAGGGCCTCAATAAATGTCTGGTAGGGTTTTTGTTTGAATGGTTGTGTTGTTGTGTGAAATTTTTTTTGATGGGGACCAGATCTGTGAAGTCAATGGATCATCCCACAGGAACAAATGAAACACGAGCAAACATAGAAAACTTCGGTATGCACTGTGCGGGTGTAAGCAAGGATTCTTTCTATGAGAGATCAGTATTAGACTTTAAGGGTCTGTTTGGATAGAGACATAAATATTTTAGGGTTTATACCTATTCCAGGAATTGTTGATTTTATCAATGGAATAAGAGATTTTGTGTTTGATGACATGTGATATGATGTGATGACATGTGATTTGATAGGTGCACCCCCTTATTCCAGTGATGAATAACACAATTTCATGGGTGGACTTGGAATACAAATATCAGCTTATTCTCTTCTAATTCCGCATTGCTATACCCCTTTATTCCCTATACCCAAACACTTTTTTTTGTCTTATTCTCCCATATTCCACTCCTAATTCCTCTAGTCAAACAGTCCCTAATAGGTTACTTCTTTTTTTATATTTTCTTCGACTTTGTATGCTTTAAACACTTTTTTTCTTTTAGAAATCAAATTAAGTTCGAATGCCTATGACTTTTTTTTTTTGAAAAAAAAAAGAAAGACAAAATTTATGTGATTATTTCAACACACTCATTCACCCTACATCGTTGAATTAAAATCAAGATTTTAAAGTTTTTTTGTCTGCTTCAGTGGGCGATCAAACAAAGAGAATACAATCATATTTAAAAGTTTTATGATTATGATTAATCATAAACACATATAATTTTATAATATGTATCAGATTCATATGTTTTTTTTAGAGTATACATTTAAATATTAGATTTTTTATTTTTTAATATAAAAAATATTTTTTTAGATAATTAACAAGATTTAAGATTTTCATATACGCAAAGATGAGAAGTAAAATGAAGTCAATTTAAGCTGCACTTGGATATACGATTGAAACGCTAAGATTCTTAAAATCTTGAGTTTTAAACTCCGATTTTGAAAAACATTGTTTTTTAAAAAATTTAGTCATTAGATTTTTTAGTCTAAAAAAAATAAGATGACGGTTTAAAACACCAAACATTGAAAAAATATTTGGATATGTATTTTAGAATCTTTAACTTTTCAAACACAAAATTTATCCAAACACAGATTCAAACAAAGTCTTAAAAGAAAATAGAAAGATTGTAAAGTACAAAACCCTCTACTCTCTCACACACAAATTTTTCACTTTCATGCCAGAAATATCTTGGATTTCGGATTTCTATAGCAATAATATTCTCTTTAATAGACTTAATTTCTAAAAAACGCATTTCTTGTACTTTTTAAAAAATATTTTTTTTGCACTAAAAGCTGTATAAGTAACTTTTTAATTAAGTGTACTTCCTAAAACCTATTTGACAACATATTTGAACTTTTTGTTTAATTAAAAAACAGAAACAACCCAAAATATGTTGCCAAACAGACCCTTTAACTGGAAGAGATCTTACAAACCTTGTTTATAAGCTGTCAAAAAATACAGTATACATGTAAACGGAAAAGATTCAATACCTAAAATTTGATTTAAACCAATAAAAAAGTGATAAATACTCAATCCAAAAATAGGAGTATGTGTGTGGAGGGGGGGGGGGGGGGGGGTGTCTCAAATAGAAAGAAATAAAAGTGGCATCCCCACTTCTTTTTCTGTTTTGATAGTGAACGGCCTCCGGTACCATTCAAAGCCCTTGAAGGGCCTGGGATCTTGGACTACAATTTTATTTTGAAAAATGATAGGTTCAGTTTTAGCATTTTATATAAAGTCTCATTCACCGTACACACCGGAAATATACACCAGAAATAGCCTTTTATATATAAAAAAGTATATATTGAAATAATATAATAGTATAATATTTTTTTTTACTTTAATAAAATTAAATTTTTTAATTTTCACAGTATATATGTAACTGGGGACCCATCCTCAACTGCAGACATGGCAGCAAAACAACCAATATATCTAACATTTTTTTCCCCGTGAAAATTCAGATGAATAATGGATTGGGGAACTATATTTCCACCTCTCAAGTTTTCGAACCCACCCCAAAAAGAAATTTTATGGGTGGGTAAGAAAAAAGTGGTGGGGAGAGAGAGAGAGAGAGAGAACAACAGGCATGACGGAGACAGGGTTGGGTGGTGTAGGGGAGGAAGGAGAGGGCCGGATTAGAGGGCGGCGGCGGAGCCGCTCCTCCCCAACAAGCCCATCATGACTGCACACCATTAAAACTCCCACAAACATGACACACCGTTAGGCACAACTGATGTGACTTCTCTTCATTTCATCAAACAGGGACAAGGCTTCCTCTACCTGCCCGTGCAAGGCATGCCCAACGATCATCAATGACCACCCACGTTGTGACGTCTCTCCTTCTCGCCCCGTTGAAAAGCCTCCGAGAGGTTCCCACGTCCCCGCACTTCGCTGTATATGTTCAAGAGAGTGTTGTAGAAGAATGATCGTCCTCAAACCCTTCAGCTACGCATGGATCCACTCCCCGGTCCTGCGCATGCCCGTGTCCGTGCACACGAAGGGTGCAATCGTCAAGGTGACCCAGTCCGGCTCCATGTGCTCTTCTTGCATGCGTCGAAAGACACGGAGGGCGGTCCAGGAGATGACGTTCTTTGGGTGATTTCACCAAACATGCGGCAAGCGTTGATGAGGTTCCCGCATTGAGAGTATGCGCTGAGGGTTTGAAGGGTAGAGAGCGCGGAGAAGCCGAGCCTGAACATGAGCGTGTGGAGCTGGCGAGCCTGCGTTGGTGGGGAAGTCTTGATGCATTGGTTGAGCGCGAGAAGGATTGTGTGGCCGTTGTCTTCCTCCAATCTTTCTTTAGGACGTGGTCCTTGTGGATGACTTTGATGGAGATGCTCTCGCTGATCAATACGCCACCGCCGTCCTCCTCCAGTCTTTATTTGTCCCCTGTTCCGCCTAGCCTCCTCCGCCCCGTTCATCTAATCTCTCTCTTTCAATATCTCTTCACTACTCTTTTCACTTGTTCTCTAACCCACCCTGAAATTTTATATTTTTGGGGTGGGGTTAGAGAATAAGAGGGGTGGCAATATAGCTCCCCTCATGGATTTTATACACACCCTTCAACAGTGATAATAATATTATTAATTTATAATTGAAACGTCTTAATTTTGTTTTGTTAGACGGAGCTAGACCAATGATGAAAATAAATCAAAGTTAAAAAACATTATGCAAATTTATGTGGTTCGACATTTTATTGATGTTCATGGAGGATTGATTCACTGAGTCCAATAATTGAAATATATAAAAATTCCTCAACCTCTCTCATCATCATGCTTATATCTTGCATAGTACATCTAAGGGTGCGTTTGGTTGCGCGATTGCAAAACTGATTCTGCATGAAACTTTTTCAACCTTTTGAAATCGCAGTTTTGGACACTATTTGTCTGCAATAAAACTGCGATTGCAAAACTGTTTGGTTGCACGATTGTAAATGCAGCTTCCTGCAATCGCAAACGCGGTGCAATCGCGCAACCAAACGCACCCTAAGTTTCGTGACGCCTGGAATGTACTATGTTCTCTGTTAGCGCATACATTATTCTCTGATAATACATAATGGCCAAAACATGCCTCCACATTTGATGACTGAAAGTTGCAGCTACCATTCAAATAGAAAACCAGAACTTGAAGCAAAAATATAATTGATGGTGAAATTGCATTAACAAAAACAAAGAAACATGAATTGAAAATTAAGTGCATTATATATACTGAAACCATATTCAGTTACCATTGATAAACAATGTAAAACAGATGCTGACATTAGAGACTTGACCTTTCACCCTTGTCGAGTAAAAACTGGAGGAGCCATTTCAAAAGAGGGCAATCACTGCGCACCATCTTCTCCCACGACCAAATCCAGTGAAAACTTATCCTGCTAAAGATTAAAATGATATTCTTAGATGATTTAAGATAATTGAATTTGAATTGTATTAATACAAACATGTATAGTTTTACAATATACATCGGATTCAAATATCATTCAGATTGAATACATTGATATCCATATCCACACTCCAAATGTAGATAATTTCTAATTTTTTGGATTAGGATTCAGAGCATATGCGAATATTTTTCGGATAATTGATATGCTTGCTTACTAACGAAGCCACTGATATTAATGCTTTCTAAACAAACATACCTTGTACATGGAGAGACATTTCACATATCTCCTGAAAGGCCCAATTGAAGAAAACTTCAAATGATGGAGACCTAGTTTGCATACACATTGATCCTCACTCGTGCAGCGACCTCCGGGTGAAGCTTAAGCTCTGCAATGTATTCCCCAGTCTCGCGGATCTCAGGGAGAGAGACGATCCTTTTGTCGATATCCCTACACAGGAAATATGCAGAGATAAACAGAAATGATTCAATTAAAACTTTAAACAGCGTAGACTCGTAGTTTGCATCCTGAAAATTGTAAAAGCTACCTCTGTAATTGTGCCTTAATTATGTCCGCAATATCTTGTGCTGTAACACTGAGAAAAAATTCAAGGTGCATCTCAGAAACAATTGGTATAAAAACAATTTTGAATAAGCTATAATCTTGTCAAATTCTTCACACTCACGTTCCAAAGATTAATTTTCCCTTCCCTCCTTTTCGCTTCACTTTGAAGGCCCCGACAGTTTCAAAGATCCGTGCAAGCTGTTCAGCCTCTTCTTTTACCTAGATATATGATGAAAGGAAAAAATGTCAGATGAACCACATATACGAGGATGCAAATTTGGAAACTTAATCTATTATGATAAGTGTGCTCATTATGTTTATGTTCCCACATGTGAGTGCCTCTACTGCATACATGAAAAACCATCTAGCCATTTGACACCCTAAATACATGATCGCCATTGCTCACAACAGCTTCGATGGATGACCTACCAAATATCATCATCAAAGGCAAGTCGGTCAAAGTCTCTCACATATTACAAATCTCACAGCAAATTGAATGTGCAGATCATAAAACCAAGCCATCACGAAGATGCTGGCTTTTGCCTAAGATCAATTGCACAAATCAATCGTTGGTCTGGATCATGCACTTATTTTTGTCCAACATATGCCCTTTAAAATCTCTAGCATTCAGGATGTGATGTGTGCATGGTTTTGTGGGGAAAAAAAGCCTTAACCTGTGAAAGAATCAACATCAAATGATGATTTATTTTTATATAAGCCTAGGCAGATGAATTAACTGCATACAAATTTACTCACCCAAAAGACAAGTACAAAAATCTGGGCAAAACTAAATAGTTGAATAGTTGATCAATTGACACATTTCAATAGGCATGTGTGAAATATATAGTATGAGGTGTTATCATGCATCAATATATTAAAAAACATCTATGATCGAACATGCCCACACTAAGAAAGTAAAACTGGCCCATTTTTCAACTTACTCTTATACATCTGATTAAATAAGTGAGAAAAGGATGAATACGTTTATTTCTCAGATATCAAGCACTTACACGTTTTTTCTCAGCCTCAATTCTCTCTTCTTCTATCCGCATTTCCCTGAATGTGATACATGAGATTATCGTCACTTGATACTATAGTAGCCAAACAATATAGTGTACGCAAAAAATGTGATCCATATGTAATTCAGATTCTTACATTTTCAACAACTTTACATAATTACATCTTTCATAGTATCACATAAAAATTCATAGAAAAACACAACTTTTATGCAAAAAAATTGTTTTGGTTAGCATGCAGAGTCGTTTACTGCAGCAATTTTGAGCATATACCTGTAAATCCTGTTCTGGTTCATGCAAGAATAAGAAATCCTATAATCTATTTTATGCTAGATCATAGATGCATCTGTCTAATCAGAAAACACCAGTAACTTTATGTGAACTGAAGCAAAGAACCATTGTTTAACTAGATGTGTTCCGAGGAAATGCAATTACCTATTTTGTTCTTGGTTTTCTAACACTCCCATAGATTAAAAAAAAAAATTCTTTCCAGTGCCCACAAATCATTACCAGTTATGACTTATGGCAAAAAAGCATCAAAGGCCGCCCATCACCCAGAGTAGTCCTGCTATAGCGGGTGCTGGGAGGCACACAGTGGCCGCTCTCAGTACTCGAACACAAAACATTGTTCTGTTAGCTTAAACACTTTACTATTGCTCCAAACAATGGCCCCTTAGTTATATGACTCGTTACTACTAACATAGACTAGCTTACTGTTGTGGTCATGAATCAACTTCTGTTTGATTATTTAAGTGTACTTTAAATACAAAATACTTGATATCAGGATTACAATATCATGACCGCCCACATAACCCTTTGCTATTGGCTTGGCACAGGCTTTTTATTAATTAGATCCTGTCAAAATTGACATATAAAATAAAATGAAAAAAGCCGAGATATAAAATTACAGTATCAATACTGCAACTATGGTCCCAAGAGAATATTTCTTGCAACTTTTGCAAATCTCAAGGTATTTTCTTAAAAGTTGTGATGACTTGTCTGTCATCCTGTATCACCAAATATTTCTTATTCATCAACCCTTTCCAAAAATGGACCTAGACCTCATGTTTACTAGCATAGGTCCTGCGTTCCCCTTTGCTCTTCTGAGTGATGAATTTCCTAAAGATTAATGCCGACCCTATATTATAGTATTTTCCTTCCCTCACTAAGGCCCCATTTGGAATCGATTTTCAAAAATTGCTTATGCTTGATTAAAATAATCGATTATGGAAAAGCAACTCAATCAAAATTTTCATAAAAACCAAAATCAGAAACCAGAAGCCAAAGTTCAAGAATATCCATATGGAACCAATTATCTAAAAACTGATGTTGCGAAAGCAAAATCTGTTTGACAATTGGTTGCAAATGGGGCCTAAGAACCTACAAAGTAGGTTTAACCTAGACCTCATAGTTGCAAATTTTACCATCAACCATTGAGCTATGGGTCTAACACTCCGCATCTGTTTGCCGGACTTGATTATGAAAACCCATGTCAGAAATATGATTTCAAAGAACATGTTATCCTATTATTCAGTCCTTTATTCATTTTTTATTATTATAAATACTCTAGCCCTTAGTTTCCAGAACCCCCAAGAATGCATTCCACCAAACACAAATGCCACTAAGTACATAAAATTTGACATGAATCAGGTTCTCTCTTGCCAGAAAGTATAGTATTAGAAAGATAAATCAATTCAATAAAACCCGAAAGGATTTGAAACATCCACTCCAAATGCCTGCTGCACCAACTTCTCAGACATTAGAAAACAAACAAAAATCCTCCGACAGAGAAACCCAATTAAGATCAACTCAAAAAGAAGAAACAAAACACGAAGAATTCAGAAACCCAGTTCATAAATTGCGAGCAATCAAACATTCAAAAAAAAAAGAAGGAAAATTTACTTGAGCAAGAGAGGGGTGACGATCTGAGCTTTCCCCAATGGGAACAGATAGTTACGGAAGAACCCGGCCTTCACGTCCAGGAGCTCCCCTTTCTTCCCCAGCTCCGTCACGTCCTCCTTCAGTATCACCTTGTATTGGGCATTCAATTGTGTCAAAACCCATAAATCAAAATCACAAATCAGACCTAAAGAAAGTCTTTTTTTTGTTATACAGTCTGAAAGATGAAACCTTTCTTGTCTTCCTGGCTTTCTTTTGAGCCACAATCGCCATTGCCGGTGGTCGCTCGGTGTTGCCGCGAAAGAATCGTTCTGGGGACGAGAGACATTGCTCAATGTCAGTGCTGCTGCCGTTGCTGCCATTGTTGCGCTCTCTTCTTTCCCTGAAGTCTTATCTGATTGAAATGGAGCGTGTGACGCTTCGCAAAGCCTCGTGTCAATAGAAACTCACATGTCGGGACTGCCATTTTTGTTTGTTCGGTTTATTCTTTCTTCACGTTTGTCTCTTGGATTAATAAATCTCAACGTAATTTTTTTTTTATAAGAAAGTTAGATATTTACTATCCGATTTCATAACTAAACTTGAATTACAAAATCTAAAATGTGAAAGAATAGAAAGAAAGACATAACATTAAAAACAAAAAAGCCAAAAAACATGAACGGGTGGGAGAACCTCAAGACCCGGAAAAAACTCTAAGGTAAAATAAAAGGCACGGTTACATTCAGTCTGTTTTACTATTCAAAATATATCCCAACAAAGATGAATAACTCTAAGGGTGTGTTTGTGCACAAACATAAAAGGAAAGTGAAGGAAAATGAAGAATTTGAGTCAAAGAAAAACTGACGGAAAAGAAAATATTTTCTCTTTGACCAATTTATATGGTGTTTGTGCATGTAACGAAAAGTGATGAAAAATGTTGTTTGTGCATGTGATGAAAAATGTTAGAAAATAAAAACTGTTGTTTGTGCATATAATGAAAAATAATTTTAATCAACATATCCAACTATTGAAATGATTAGTATCTCTAACCAATAAACCACAATGAAAAGCTAAATTTGTTTAATTTATTCTACTGATTCGCCCCACAAAAAAAACTCACGGTTGATCACCAAAATATCACATTTTCATCACCCTTTCAATATTTATCATTATGTATTCTACTGCTCATATAACAACCCATCTTCCCAAATTTTTTTTTCCATTGGGCTTCAATTCATTCAAAAAAATAAAATAAAAATCACACACACACAAAAACACTTGTACCGATTGGTCCTCAAAGAAAATCAAACCAAAATTTAGATATAAGATTTAAGTTAAATATATTAAGAAAAAAAAATCTAGGCTTATTCAACAAATAAAAAAAATAAATCACAAAAATGGATCTAAGATCTCATATCTATATAGATTAAGCAAAAATAAAAAATATCAAAAAAATTCTATATTCGTTCAATATAATTATTTTTGTTGGTGTAGAGAGAAATCTCATTTTTTTTTCACTTTTCCTCATTTTCTCTCCTTTAGGGTGAGGGAAAATTTTTCTCTCAATTCTAATAAGATAAAATAACAAATGGAAAGTGAAAGAAAGTTTTTTCTTTTTAATTTTTGACACAAACATCAGTTTTTTTAGTGGTTAAATAGAAAATTTTTACTTTTCATCAATTTTTCTTACTTTTCATGTGACACAATCATTAAGTGTGAATAGTATTGGGTGTGTTGTGTAGGGGAATCAAAGAGGTGCAAATAGTCACCTGAAATAATTAGTGGGAGAGATCAGGACCATTTAGTCGCGAGTCCAACCTGGTGATTAGCTGGATTCCACTAGATCCTAAGGAAAAGATCCGAGTTCCCCAGAGGCTCTGAAGCTGATGAAGCAAATTGGGCCCTTGGACCCTACAAAACCTATTAAAGCCCAGTATTAAACCTAATTAAAATGTTTTGGGACCCACGTGGGGCCTTCATATTTAATAAAAAATATATTTTATTTTAGTGAAACGAGACTACACACGTGTTCAGTAAAAAACAAAGGCATATTACAAAATACAATTCTATATATCTCATTAACATATACATTATTAGACAATGTATATACCTCGTTAAATTTTTTCTTACACTTATTAAAAATTTGATTCATTCAACTTAAAATAAATGAAATGTATTTTTTATATCAAAACATATACTTTATTAGATAATGTTTACTATTTAAAAAAAGTAGGCGTGATTTGCGTTTTGAATTGTAAAAAGAACTGAATGCAACGTTTTTCAAAAAAAAAGTCCATCACTACAAGAAAAATCATTTTTTGCGACAGTTTCAAACCGTTGCAAATAATCTTTTGTGACGGTTTGTGTTCGGTCATATCAAATGGAGTCGCAAAAGATTAACAACAGTTTTTAACCATCGCAAATATCTTTTATGACGATTTTTCTACCGTCACAAATACACCATCGCAAAAGCTTACTTTCACACGGTATAAAAGCACCTTTTGAGACGGATAAGGTAACCGTCGCTAAAATTCTATGTCAATCAATGACATGTCAACAAGGCCAATTTTGCTAACCAATGACACATACACTGCACAACATGTCAAAAGGGAAACCTTTTTTGAACAATTCTGTGTTCTTGACCATATATACCTACTATAACTCTCATTATCACGAAGGATGCAATACTATCAAAGTAAACTTTTTTTTTTCTACTTTTGCTAAGGATTTCAGAACCATAACATCAAAATCCAATTCAAATATCTATAAAAACATATACATCATGTAGAATGAAAATCAAGATAATATTTATACATAATCCAGTTTTTGATGATGCAAAACATATGTGGAATCCCCAAATCTCAAAATGAAAGTGAAAAAAAACAAAATGAGAGGAAATCAAAAGAAGGATGATTACGCTGCTCATGGAAGTAGAAGTTAAAAAAAACTAATACGTAAGCAACACATTTGATCATGAAAATCAACAATTCTATTATAAATGAAACACTGAACATACATAATTATAAAACCTCTATATAGACTAAAAAATCAACTCCAAATGCACCTTAATTTGATATCAAGTGTAGAAATATCTGTAGAAATATTCTTCAACAACATGTCTTTGAAGGTGAAGATCGGGCAAATCAAAGACTAAGAGAAGGGAGGGAGAGAGAGAGAGCCTTTGGAGAATCACCTTTGGGGAATCAAAGTTAGACGGCTGTGGATCGGAGATGATCGAAGTTGGACGGAGACGACGATCAAAGTCGGATTGCGACGGCGGCTTGATCGAAACGGCCGGCAACAACGATTTGATCGAAGATCTGACGGCAGCTTGATCGAATCGGCCAGCGACAATGGCGATCGAAGATCGGAGACGACAACAACAACAATCGAAGATCGGAGACAACGACAGCAACTGTTGTGACACTCGGCAATTGTTTCAAAGAAGTTAGGATTTATTTTTTATTTTTTTTGAATATATATTTAGGAAGATCGGATGAACGGTTGTGATCAAAAGTGAAACAATGAAGGGTTAGATCTAAATTTAGTATTTGTGACGGTTGGATATTCCCGCCGCAAATAGATATTTTAACAGCGGCTTATTTTAGCCGTTACAAATGTCGAGAAATATTTGCGACCCCCAAAAATTACCATAAAAAATATGGGCGTTTGCGACGGTTTTGACAATCCGTCGCAAAAAAGCGTCGTAGAAAATGGTTTTTTTTGTAGTGTATAAATATCCTTACCCACAGTTGTATATAGATTTATAAAAGACTGCATCTAGTCTTATGATCTTATCTTATTTGTCTAATGTGGTATACATAACATTGTCTAACAATACTGTCCTCACGCATCACAGTCTTGATATTGACAGAGTTGCATATGGCCTTTTTAAAGCGTGTCCCGAGCATAAATTACAGAAAACCTACCTATATATGCAAATCGATCGGTTTCATCAAGACAATTAAACAAATTAAAGCCACTAGAATTGGAAGCTGTTCATGATATGGTACAACTTTTAGTTTCCTCATAAAACAGTGCAAGATCCTTTCATATATTGTCAAAAAGATTCTACACATCCTATACATCAAGTAAGACACATGTTCCTTTGGCTAACACTGAGAGCTTAAACATGGAAGTGCTCCGCCGCCGCCACCGCCGCCGCCTCTTCCATAGTTGCTCCCCTGACCAAAACCCAAGCCGGAGCCATAACCGGATCCAGACTCACCTCCACCATTAGCTCCTCCATGACCTCCTCCGCCAGTACCGACACCTCTGCCTCCACTTGCATGGGCCGCCATGGTCCGAGCCCCGGCCGAGAGCCCCAAAAGGGCCAAGACAAGCAAGGCCAAGCTCAATATAAATCTCTTCATTGGGTATAGTAGTTGGGTTGGTGTAGTATTATATATATGTATTAGTGACAAGATTAGGCAGGACGACGTTGGTATTTATAGGGATTGAAAGGAAAGAAAGAAAAATCTTCTTCTCATGTATATCCATTCACCAACCAATTAAAATCTTGGCATATATATCCATTACATGACTGGCTAACTTGCTAATTAAAGTTGGCTTGTTTTATGAAAGTGAGATATGATACCGCGGGGCCCTGCAGTGGGAAATCCAGTACCATTGACTCTATAGGCGAATGTTTCATTAAATTTGTCATCAGCAGTGCAAGTTTTGAGGCGCCAACCCCGCCTACCGGCGACTGATCTCACCGCATCGCTGTTTTGCGCGCCTCCTAAATTTTAGTTTTGACACATACAGGACTCACTTTTTTTTAAAGATTTATTTTACAGGAAGATGCCTCTCACATATGTGAATTTTTTTTCAAAACATGAGGTTTTTAGAATACGTGGAGATGCATTTTTCTGTAAAATCAGTTTTAAAATCAGATTTTACATAAAATCAGTTTTACAATCGTGTAACTATTAACCAAACACGGCCTAAATATATAAAGTAATAATATAATGTCAAACTATAAAAAGGAAAAAAAAAGGAAAACAATTATATGCTTTCGGGATAGGTCCCATCTATATATATATATATATATATATATATATATATATATATATATATAGAGAGGGAAGTGTTTGCGTGCGGCGAACGGCGGGTGCGGCAGCGACTACGGGCCGTCGATCACGGGTCCATCGCATCGGACGGTCGGGTGCGATTCACGTCGACCGTTGGATGCGATGGACCCGCGATCGAACGGCCTACGTCGCGGCCGCACCTGCCGTTCGCCGCACGCAATAATTTTCATATATATATATATATATATATATATATATATATATATATATATATATATATAGAGAGAGAGAGAGAGAGGGGGGGGGTGATTGGGTGCGGCGGAACGGCGGGTGCGGACACGACGTGGACCATCCGATTCGCATCCGACGGTGATGCATCCGACCGCACCTGCCGTTTCGCCGCACCCAATCACTCGACTATATATATATATATATAATCAAGTGATTAGGTGCGGCGAACGGTGGGTGCGGCCGCGTCGTGGGTCATTCGATCGCGGTCCATCGCATCCGACGGTTGATGTGAATCGCACCCGATCGTCCGATGCGATGGACCCGTGATCGACGACCCGTGATCACTGCCGCACCTGCCGTTCGCCGCACGTAATCACCCCTCTATATATATATATATAATAAAATATATCTCACAATTGACATGACGAAACATTTTGCTTGAATTGAACTTTAGGATTTTCTCTGTTAGAATTGAAGACATCTTGGCCAAGATATGCAAAAGAGTCTACATTTGAGAAAAGTGAAGAAATCCTATATTCCAGGTGCATTCATTCAAGTCAGTCGACTGACTGAAGATACTGAACCAGGTTAAGGCCGTCAATGATGGGGTGCATGTATGCGTGTTCCTGACCAGATACGTTTTTTAAGTAGGATGGAGAGTCCCTCTCATGGGCTCAGTTAGTCCATCTTGGGTTGTCTACTCTTTTGGTCAACTTCCTCTGCTAGAAGACAAGGGCTGCATTATTACATTAGTTTGTTTTTGTTTTCCAATTTGAAGCACTTCGAACATGAAAAACGCTTCATGTAGCCCTTTGTAAGTAGTTTATCATATGGACACCCCCCCCCCCCCCCATCCAATTAGGAACATGGTTTTTGTGTGTGTTTTCTAAATAACATTTTAATATTTGTTAGAATTTAATAAACTTTGAAGATATGATTTTTATAGCGTTTGGTTGCATGATTGTAAAACTGATTTTCTACGTCAATGTTGAGTTTAAAACTAATTTTGTAAGAAAGTGTTCCTAAACTTTTAAACACTATTTCCCTGAAATTTGTTTGTAAGAAGCTGCTCCAGTTCTTTTTGTTTGGTTGCACGATTGTGAAACACAGTTTCTACAAACGCAAAAGTTGTCCATTCATACAACCAAACACTGCTTTTGTTAAATTTCTATGAATATAATTTAACTCACTCGTTTTGAAACAATGATAATCCCTCGCATATCATTTTTTTTAATAGAAAATGTTATGCACAATGTCTTGTTTCTAGTTCTTCATTTCCAGTCTACAGATGTTTTTGATATTTTTAAAATAGTATGATTTATCTAATTAGATACATAAAATAAAGCAAATACTATAATGAATTCATCTATATAAAATATGAAATTTTTAAGTAATATATACCATCCTATATATTCCACCTATCACCAATGAATAAATTATTCAATTACCAAATGGGGTTTAGTTAAGAAGTAAATTCCACCTTGCATGACTACACAATCTATTGACATATATTTGGTAGAATAATGAAAATTTAAATATACAAAGAACTACCTAATTTATTAAAAGCTGTAAGTAAAGGGAATTCAAGGCCCATTGGCTGACTGACATGCTCATTTCTGACTTGAAAATTAGACCTCTCTCATATAAAGAAAGCAACCAGGAAATGTAATGTCTCCAATACAATGATGTCGTCGCATTGTCGCATCCTTATTTAACACTTCAAAATATGTTTTACTGTAGTCCATGGTCCACTCGTGTGCCTCCTATGCCTTCTACACTATAGATATATTATATTAACTAAAATACAACAAGGATTATATAGCTGATTAACTAATCTTTTGATATGATGTGTTCTCATCTGATTATTTAGCTAGGATCCTGGGCTTATAAAATAATTTTCTTTCTGTTATAAAATGTTGTAAAATCCTGTTAAACTGGATGTGAAAAATCCTAAGAGAAGATGTAAAATAAGTCTTCCCAAAAAAAATTGCATGTATTGAATGATGATGACACATGTACCACGTTAAGATGTGCGAATCTATATTTGAAATCCTGATAAATGGGGCTAGTTCCGATGGGAGAAAGGATTGATTTTAGGATAACATAATTTACATTTTTTTTTCAGTTTCAATTTGATCGTAGTTGTTTTAAATTTTTTTAAAATAATAATCTAATTTAATAACGTGCACACTTTTATAAAAAATGAAACACATGCTCTATTTGAATTGCATGAATATATTTATAAAAAATATGTAAAATTCTATAGAAATATATGTCTTCTTAATATAAGTATATGTTCCGATAAAATTGAAATTTTTGCTGAAAAAAAAAAATACTGTGTGATGAGACTCTTGATTTTATGCATTAACCACCACACAAGGTCACAAACATATACGTCCTATAATCCATGCACAGAATCCTGATTAGTTCTTTTTTTTTCTCTCGGTAAAAAGCCCATTAAAAAAAAACTAATCCTGATTAGTTGGTCTTTGTTTTAGAGGTTCATTATATCTTCACCAAATAAATAAAGACTAATTATAAGCGCAGTGCCAATTAGAAAATGGCATTGGATTAGGGCATGCCACTTCTTAGAATTAATAAATGTTTTGTAAAATGTTAGAGACAACTTCTGCTGTTGTTCACAATTATTTTGTTTTTTCAATCAACATAATTCATTAAAGATAAAATATATTTACAATTATCAATGCATATAAGATTGTAGATGACAGGGTTACAATGAAACTACGCGTGCAAAAATATGGTTTTTTTTGTCACAACCCCACGAGCTGATTCCCAAACATACGATGCACTCGATTATGAATCGAAGCTTATGATAATGTTTATACAAAACTAATTGTCACATCATAATACTTTGTCATCATATCCTGTGTCAGTGCAAGTATATAAATGACAAACAAGTAACAACAGTATATTATTAACTCTCTCATTTTCACTCTCCGAAAAAACAAAACTCTCATATTCTAGTTGCATTACATGAACATATACTAAATTTTATTTCACAAATAAACTGGACTTCATAGCTTTACTTACTTCCACCTCCTCTTTAGCTACTGAACTAGTCATTAGATGCTCATTTCTGGCTTGAAGCCCCCGTGTGGAACGAGAATAAGTTTTATTCTAGGATATATATTTATCTAAGTATAAATGAGTATAAATAAAGATAAATGATTTTGTGTTTGATTGTGTTTTGAATTATTCTCGTTGGTAAACGTAAGAATAAATGTTTTGTTGTTTGAGTAAAATGTGAATAAAATATTGATAAAGATTTAAAAAGGTAAAAAATAATGATAGTTGATTTGACATGTGATTTATAAGAAGTAATAACAGTTGAATTGACAGTTGCCCTACATATTCTTTGGATGAAATAACCTAGGATAACTTTAATTCCAGGGGTTGATTGGAATCCATATACCACTTTATACCAATTTATTTTGGTATATTTTATCAAAGGTTATCCGAGACAAACAAACACACGAAAATTCTTATCCAAAGTTATCCGGTGTTATCCAGGGGCTTATACCCAAAACAAACGGGGCGAAAAGACTTCACTTATATAAAGAAAGCAACCAGGTAATGTAACGTCGCTGATACAATGATGATGTTGCACTGTCACATCACGTGCACAAACACACCCTTTAGAATTGGTTCTGTGTTAAATTGCATGTCATCATCTCTATTAAATTATAAGACTCACGTATCAAATCAACTTTTTACATTTTATAAATCATTATTCATATCCTATTCACTTTTAATCTACAACTTATTAATTATCAATATTCAAACAATAAAGACTTTATTATTACATTTTTCAATGAAAATAACTAAAAACATAATAAAATAAAAATAACTTATTTTTAATATATACTTGAATTGTTATTTATCCCTGAATAGCTTATAACGCTATTCAAATAGAGGCTAGATATATTATATTAACTAAAACACATCTAGGACTATATAGCTAATTAGCTAATCTTTTGAACTGACATGTTCTCATCTGATTAATTCAGATCCTGGGCTTACAAATTTTTCCCTTTGCTTTTAGGCTTATAAAATCTTCTAAAATCCTGTTAAACTGGATGTGAAAATCTTGAGAAGATGTAAAATAAAGACCGAGTATGCATACAAGTCTTAAAAAAAAAAATTGCATTGGTTGAATGAGTAATGGTGACATGTACCACAAAGTGTGCATGTTTACCTTTTTCATATTAAGATGTTCGATCTTTCTGTTTAATTAAAAACAGAATCATCCATTCAATCATGTTATCAAACAAGGTCTATATTCAAAATCCTATTAAATGGGACTAGTTACATGAGAGAAAGGATTGATTTTATGCAATCGACCACCGCACAAACACAAATGGGGTACACATGCATCCTACTATCCATGCACAGAATCCTGATTAGATGGTTGTTGTTCATTATATCTCCACCGAATAAAGCCTTATAAGCTAAACGCCGACAGAAATTGATTGGACTTAGTTGTACTCTCTAATCTCTTTCGGATTTTATATTTCAAATTTAAAAATAAATTCACAAACCGTGTGCACGGTTATCAAATCAAATGTGATATTTGGTTAGTTGGTTATCTGCTACTTCTTAGCATTAATAAATGGATTGTAAAATGTTAGAAACAATTTCTTTCGTTGTTGTTCACAACTGTTTAATTTGTTTATTTAAATAAATATATTTTATTTAAGAGTACTGCAGCCGGAGTTGTAATGGAACTGCATCTTGTTACACAACCCCACCCCACAAGCTGGATTCTGAAACATCTCAACAAATATGATGCACTCGATTATCAATCGAAGCTTTATATAACAATGCATGTTTATTAAAAAATGATTACCATAACCATCATAATCCTTTACCATCGTATCATGTAAAATGAACGCATCTGATCATGCACCATCACGTATATATGCCCAATAAAGACGTACCCACAAAAGAAACCACACGCGGTAAGTATATAAATGACAAACAAGTAACAACAGTAGATTGTTAACTCTCTCATATTCTAGTTGCATTACATGATCATATACCATAAATTTTATTTCACAAATAAGCTGGACTTCATAGCTTTAATTACTTCGACCTCCTCTTTAGCTACTACATGCATGCATGCATGGGGAATATAATGCTCATATAATTCAAGGGTGTCCACCGCCGCCGCCGAATCCGCCACCACCACCACTTCCACCGCCGCCGCCGCCACCGACGCCGATCCCGACACCGATCCCGAAGCCACCTCCGTGACCACCACCACCGCCGGATCCGCCGCCGCCACCGGCCCCTCCACCGGAGCCACCTCCACCGCCTCCACCACTCCCGAAACCCCCTCCACGTCCACCCCCAGCCCCTCCACCGGAGCCGGAGCCGAAACCTCTCCCACCACCGGACCCTCCACCGGAGCCACCTCCACCGCCTCCACCACTCCCGAAACCCCCTCCTTGTCCACCCCCAGCCCCTCCGCCGGAGCCGGAGCCGAAACCGCTCCCACCACCGGACCCTCCACCGGACCCTCCACCGGACCCACCACCGCCGCCAAAACCACCTCCTCCGCCTCTCCCTCCACCGGAACCAAACCCACCACCGGAACCGGAACCGAAGCCTCCGCCGCTCCCAGATCCGCCGCCCGACCCACCGCCGCCGCCTCCACCGCTTCCAAAACCGCCGCCGCCGCCTTGCGCCCCGCCTGAACCACCACCGAAGCCGCCTCCGGAGCCATATCCGGATCCGGAGCCGTCCCCGTAGGTCGTTAAGGTCCTGGCGGCGGAGGAGAGCCCCACCAGGAGCAAAACAAGAAAGCCAACACTCACTAACTTAGGAGTTCTCATATTGATAGAACGATTTGGTGATGAGTAGTGGAATTAAAATGTGGGTGGGTATTTATAGCATGCATGGGATACTGTTACACTGCAAAAATATCTGGCATGCCATGACGGAGGGATTGGATTAGATCCAACTCTACTTGAACGATTTGATTATTCAACACGTTTGTGGACATTAAATCTTATAACATATTAAAAGTGATTCTATGCATGTGATTATCATTTAAAAAAAAAATAATAAAATATTTCAATTATAATAACCATGGATATATTATATTGAAATAATAAGATTTAATTTGACGGTCAACAAACGCGTAGGACAAAAATATGCTTAACTAGGTTTGGACCTAACACATTCTCCATGAGAACCTTAATTTATTTTATTTTATTTTATTTTTTGTATCATCAGATTTGTGAATTTGATCATCACATGTTATCTTATACAATATTATAGGGCCATTCGATCCATGAAAGAAAAAATAAACATAGAGAATCTATGGGTAGCTTTCACCACCGACGATGAACCAAAAGACACGCATTTCTAACAGAATTCATCTGCAGAAAAATCAGATGAGGATGCAGAAGTAGACAAGTTAACAGTGATTGAAAGATGGAAGAAGAATGGACTGAAAGGGATTGGGGTCTTATAATACAAATACTTTTCTTCCATGTTTTTGATTCATGAAATCATATGTGATTGAATGGTTGATGAGAGCAATGTTTTAAAACAACTTGATGAATCAATAAAATAATGATCTATTCGAGTTAATCATTCAGTTAATTGATACTACAAGCGGCCCGGTACGAATTTTTTTTTTTAAAATATTACTAATATATAAATATAAGATAAAAAAATATATAAAACAATGTAAAAGAGATACATAATAAATAATAACTAAAAACTCATCATATCAGAAGTACAATATTTTAGGCCAGTGATAAATAAATTAACAAACATATTTTCTTATTAAACTGTGCACATATCACCATAAGAAAAGAAATTCAATACAAAAATATATATGATTAACCCAAAATATAAAACACTATTAGAAATATGTAACGCGCAATGAAGATATGTCATATTTTATTCATTTAAGTTTTAACTCAATACAAACTAAATAAAAAAAGTTTTAGCATTGAATATCACTAATAAGTTGAATCATACGTAAAAAAAAAACAATAATTTCGGTTGAGTTATCCGATTAGCAATTTTGATAAAAGATTGATCTATCCACTCAATCTGACTTGGTGAATGGGTTCAATCAAGGCAATCAGTTCATTCAACTAATTAAGAAATCCAAATGACCACCAAGTTGGATGGTGAGTTTTTAATTAAACAAATTAAGGATGAGAGTGAACCACTCTTGTTCACTATTTTTTTTTATCATGGTTTTTTTTCTTCTCTTGGCTCCTCTATCTTCTTGGCCAATTTTTTGACTTCTTGTAACTGTTTTGTCTACTTATAAAAGATCTATATTTTACAAAAAAAAAGAAAAAGAAAAAGAGACTGATAGTGAACATCCACCGACAGGTCTTTCTAATCCTGTTCATCATGCATGCATGAATATGTTGCATGGGTTTCTCATGGGCAGAGTCGGGTGTGGAGTCTTTCTCTTCAGTACTGTGTGTCTTTATGTTAAAACAAAAACTACCAGACTAAAGCCTTTATGCTACTGATATTAGGTAGGATTGTTATTCAATGGGCTTGCCCATGCACGTGTTCAGTACAAAAAATCGTGGATAGACAACACGATTATTATGTGGAGGTTTATGTACACAAAACATAAGTTCTACACATGCTTTAGTTTGGGGCTCGTAACGCATTTTATTTGATCTTCTTATGGCGATGAAAAAATTTGTAATATTTAGAGGTTGTGTGTGTTACAAAAAATTTAATAAATTTGATAACCCAGACTAATTGAAAGAGGACTTATAATCCTATATTTTTTTAATAGAGGTGATATCATTGTTACAATTGATTTACATTATTTTATAAGTCATCAAATTGATAATTTTTTGAGTTATTAAGATCATTTTCCTGTTTACTATTCGAAACGCATCAAAATTCATGAAATGATACGTATCAATGTAAATGATTGAAATTTCAATGTTTCACTGGTTTTTTATTTATTTATTTATCGTAGAAAGCTGCAACTCCCTTATAGTTGGCCAAACCTTTTAAGTGGACGAATCGAATCTACAATGGAACTAACATATGTCGCTTTATAAGAGTTTTATAATATTGTTTTATCATATGTCAATCCTATATATAATGTGGATTAATATTATGAGATCTGATGAGATCATGAGATCCAAACCTGTCTGCATATCAATATGCACAACTTGGAACATATGTGTCCCTGAAACGTCATTACTGCATATGAATTGTGGAAACTATATTTCCAAAATTCATATGTAGCTAAATCCATAAATTGCTCAGACTAATCTTGCAATAAAAAGGTCATGAATTCGGGTCCAATGTTTTGCACATGGAAAGTATAAAATCTAAATATTGCACTTTTTTTAAGGTAAAAAAAGGGAATTGAAGTATTGCACGCTTGCAATAGATCCAAGGCTCATAAATCACATGTATCATGCTACCTATATGTAAAACGTAAAACTCATGAATATCATTGTTTTTGAAGTACAGATAACCTATTTCAATTAGAATTTATGATGGTTTTTTTTTTTGAAGATAAAATTTTGAGATCTTCTATATATATAAAAATAATGGGTTATTTTCGGACTCTAAATAAGTGGATGCTTTTAAGCCTGGTTTAGAAATGATATAACAATGGGATAAGAGATGGATAGAGTGCAGAAATTTACAAAATTTTAAACAAATTAAAAATAAAAATTATTTGTCCTACCTATATACTAGAATAACATTTATTCCATTTTTTTAACTTGAATTTGACAAATATGAATATTGATAAATTTAATAGTTTTTTATCATCTAAATAAGCATAATTTATTCTCAAAATCTTAGGACTTGTTTGACAGAAAGATAAATAGTGGGATAAGGAATCAACGAGGAAATCAATTTATCTCATTTATGAGAAGATGCAGAAAAAAAAATATAGAAAAAGAAAACACGGAATAAAAGAGTGGAGAACAAACTCCACGGTGGCCATAGAAAATATTCCAAGTCAGGTAGACTCGTGATTTCTAATGGCTCCCTGAGGCCCCCACGATGGCCACAGAAAAAATATCTAACAAAGGCATCATTTCATGAGTAAAGCTAGCTAAGAACACTTTCAATGGACATGTTAACTCATTAGTTAGTGTCATATTTTTAAAACACATGTAAAAATGGTGCTCCAATGGAAGTGTTAAGGGCAAGCTAAATATGTACCCCACCTGTCATATGTTAAGGAAAGTGTAAAATTTGGCTAGTGTTTTAGCCATCCAAATATGGGTCCTACCATTTAAAATATTCAAAAAAATATTATTTTGTGTGGGTGGAGAGGTGAGTCCACTATTATTTTGACTAGTTATTTAGCTAGTCCATTGTAGTAACAACAATCAACTAAATAAAGATGTAGCAAATGAATGTCTAGTTGAGTGATAAAGTGTTGACATGACACTCTAACATCTTAATTAACTAACATGTCCATTGAAGATGCTCTAATATGATAGAAAACCAGGGCAAAATGAATGAAAGCGACGAAGAGTCATAATAAATTGGGTAATTAGCACTTTTAACCCTGAAAAAATGAATATTCACAAAAATAGCCCCGGCCGTCGAATATTAGCAAAAACTAGCCCCGGTGAGAGATTATACAGGAGACGGAATATATATAATCCGTCTCCCGTGTTAATTTTTTTTTCAAAAAAAAAAGAGGGTAGCAAAATTACACGTTAGACGGCATGTATACATGCCGTCTCCTGGAGACGGCATGTATATATGCCGTCTCCGGGGCGCGGATTTTATATAATCCGTCTCCGCCTCACTTCACTCATTTTCCTCTCTTTTTTCTACTCACTCACTGCCAAGCCCCAAAAATCACCATCCAACAGCATAAACAACTTTAATCCAAAGGTAAAAATCAAAACCCTAATTGTTCTTGAATTTATTTATTTATTTATCAATTATTTTCATTTTATTGATTAATATTTTGTTTTTTATTAAAACCCTAAATGTTGAATGTTGAATTTATTTAGTACATGGATAATGTATGATGTTTGGTTATGTTAAATGTTAATTTTTTTGCTAGTTTTTTATTTATTTAAAATTTCCTATTTGTTAAAATAAAATTTTAAATCTTAAAAAAAAATTGAAAAATCATACAAAAACTTTTTAAAAAAATTCAAAAATCTTAGGAAAAATTTGATGGGATTTTATAAAACATTTTAAAGAATTTATTAAGGAAATATACTTTGTTTGTGTTGCATGAATGTGATAGTGTTTAATTTGTAGGGGTTGGATGAATTTTTATTTTTTTAATTTACAAATATATTTACTAAGTTGAATAGTTTGTGGTTTAGATGGTAAAGAAATCCGATGTCCTATTGATGTACTCTTTTAATGGGAGGATTGTTCAACGTGAGGATACTTCATTTTATGAAGGTGGTACTAGGAAAACCACCATCATAAATAAGAGGATCTCTTATGTCGATTTACTCCAAATGATGTATCATTTGACGGAGACCGATCCAAGTCGGTACAAATTGTCCATGAGTGCTGTGCATCCCACTCACGATGGAAAGAGTTTAGGTGCCCCTCTCGAATATGATATGGGTGTGAAAGTGATGATAATGTTGTACCCAAAGCACGTGCATGTCATTCAAATATGGTTAGAGAAGGAAGAGATCCTACAAATGCGTCGTGGTGCGATGAATTATGACGCAGAAGATTCATATCCCTCCATTGTTCGTGATCCGTATCAACCTTCAGGGTCATCGTTCGTTCCGTGTACCCATGAAGATTTGATTGATGCAACACTGACCAATGCCCATGGGAGTATCAACATACCACATGTGTAAGTATTGTGTATTTATAGATTGTTTTTGGTGGGGGTATTCATGTGTGTAAGCATAGTCTATTTGTATTTATAGGTCCCCATTTCATGACATGGGTTGGACCCGTTTTGGAGAGGGAATTCAAGTAAGCAATGAAGAAGAAGAAAATCAAGGAGGAGAAGAAGAAGATCCTGAAGGAGGGGATACCGAAGAAGGAGAAGATACCGAAGAAGGAGATTACTGGGTGGAAGGACCTGAAACTGAGGATGACCATAATGTGGAGACAGTTGCCATCCATGAATATAGTGTTCCTCAAATGTATCATGCACATGAGCTTATGGAGCAAGCGGTGACAGAAAATGTTCATCCACACATCTATGAAATCGGATCTTCTTCGTGTAATGAACTGGAGGTTGGTCAGCTTTTCGCGAATAAGAAGTCACTCATTAATGCTGTCCGAATTTGGAGCATAAAGAAATGTGTACAGTGTCAGGTGGTGAAATCAAATGCAGAAAAATACGTCGTTCAGTGTATAAATGATGGATGTAATTGGAGATTATATGCAAGGAGGGTCGGTGGTTCAGAAATGTTCAAGATTTCAACTCTGAGAGTTCCTCATACATGCCTGGATCCTCTGCTCAGCTCAAATCACAGACAATTTAGTTCTGATTATATCTCTCAGCTAATTATGCCAACGATTCGTCACAATTTCAGAATCAGTCCACAAGAGATAATGGACAGGATACGTGCTGATCATCACTACACAATATCATATTCAAAGGCACACCGTGCCAAATGGAAAGCTATGGAGAGGATATTTGGAAATTAGGAGGAGTCATATGCTGAGTTGCCTTTATATGTTGATGCCCTAAGGAGGTCTAATCCAGGAACAGATGTGGTCTTCGAAGGCCCTGTCATAGAAGAGAATAACATGGGCCGACCGATCCGACAGTTTGAACGTGTTTATTGGGCATTCGGACCAGCCTTGGAGGCTTTCAAACATTGTCGTCCACTACTTTGCATCGATGGAACACATCTATATGGAAAATATAAAGGAAATCTCCTCATAGCCACCGCTTGCGATGCAGAAAATGGTTTGCTTCCGATAGCCTTTGCTATAGTTGAATCCGAGAACAGAAGCAGTTGGACCTTCTTCATTTGGCACTTGTTCTTTTCCGTTGGTTGTATAAACAACGTGTGTGTCATATCTGATCGGCTTTTGGGTATCATAGCAGCTATGGTTGAGATCGGGGAAGAAGGTGTGACATGGCACCATCGTTTCTGTATAAGACACATGATAGACAACTTAAAAAAAACTGTAAAATCAAAGGAGTTAAGTGACCAGGTGTGAGGGGCTGTTAGTTGTTCCCCCCCTGCAGAAAAGATCAAGGGTGGTAGAATTTATCTGGCATGGCTTAAAGAAACCTTCAGCATTGTACCAGATATTGATTTGGATGACGACATCCTCCAGCAGTATGCACGTGCATATATCCTATTTGTTATTGGATCAACCATCTTCGCTGATGGCACAGGAAATAAGATACACGCATGCTATCTTTATCTACTGAGAGATTTGGATGATGCTGGTTCTTATTCTTGGGGTGCAGCTGCGTTGGCACACTTGTATAGAGCGCTGTACAAGGGTAGTGTGCTTGGAGAGAGGACGTCTGCAGGACCTCATGGATTTTATTCGCTGCTACAGGTAATATATACACTCCAAGTTCTGATGTAGAACATTCTTTTTTTTAACACTTATCGACCATAATGTTTGTTTGTTTGTTCTAACAGATATGGTCATGGGAGAGATTACACGTTGGACGACCGGATTTGCATGACTCAGATTTTGTGCTTGGAGATAGACCTTTGGGAGCAAGGTACAACATTTTTTTCATCTTCTATTATCAAAGACTGCGATGATCAGATTTCACTAAATTCCTCGCTATCAGGTGGAAGGTGACTCAGAGATTTGATGAAAATTCACGAGTTTTGATTTACTACAGAGCACAGTTGGACTACCAGCTTAAGTCACAGGTGATTCAAACATTATTATTACATCGTACACACAATATATACAACTGAGATTGTCATACTAATAGTCTCATCATGGATTTTTGGTAGGTTATCTGGCAGCCTTATCTTGGGACATATGAGATACTACCACCAATGTGTTTGGATCACATGGAGTTATGGTTGGCCAGGGTCCCACTTATTTGCTTTGACATTGTGGAGATGCACGTGCCTGATCGAGTGACACGTCAATTTGGAGTGCATCAAGACATACCATCTACTGTAGAGGTCATCGACCGGGTGAACAGACGAGGTAAACAAGATACTAATTGGATGGTATACCACCAAACTTTCATCGAGCGTTGGGACCACCGCTTGGATCACATCCAACAGTTGCATTAGACCAAAAGTTCAAGGAGATATATGGAGTGGTATTGGGAGAGAACAGTCAGACATATCACACCTCCACCACCCCCACACCACCCTCCAGGCTATGTCGCACAACATTCGGTAATTTCTTGGACATTTGTTACATTTGTATAAAGCGATAAATTATTTTATACCCACTTATTATAATGTCATATCTCATAAACAGGGGGGACTTACACAAAAAATTACTGAGGTGCTTGCAAGGGGGTTGGTGTTGTACCCCAATTATGATGAGTGGGGACATATAATTGCTGTGGCACGTGATTATGCATAGGCGATGATGGGGCCAGCGAGTACCTCAAGTGCAGATACAGATGATGATGATTATACGAGGGATGTTATAGATGACAGTGCATTTGGAGCAGTAGAAGATATTGAATTTACTATTGACGAGTTCTTTGGTGAGGTACGACTGGAGCCAGAATTGGAAGAGCAGCCACCACAACCAACTCAAGTTTCAGATCAGGCTCCACATATGACCCTCCAGACATACGTTCGTGGGCCACGCAGGATTTGGGGCACTTCTACTACTTCCAGTCGGAGATCGGGTGAACCATTTACCACTCCGTCTCAATCAACTGCGCCATCTTCTACAGCCACAGACGTACCCTCTTCATCAGCACCTCCTGCTCCAAGAAAAGCAAAAAAAGAAAGGGTTCCTTAAGTTTTTTTGGATGACTGTATATATGAGACACAATATATGTTTATATATATATGATCTTTTATGCACAAACAGAAAATGAAGTGATTGTAATTTATATAACTTTTGTTTTATTTCTTTTAAATTGTTTTATTTCATTCAAGCAGCATTTTCATAGGTTTTCGTCTATGTTCAAGCAGGATTATACACTGTATCAAATGCAGGATTATATTCGAACAAACACTAAAAAAAGAAAAAAAATTTTAAAAAAATCTAAAGGAGACGGTATATATATATGCCCTCTCCTAGAGACGGCATATATATATGCCGTCTCCTAGAGATGGCATATATATATGCCGTCTCGTGTATTCATACCCCCCTCCCTGTTTCGAAAAAATTAACACGGGAGACGGATTATATATATTCCGTCTCCTGCATAATATCTCTCCGGGGCTAGTTTTTGCTAATATTCGACGGCCGGGACTATTTTTGCGAATATTCATTTTTTCGGGGTTAAAAGTGCTAATTACCCTAATAAATTTAGAGGAAAAGATGGATTGAAAGAGATGGGTGGCCATCTAAAAACAACACAAATTCATTCAGTGGTATTGACTCAGCCCATGCAAATTTAAATTGCTTGACTCGTAGATCGACTTTGTCGTCTAAACCAACAAACCTAGAAAGGCTCCTCTAATATACGCGTTATTCCACCGAAGGTGTCCAACTCTCTTTAGTCAAACGGCTCCTCTAATATACGCGTTATTCTGAGGTGCAAATGCTTATTTGAAAAATATGTGGAACACATTCGGTTTGTTGGTAAACGACTGAGAGCGGTGTATAGCGAGGGGAGCCACTTGTCCGGCACGCCGGGAATAGCGGGTCGGGTTGCATTGAGGGAGACGATTGTACCCCGGTGTAGATACCTCTTCTATCTCCTCTGATCATTTGTATTTTCCTTCTTTTGTTGTTTTTTTTATTTTCTCTTTGGTTTTCCTTTTCTTTATCTCCACCAATCCCGTTCAGAATTTGTAATTCGATGATAAAAATGAATATCAGATAGCAAATATTTTTTTTTTAAAACAAATAAATAAAAATATATGCGTTATTCAACCAATCGACTCGATTAATGGAACGACTTGTTCCATGAGATCGAATTCTACCTCTCCCATCTCATCTGTAACAGGAACTATGAAGACCTGTACTTGTCATGCAAGCTGGACTTGATGGTGTCGGTTCGGTACTCGATCCATGGAGTCATTGAGGTCCCTCTCATTGTCAGTGACCTCTGTCTCTCGAGTCCATGAATAAAACCAAAGCAAGTTATCAGTGGCCATCTTTGATTTTGATTTTTTTTCTTCTGCAAACAAACATTAATTGGCAGTATATCAGAAACCATGGGCTGGTCGTTACAATTTGTGTTGGAAATTTCATTATTGGATAGGAAACCATGATTTAACATTTCGGTATTTTTCGACTTTATATATTTATTTTAAATATATAATGAAAATTTTAAATTTGATTTTTATATTTCATTTTTTAGATTTGGTGGTGGGCCCAAATGGTTCAATTTGATTTATAATTATGATAATTATAAATTGATTTTGAAATATTTATTTTATATTTTTTTTGTAGATCTTTTAGTGTCAAGATACTTTGGTTGAAATTTGGTGAGGTTCGGAGTTCGAGAAGTTAGGTTTTTAGGATTTTGTGTTAAGTTATTAGGCCGAGGGATATCATTGTGAATTCAGAATACCTTTTAATAGCCTTCAGGAATCTATTTATAAATCGGATTGGGATCTGTTTGTAAATCGGATAGGGACCTCATTGTAAACTGGAAACACTTCAGGGGTCGTTTTGTAATTTTAGTAAACCCCTTTAAATAAAATGTTTTGGTTAGAGTTTTCATCCAAATTTTAGAAAGTGTCAAGGGTGATGATGACCTAACTCTAGATGAAGATGGTGGGTGATGTAACCGGATCTAAGGTGAGATATCATTCCCTATTGATTTTGTTAGTTTTAATTTATTTTTGTTATGATATGATTACGTGAAGTAATTGTTTGGGGAAGAAGTTTGATGGATTAAGGTTAGGATTTGATTGATTTAATTTGATGATTATTTGATTTGATTTTAATGGATCTCAAAGGAATTCTTAAGATCAAATTAGATTTATTAGTTTTGGGGATTTAATGGCTATTTTCGGGCTAATTTTATGCTTGGATGTAAATCGTGTTTTTGACTATGATAGAGTCATTTATGGGAAAAATGTATTTGACAAACAGAAATAGATTTTTAAAAAAAGAGCTTTCCAACGAATTATGAATCGTCTAATTCGGAGTTACGGGTAGAAAGTTATGAATTTTGAAATATTTCTGTGCAGTTTATTAGAATTCAAATATTTAACTTGATGACCAAGCTTGATGAATTTTAGAGATTAAAGGGATCCCAAATTTGATGTTTAATGAAGTATAAATTTGTTTTGCGGGTTTTGATGATTTTATTGATCTTGAGAACTTAAATTGGATTTTAAATCGATAATTTGCTTAGTGGGATCAATGAATATTGATTGGATATTATTGTTATTTGGATATAAATTGAGTGGATTTGAGTTACTCGATCATGGAATTATAGTTGAATCTTATTGGATTTGTCTAAATATTTATTCGAGGATTGATCGATCATATGAGTCTTATGGAATAAATGGATATTGATTATCGAATCGGATCATTGTGAGTATATGAGTATTCTAATATTTATTCGAAGTTGGGATTTTCATTAGGACTTTGAAGTGAGTTGTTGATTGTAGGTCTATAAAATATGGGCTTTTGGGATTATTGGACATAGTGTTGTTATAAGTTGGTTGTCAGTTGTTTGGGTCGTGATTGATTGTTTCTGATCTATTATTGTATAATTGTTATGTTAGGTTATCAACGTGCGAGTGTGTATCGTTGATGCTTGCGTGGACCAAAGGTGAGTGGGTCTAGTCTCATATGTAGTTTTCGAAACTATCGATATGGTATATCATTCCGCATCATGGTTACTTTAAATATATAATTGTTAATTGGGGTATATAGTACTTGAACACGTCGTCATAATTTTGATGCGTTATTTTACATATATAACTTATATATTTGGAGACTATATTTTATCGCATGCATATGTTTTAGAATGAAGGGTTGATCATGCATGCATTGCATCGTCTAGGTGGCTCGGTCTTGGTGGCCAACGTCTAGGTGGGCGTACGTCTACGTGACCAGGTCCGAGAATGTAGGGCTCAAGTCTTTGTGGCTATGTTTACTTGGCCATGCCTGTGGAAGACCCCGCGAGCTAGGTGCTACGAAGACGGACATGCGTGTTCGTGGTGTTGCATGCATCATGTTGGATAGAATTGTGTGTGTGTGTGTGTGTGTATATATATATATAGGGACGTGATTACGTGCGGCGAACGGCGGGTGCGGCAGCGATCACGAGCCGTCGATCACGAGTCCATCGCATCGGACGGTCGGGTGCGATTCACGTCGACCGTTGGATGCGATGGACCTGCGATCGGACTGCCCACGTCGCGGCCGCACCTGCCGTTCGCCGCACCTAATAATTTTCATATATATATATATATTATTGCATGTCTTGGTGGCCTTCTTATATATTTTTTCTCTTGATATATTACATGTCTGCGTGGACATTTTTTTTTACTATTATATTTTGATTATAAATGTACTAACGGGGCGCCATAGGCCCATTCACTGAGCGTGTGGTTGCTCACCCCTCCTTTTTTTCTATCTTTCAGATTTAAGGACTTAGATTGGTGGATTTTGATGTGGCTGTGGACAAGGTCATATTTTCTAGAGCAATAGACTTGTGTAGAAGGTGTTGATCATTTCTTTGGCATGTAGCGGACCCATATGTATGATAACATGGTAATATTTAGAATTTAGTTGATCCCGATGTATATCCAGTAATTGAGAATTTGTTTGGATTTTATCCTGAAAAATTTATGAATAAAATATGGTGATGTATTGATGTATAATTATCGTGATGTATTCTTATGTTTTTGGATAAAAAAGAGATTTGAGGATTCAAGGTAACGCAATCGGACTTCGCGCTTCAAAACGGAGTCGTGGGTTCAGGGGCGTTTCACATGATCATCTTACTTTTTCTTTTGGTAGTGAAATAATTTCTTCTAAAACAAATAATTATTCATGTACAGGTAAAGAATAAATAATTTTTTGTTGGAGAAATTAACTAGTAGAAGTCTATATGGTCCCGTCTATTATTTTTATATTCTAATTCCACAATGTCTACCAACATCAATTATAATTCTTTTTGGCCTTCTTGGAGAGGTCACATACTGGAGAAGGGCCAACACCAATAAACATATCTACAAACATGAACAATGTCTTCCCTGTTCCAAGAGGTCCAATGCATGCATGCACCAACTATAGTGAGGATTTCTTTATCCTTATTTATACTAGAATGATCATATATTTCATAATAACTTAATTCTATATCCAAATGAGGGGGGGGGGGGGGGGGGGGCTAAAAGGACGAAACAACTTTTTCACATTTTATAGGGACTTATTTGAACATCTATTGTATGAGCTCCATTAACTAAACAATATATTCAAAGAATATTCACTAAAAACTAATTGCAAATTGATCAGGGGACTAAATCAATTAACCATGGACACTTTCTTGGAAGCTATGATGATTTTCCAATTTTAGAGAGTTTTTTTTATGATTTTAAAATTTTTTAAAGAGTTATATCGATTTTTTTCAATAAATTAAAACCGGTACAAACTTATTTTCACATATTTGATATAGTTGTACCAATTTATTCATTTCAATCAAATATGTTTTTAAGTTTGTTCATCATTTTCCTCCTTATTCAATCTTTGTTTCGCTATTCAACTAGGGACTTTTAATAGAGTTTTGTGTGTCACTTTTTTAGTGTCAACACCCATACATGCCAGCAATAGAGTTCGATACCATTATGCTTTGTGAAGAGTGATTTAAAATTTTATTTGTGCTTCCACTGAAACCACATCATTTATGCTTATTATTTAGTTGGAATTTTACGGTTACATCAGGGCTAAACACACACAACAATCAATAAGAGGTTGTCACGTAGGCCCTAAGACTATATTAAAAAGTGAACATAATTCATGTGTCTTTTACACATAGGATCTAATCTTCCGGTGAACTATTTAGCCACAACTGCCAAAACCATTTGTGCCACCTTCTCCATAACCACCGCCAGATCCGGACCCACTACCACTTCCACCTCCGCCTCCGCCACTGCCAGGAGTTGCGCCTTGTCCATATCCTCCACCACTTCCGCCTTGTCCATAACCGCCACCGCCCTCACCACCCCCACCACCGCCTTGTCCTGGGTCGCCGCCACCACCACCGCTGCCACCAGCGCTGCCACCACCGCCACCATATCCGCCGCCACTACCGCTACCATATCCGCTCCCACCAGATCTACAGGGACTCTGATCACCGTGTCCTGCGAGGATCCGGGAGGTGGCACCGGAGAGACCCATTAAGAGCCAAAACAGAGAGCCCACCGTCACAACTCTCTTTTATCATGTTCTGCATGTTCATTGTATCTTGGGGTAGAATTAATGCAATGTGTATGCTTGAATGGGTGTATATATATATTGCTAATTGTAGATTTGAAGGGATCGATTAGATCACTATCCACTGTCCCACTTGCCAAATTCCTACCACCAAATAGATTAATTTAAAATATTTGATCACTATAAAACCATACACCCCCCATGCGAATTCCCACCACCAAATGTACTTCGGATTTGACAAGGGGTTAAAATTTTAAGAATAAATTATTATAATTTTAATTTTAAGAGATAAAAATTCATCAATTTTTAACTATATTTATATTTATTAAAATTGAAATAAAAAGTGGTAAGTGTTACTCAAACCTTTAAGTGGATTAAAATAACTTCATTTTAATTTCAAAATCAAACAACTGTGCACACTTTATATCGATTATTTTTTATACCAAACGATAAAAGTTATTCTCCCCTTTACTTACCCCTATAATTTTTTCTTATCTCACTACTTATCCTTTTATCAAACCAACTAGCCTAAAAAGATTTGATCGCTGTAAAACCATATAAGCAACCTGTTGTTGACTCCAACATGCTTACATGCCATATTATTCAACCTTTTTGGCTTAAATGTCAGAAAATGTTTCCATGCTGCTATGCTAGCTAGCCCCTCATGCAGTGATAAAGTTATCTCTTACTTCAAATATAATATTCAGTGGAGATTTATATTCGGTACAATGAGTGTATAATATTGCTACATCGCTTGTAAAAATACTTGTATAACACACCAATAAAAAAAACTTGTATAATTAAACTGCTTTAGAATTTTCATATGAAGAACGTATGGGTGAAGGCACTAAAACAACTTATAAAATTTTAAAATCACACGCTGTGACATGCCATGATCACATAACTTGATCGAAGAACATATATGTGTTCGTCAATAAGTATATATCGAATGGGTATTAGCACGGACACAACATGCCCCCTTTGCTTCTGTACATTTATTTTATCATTGTGAATTTGCTGCGGTTTGTTGGCAGCTCATCCCAGCTAATTTGAGGTCATCACCTACTGTGTGACAAACATCGAATTGGTTGGATGCATTTATTAATAGGTACTGGAATCAGGATTCTGCTGGACATCTCAAACGGATGGATCCTTATAGTGTCTCCTCATGTGGTGTATTTGGAAGATGACAAATGCAGTACCTTTTCATAATCAAAGGAGTAATGCTAAAGTGATGATTTTAAATGCTCTTACTCTATTTAAAGAATGTGCTCAACGGGAGCAGGACAAACTGAATTTCAAAGCAGCGAATTGAGTCTCACAGGTGAATTTTGAGGACTTAAACCATATACCTATCCTATTGAAAGACAAAAGGGAGCACATTTTGTGTGAGCCGGTTTTTATAATTACTGATAGTAGTGTAAATACCAATACAAGGGCAGCTGGAGCTGCTTTTGTGATAATTAAATTGAATGGTCAGGTGACTCAGGTGTTTGGAGTGGGTTTTGCTGGATTTCTCGTATGGAAACAGAAGGTATTCGATTGGAGGTCCAATATGCCCAGATGAAAGGTTTAAAAAATCTGGTTGTATGTTATGATTATGAGGAGTTGGTAAACCTTTTACAGGGTTCGATGGTTCCCCCCATGGTGCTACAACAGGCTTGTGCAATTGTTAACGCCACTTCATACAACAAACAGAGAAACTTTTACAGGCCGCCGACATCCATATCCGCTGCTGTCCCCATTAACGGTAAGAGTTTCATATCTACTGCCGTATCCGCGCCCACCAGAACCTTCTGATCTGCGAGGATCCGGGAAGTGGCACCGGAGAGACCCATTAAGAGCCAAAACAGAGCGCCCACAGTCACAACCCTCTTTATCATGTTCTGCATGTACATTGTATCTTGGGGTAGAATTGCAAATGTGGATGGATGGGTATATATGGGGTTCGTACTAAAGTTGAAGAGATTAGATCACCATAAAACCATTCACCCCACTTACCCAACTCCTACCACCAATCCCACTCAGAAGACAGAAGCAGTCTTTTTTTCACTCCAACATGCCATTAGGAATGAGGTCTTCTTTCAGGGTCAGCACCCGTGATTCGAAAACCTTTGGGACACAACATTTCACTTGCTTCAAGGTCTGAGTCTCCCACCGTGGATCCTCGAACAGTCGAACACGATTGTATCTCTTACTTCGTCCCGCCTTTTAGATCATTTTGTAACACTCTTGTTAGTTATGAATGGCCTAACTTTTCTTGAAAAAAAAATGTCATCCCATTCAACCTTTTTTGGTTAAATACCCCATCCATAGGCATAAAGTTCTCTTACTTCAAATATTAAATCGAAATTTCTAGTGATTCCTAAAATGGCATATAAAAATACTCATACAATTTAGTTGTTTTTTAGATATATTCATACGAAAAACTTATGTGAAAATTTTTATGTTGAGAGTGAAAGATGTAAAACAATTTATAAAAAGATATGCATAATTGATTCATTTAATGATATATTTCATTTGTATTGTAATGTATGGAATTTTATATAGATATATAAAATTGTTGTAATATGTCTTGTAATCAAATATAAGTGAGCAAGATCATGAAGGTTTAATGGTCTGGTAAAAAGACTTGAGTGGTTCGATGAGTCGTATTTTATATATTTTTGCAAATGTATGAATCTCTTATATTAGAATTGTCGTAAATCAAAATGAAAATTCAAATATTTGTAAAGGTGTTTAGTCTCATAAGTTTTGAAATCAATTGTACTTGGTTGATTTATGGGCGTAATGGGTGCCGGTAGATAGCTCGTCTACCGGAGCTCGTTTGCATTTTTTTTTTGTAAGTGTCTCGATTTTACGAGTCTAAACGTTTATTTTGTTTACATGTGTTTTCTTTTTACTTTTTCTCATCTCTGTTTTAGAATTATAATCACTCTTTTAGAAATGAAAGTGTTGGTACACAAAAGCATGCATTTGCATGCATGAATCACATGCATTTCATTTGTCCATGTTACAATTAATATTGTATTATTTGCATGCATGAATGAAATTGAATCACATGCATTTCATTTGTCCATTAAAACAATTATTGTATAAGTTACAATTGACACCTTTGCATGTTTTAAATATCAGTCCTTTAATACATAGGTTACGCATGCATGAGAATCAAATAGCTTGGTATTCTTGCTTATTTAAAGGCACCATTTGACATGACAGAAAGAGATATAGAAGAAATAATCTCTTTTGTGTGGTTGTGTTTTCGCCAACATATAACCGATCCAATAGCTTATAGATTTTATTAAAATCATATTTCCTCCAAATCATAGTTCTCAACACCTTGTTGTTTGATTTAATTCTTCGATTTGGACATCTGAAAGGATCGCAGTCTGTTCACCGTGGTTCTTCCGTAGCTCGCACCCCGGAAGAACAAAACCTATTGTGGTCGTATTTCTCAGTGGTAGGAGCCATTCAACCCTGTGCGTGAGGGGGCTTTATTCACCGAGGACAGAGTGTTTTCACTCGCTTTCACATTTCCGGATACAATTTTCTAATCTCTAACTCTTTTATTTCATGCTTTTATTATATATTTTAGAATATGCATGACTACATATATATTTGATGTTTATATTCTTAATGTGTTAATTATTAGAATTTGTGTTTAGCCTAATATTTGATTGTCACGACACAACACTTGGGGTAGAATTGCAAATGTGGATGGATGGGTATATATGGGTTCGTAATAAAGTTGAAGAGATTAGATCACCATAAAACCATTCACCCCACTTACCCAACTCCTACCACCAATCCCACTCAGAAGACAGAAGCAGTCTTTCTTTTACTCCAACATGCCATCCTCTCCTGATCCCCGCGGGCCTCTGTTCGGTATGGGGCACTAGGAATGAGGTCTTCTTTCAGGGTCAGCACCCGTGATTCGAAAACCTTTGGGACACAACATTTCACTTGCTTCAAGGTCTGAGTCTCCCACCGTGGATCCTCGAACAGTCGAACACGATTGTATCTCTTACTTCGTCCCTCCTTTTAGATCATTTTGTAACACTCTTGTTAGTTATGAATGGCCTAACTTTTCTTGAAAAAAAAATGTCATCCCATTCAACCTTTTTGGGTTAAATACCCCATCCATAGGCATAAATTCTCTTACTTCAAATATTAAATCGAAATTTCTATTTATTCCTAAAATGGCATATAAAAATACTCATACAATTTAGTTGTTTTTAGATATATTCATACGAAAAACTTATATGAAAATTTTTATGTTGAGAGTGAAAGATGTAAAACAATTTATAAAAAGACATGCATAATTGATTCATTTAATAATATATTTCATTTTTATTGTAATGTATGGAATTTTATATAGATATATAAAATTGTTATGATATGTCTTGCATTCAAATATAAGTGAGCAAGATCATGAATGTTTAATGGTCTGGTAAAAGACTTGAGTGGTTCGATGAGTCGTATTTTATATATTTTTGCAAATGTATGAATCTCTTATATTAGAATTGTCAGAAATCAAAATGAAAATTCAAATATTTGTAAGGGTGTTTAGTCTCATAAGTTTTGAAATCAATTGTACTTGGTTGATTTATGGGCGTAATGGGTGCTGATAGATAGCTCGATTTTACGAGTCTGAACGTTTATTTTGTTTACATGTGTTTTCTTTCTACTTTTTCTCATCTCTGTTTTAGAATTATAATCACTCTTTTAGAAATGAAAATGTTGGTACTCAATAGCAACTTCTGTCTTTTTTAAAAAAAATATATAAACTTGATATCAAACTATTTTTTCCTTGTAGAGGAAGACCCACGAGTGGATGTTACGTAAGCAATCTAGGTATAAACCGTAACCTGACATTGAAAACTGAGCCTAAGGCCCAAACTGCACAGACAAAGCCCAAACGGGACTATGCCAGGGCTTGTCGGGATCTCTATATGTCAAATGGGGCATATGACTTGTCAAGCATGTTATGTGAAATATATAGATAATGTTACGTTCAGCTTCATTTTCAGCTTTAATTTTAGTTTACATATGTTTTAAATTTTTTAAAATAGTATACCTCATCTAATAAAGTAAATGTTTCTAATAATGTACATGCTTTTATAAAAAAATGAAGTATATACTCCAATGAATTGCATGGATACATTTATAAAAAATGTAAAAAAATTCTTTCGAAACATATGCTTTAATTGTTAACATGAACATAATCGTTAATTTTCTATCGACGCATATAAAATTAGAATTGAGGTTGAAAATAGATCTGGGCGTAACAACCCCTAAAATATATACCTTAATATGAAAAACATATATACCATGTGAAACAGAGGTTTTTTTTTTTTTGGATTTTTTTCCTTTTTATTTTTGGCCTGGCAAGCAGGGTGTAAATTTCTATAAGCCAAAAGCCAACAACCAAAAAGAAAAAAAGAAAAAGCCAAGTCTCATATACATCTCTAATTTTAGTTCGGAAACAGAGCATTCAAATAAGAAAAGACACACGATTGACAAACACGGGGATATATATATATATATAGTGAATCGATAATGTGCGGTCGTGCGGTCGCGATCGCGGGCCGTCCAATCGCGGGTCTATCGCATCCAACTGTCGACGTGAATCGCACCCGACCGTCCGATGCGATGGACCCGTGATCGACAGTCCGTGATCGCGACTGCACCGACCGCACGACCGTATAATATCACGACTATATATATATATATGAAAACCCAGTCCGCAGATAGTGGTATTGATGCAGACATGAAAACCTATTTCATTTGTTTGTGTCCAAATCTTGGGAAATCATTCTTAAAAAATAAAATAAATAATAATAACTGTTTGTGTGGACTTATTAGTGATACTTAGTGCTTCAAAGTTATTATTATACAAAAAATTACACATTCAATATATGATATATTTATATATGTATTCAAAAAGTCCTACGATGATAACCAGATTACATCCGGCCTTTCATTCAATACACGGTAATAAAATTAAAAAAAAGGCATTACATTGGATCAGCATCACAAACCATGCTTATTGATCTTCTCATATAATGATCACTCGGTTATAATCAATCATATAGGTTGCACTTAAGGGTGCCCACCACCGCCACTCCCATACCCAGAGCCCGATCCGGAGCCATATCCAGACCCGGACCCAGAACCGCCACCTCCTCCACCACCACCACCGCTACCACCGCCGCCTCCACCACCTTTCCCACCGCCGCCTCCAGACCCATATCCGGATCCACTGCCGGACCCATACCCTGACCCGTTCCCGCCACCACCGCCCTGTCCTCCGCCGCCACCTCCACCACTTCCACCACCACCTCCTTGTCCACCACCAGTGCCGTATCCGGATCCGGACCCAGCCCCGTATCCGCTCCCACTTCCAGCTCCGTGACCCGAACCACCGCCCTGTCCACCACCACCGCCACCTCCTCCTCCACGTCCATACCCACCACCCTGAGCTCCACCATAGCCCTCACCGGAACCGCTCCCGGAACCGTATCCGGAGCCATTGCCGGTGCCACCACCTCCACCACCACCTTCTCCTCCTCCGCCACCGCTAGCATAGGCCGTTAAGGTCCTAGCAGCGGAGGAGAGCCCCACAAGGAGCAAAACAAGAAAAGCAACACTCACTACTTTTGAAGTTCCCATATTGAGAGAAAGAAAGTTTGATTTGTTGATGGGAAGTAGGAATGCATGGCAGGGGTATCCTATTTATAGTACTCATCAGCCAATAAAAAAACGAATATCATAACAATCCACAACCTGTCATGTAATATTGCTATTACAGCTGCGCAAGACTTTCTTTGTGTGAAACAGTACAGTAGTAATCCTTTCTAGTTTATTCCGCATTTATCCTGGTTTAGTTCAATCCTATTGGCTTGACTTTTAGACACTTCGCACCAACCATGCCTCTTTTTTATTTTGTTTATGAGAGCACTCACCTTCTAAAAAGCATAGTAATCTCGACGGGATTTTTGTTCAATTAAATTTTAAATCCTATTTTCTTTCAGGATTCAATTAAATTGTTATGAACGTGTTGAATAATTAAATTGTCCAACACGTATTAGACCTAATCTGATCTTAAACGAGTGAAAATTCGTATATAAAAATTTTAGATTGTTTATGCGGTGATCGACATGTGAGATAAGTAAATAATTAAAGATAGATACATGTTTTCAACGCTTCGGTTTCTGGCTTGCCTTTTCTTCTAAAATGCGGAAGGCCCCCTTAGCGGGATGGTCGAGACGCACCCTCTCTAAAGGAGAGGTAGTGGGTTTGAATCCGCACCCCCACCTATTACCAAGCAAAAAAAAAAAAAACACTTCGGTTTCTAGATAACCTCCACATTAGAAAATTAAAATGTGGCTTTAATTTCAACTGCTCACCGACGTGCATGGAAAACATGAACACGTGTTTAATTCCGTGATGAGATTCCTATTTTAGTTAGTATGGGCTAATAAAAAAAAGGCTATATAGAAGTCATAAAATTGTTTAAATTGTGATATTTGTGATTAATTTTTCACTTAAAAACAGTTCAATTTAGATGAATGACCGAGACATTAACTGAATTGGAGTTGTGAATTGAGCTTTAATTAAATCGACAAGCATGTCTCACCTCTATGAAATAGATCAAGAAATCAAATCATACAGACACTATTCTTTTAAAAAAATGAATTGAAATATAAAGTCTAAACACATTTATCTCCCATCAAATTTTGTTGGCCTGCTTTTTCTTGGCCTTGAACTAGACAATATATATATATATATATATATATATATATATATAGGGATCCGATTACATGCGGTTTACGGTCGGTGCGGTGCGCGATCACGGGCCGTCGATCACGGGTCCATCGCATCGGACGGTCGGGTGCGATTCACGTCGACCGTTGGATGCGATGGACCCGCGATCGAACGGCCCACGTCGTAAACCGCACCGACCGCACACCGCACGTAATCGCGACCATATATATATATATATATATATATATATATATATATATATATATATATAGTCGTGATATTATACGGTCGTGCGGTCGCGATTCACGGGCCGTCGATCACGGGTCCATCGCATCGGACAGTTGGGTGCGATTCACGTCGACCGTTGAATGCGATGGACCCGCGATCGGACGACGCACGTCGAATCCGCACGACCGCACCGACCGCATATTATCGAATATATATATATATATATATATATATATATATATATATATATATATATATATATATATATATATATATATATATATGCCGACGATTAGGTGCGGTGTGCGGTCGGTGCGGTGCGCGACGTGGGTCGTCCGATCGCGGGTCCATCGCATCCAACGGTCGACGTGATTCGCACCCGACCGTCCGATGCGATGGACCCGTGATCGACGGCCCGTGATCGCGCACCGCACCGACCGCACACCGCACGTAATCGGCTCCCTATATATATATATATATATATATCCTGTAGGTCGAGTACAACAAAGAACGTCGACAGGGTCCAGCAGTAGGAGTCGATCCCCAGCCACCCATTGAATGGTTGGAACAGCTAGACTTGTATATTGGGGTACTAATAAATCACCTCCACAAGTCCAACCACAGCCAACCGAGGTGGACTTATATTTTGAATCAGACAGAGAAAAAAACAAGGGGAACAAACTCAATTGATTTTTCTTTTGAAATAATTATATAAAAACAAAATCATATCAACCAACTTTTATCATAATATTTACTGGAATTTATGCATTAATAACTCTTGCCATGTGATAATATTGAATAATTACATTTGTCACTAGAAGACGGTATCGACGATCAAATATTTCAACATGATACATAATTAAACATGATGCCTAACTCTGAAAAATCCATCAATATGTGTCTGGATGGACGATATGTGTTCATTAAAGAAAAACCTTTAATTAATTAAAAATTATTAATAGAAATTCTATTAATGCATCTTGATGGACATGTGTCGTTCATCTAAACATGTATTAACGAAATCTCATCAGTATATACTGATATAAAATTTTTTCACAAAAGTGGGCGTCGGTTGGAACTATATTTGGATAAATTCTGCGTTTAAAATACTAAAGATTCCCAAAACACATTTTCAACATTTTGTTTCACAATCCTCACTCTTACTTGTCAAGTAAAAAATCAAATGATTAAAAAGCTAACAAAATAATGTATTTTAACATCTATATATGTTTAAAACGCAAGATTTTAAGGATCTCAATGTTTAACCCGCACATCTAAATGCAGCCCTGAAAGAAACACGGCCTCAGTGAGGCAAATATAATAGGCTTAAAATATGGACAATATGGACAATTTCCATAGATTTGGAAGTTTCTTCTCACTGGTGACAGCTACCGAATTCCATTTGCTTCTTTTTCAAAAGACTGATGACTCCATTGGGCTTCTTTTTCAAAAGATTGATGACTCCATTGGTTTGACTTTCAAAATGTTAGTTACGTTGTATATGTGATCTATACCACAATCTCTGGCTGGCCCGCTACATATAATGTGTGTTAATTTAATAAGTATGGTTGGCCGTGTCAAAAATGTTTTCTGAGACTGTGCCACGGAACAAGATATAGAAAGTAAGAGAAAGTGGTACTTTTTCTTTTGACAATCTAGAAAAGCACATCTCCTTGTTTAGACAGGGAAATTAATTAAAGGTTTTTTTATTAATTCTCTACTGTTTTTCTAGTGCGTGCATGTGACATGTGTTACTATATATAACCATGGAAAAATGATTTATCAAACCCACGAGAAGGAAAGTGACTTTAATTTGGATGATGAGAAGTTTTTAGTGTTTTACGTGGTTGAAGTGAATTGCACAAAATAATTCCACTTAACATTATGTTGGTTGATTTTTTACTACATATCTTGAGAATTGAAGGCTATGTGTTTCTGTAGATTCTGTGTTTAAAAAGTGAAAAATTTTACGATGCAGATTCAAATACATTTTCAGCGTTTTGATTTTCACACCGCCATTTTTTATTAGATCAAAGAATTTTACAATTGAAAAAATAATAAAACAATATTTTTTAAAAATTAAGTTTGAAATGCAAGATTTTTAGCGTTTTAATCGCACATACAATGTTTCTAAAGAACATTAGCTTTGATTTCTTTTTGTCTGTTCAAGTTGCAAGTCTAATATATTCGATTGGCTGTAATTCATTATAAAGTACATATCAACTTTGACCAATATTTCATCCAAAGACAGATTGTTAAAGACCGTCTGGTAGTGTATATGACATACATTATGTTATACAAACATTTACCTTTTTTTCAAAAAATAAAAAGTGACATACATTATTATGTTTTACATCAATATAATGAAGAAGAGGAGAGCCAGACAGAAGGCAAAAATATAACCTCTAGTTGTTACTTATGGCACAACAAGATTTATAACACCAAAAAAAATTTCACATGCAGTAAATTTCTCATTATGTAGTGAAGGTTAGTGAGTTAGATAGCTTAATATATATTAGGAAAAAAGTTAAGTTCATTGGTAATAACATCAATAAAGTTAATTTCGATGGTAGTTTAATTTTCGTCCACCAATGTGAGTTCAAGAGGTTGTTGGTGGTCATTGAAAAATTTAATCTGGAGCTTTGTAATCTGGATATATATATATAGGTCGGTTTGTTTTTAATTCCATGCTTAGTAAGAATTTAATTAAATTTCAGAAAAATCGGTTCATGCATGCATGCATGGTTTGCTTACATCGATGAACAAGGTTCATGTCTTCTTTCTGTTTTTTTTTAGAAGAACAAGGCTCATGTCGCATGGATACATATATTGCAACCAACAATTCAAGGACAGGGCATAATCAATGACACTGATATTAATGTCCTCCCAAAATATGCAAATCTTCACAACACCTATGTCTCATATTTTTGATGTATTTCTTCTCTTCACGGGAAATTTCCATTACCCATGCAAAACTTGTAAAAGTATATAATGCATGGTGTTTGGAGACTTTAGACAAGCTACACGTACGGGCCTAGGTGAAATCCTAAAATGGTCTCCTATATATATTCACATAAAACAAATTGATATACAACACAATGTTTTTTATAAATCCAATTTTATTTGGAATTTGAGGGCCCAAACTGAGTGGGGGCCTTGGCCGCCCTGCACCGCCAAAGGGAGTGTAATTGAATGCTACTACTGATTCTTTTACACTGTTTTTGGACCACATTATAAGTGCATGCAATTCAACCCCATCAACTCTAACCCAGTTCAAACTACTGACTAGTGAGGTGATGGTGAGAGGCCAAGATGGAAGAAACGCGCATGTCAACTTTCTCATTAATTAATTAATTAGATGATAACTGTAACAACAAAGGGGGATGTGACTGTCCTTGGCCAGTCTTATCTAATAGGGGGGGAGGGGGGGGACCATTTCTTTAGACTAATCTGCCATGCATGTTTCTTTATACTAACCACTGCCTCGATAGCGACATAAGTTAGTTAACTATTTCAGTATAAATAATACATAAATTATTTTTTTGATTGATTGTTTTTTAATTATTCTCAATTGAAAATGTATAATATTGAAGTTTTTATTCTTTGATTGTCATATATAAGTTGTAGATAAAATGTGAATAAGATGTAGATAATGATTTATAAATTATAAAAAAATAACTTGATATGTAGACCCCCTGATTTATAAAAAGTGATGACACATGATTTCATATATGGGCAGTGGCGGACCCAGGATTTTTTTTATAAAGAGGGCTTAAAAATATTACTTAAAATATAAAAAAAAAATTCTCCTAAAATTCATATGCATTGTATCAATGATAAAATTATTTTTGAACAATTTATTTAGTTTTATATTATTGAAATATTTATATTTTGCATATTACATTATTACCACTCTAGATAAGCTTTTTAATTTTTTTTATAAATATTTTCATTATTATGATTAAATCATGTAGAAAGACCGAAATTGTATTAAATGTTCGTTGTATATTTATCTAATTAAATACAATATTATCCCTATATATAAAAATATATTTGTAGAAGTTTTTTTTACATTTTCTATACATAGGTCCATATAATTCACTAGAGTTCTTTTTTTAAAAAGTATACACCTTATTAATAATGTATACTATTTTGTGGGGTCACTTATACCAATGAAATAGACTGAGTGGAATCATACAATTTCAGAGGATAATGTATACTGTTTTGGTCCAATGCTACATCTACGGGTTCGGGTTCAACCCGGCCAACCCGAACCCGACCCAAATTGAGTTCGGGTTGGTTCGGGTTCGGATCGGATTGAACCCGACGGTAAAAAATCCCAACTCGAACCTGTCCATGAGACAGATTGGATCGGATTCAACCCGCCCAAATTGCACCCCTATCTCTTCGTGTGAATAAGAGTATAACAAAGAGTGGCCAAGTCGTATAGATATGGAAGTTTCTTCATCACTTGGTTACAGCTAATATATCCAATTTCCCGTTGCCTCCTTTTTTTTAAAAAAAATGAAATGGTTGATGAGTCCATTGACCTGACTTGGCAACATGGTGGTTGGAGATTGTGACCGTTACAGATTCCGGGCCGGCCCGCTACGTACGTTAAGTGAATTTAGTGGTTGGCCCGTAATTCTTTTTTTAATAAGATTTCAGGTGGGATGGGTGTCAAAATTTTTCAAATACACGAAATAAAAGGCAGAAAGTAAGATGTTTTTTTTAACGTGGAGAAAAAGAACTACTATACATGTTTAGTGGAAAAATGACTTGGCCAAGCCATTAGGGGTAAGAGATGGAAAGTAAAATAAATGATATATAAGATTTAATAACTGGATATTATAATTAATAACATTATGTTTAATTAATAGAAACAATATATAGTAACTAACAAAAATAATAATGATAATGAAGGCAATTAATATTTGCAAAAGTTTCAAAAAATAATTAGAACAGGAAAATCAATATGTGATAAATATTAACAATACTGATCGATAAAATTAATAATAACTAATCAATCATCAATTCATCACAACATTCAATGACCATAATATAAATAAATAATAGATGTTATTGTTATTATTATTAATATTTATGAATCAATAGTAATTCCACTACATCAAATTAAATAAGCTTTGACTAATTGTTGGCCAAAGAATCAAATTAACCTCTAAAGATATCATGCAAAGACAAAATAATAAAGACATTCATTAATTTGGAACCCCCAAGTCCCCCCACATGTCGGTGATGAGAAGTGGTACGCGTTGGAAAATAAACAGAATGTAATTAATTTGGAACCCCCAGTAAAGAATCTAATAAGTCCAGTTCAGGTGGCTGTGATTGGATATACACCTTTGACTAATTGTTGTAAACATTTCAAACCCAAGAAATAGCATCCCCCAATATTTCATGCAAAGACTGTTAATAAAACCATCAGTAGGAACCCCCAAGTCTCCCATACCACATTTCAATAAATATTCAAATAAATCAACAGATATCATGTGTTGAAAAAATGAAAACAATCAAGTGAATTAAGATGCCTACCGCGTGACACATAAAATAATCTCAATTTTGCAAAGTCTAGACCATGGGATCAGACTTATAACCATGCATGATAAAGCAGAATAAAGTCTTAATACCTTTGGATTATTCTGAACTCGTATACAACTTGTCAACTTTATTGCTTCCCAGTTTGGTTTCACACGAATAATTCTATTGCCGCGTAACAGCATTACATGACAAGTACTTCCATTGTGAAAGGGGCGCGTTTGCAACTTGTTCTATGTTTGCTATTTCTCATATTTTATAATCTTTCATTGGATGATGAGTAGTTGAGTACTATAAATACCTCAGCATTGCATGGCTACAACTCATCAACAAATCAACTATCTTCTCTCAATATGGGAAGTTCGAAAGTAGTGAGTGTTGCTTTCTTTGTTTTGCTCCTTGTGGGGCTCTCCTCCGCCGCTAGGACCTTAACGGCCTATGCCAGCAGTGGTGGAGGAGGAGGAGGAGAAGGTGGTGGTGGAGGCGGTGGCATCGGAAATGGCTCCGGATACGGTTCCGGGAGCGGCTCTGGTGAGGGCTATGGTGGAGCTCAGGGTGGTGGGTATGGACGTGGAGGAGGTGGTGGCGGTGGGGGCGGACAGGGCGGTGGCTCCGGCCATGGAGCTGGAAGTGGGAGCGGTTACGGGTCTGGGTCCGGATCCGGATACGGTGCCGGTGGTGGACAAGGAGGAGGTGGTGGAAGTGGTGGCGGTGGTGGCGGAGGATCAGGCGGTGGTGGCGGGAATGGGTCAGGCTATGGGTCCGGCAGTGGATCTGGATATGGTTCTGGAAGCGGTGGTGGGAGTGGCGGCGGAGGTGGCGGCGGCGGTGGTGGTGGCGGTGGCGGAGGTGGTGGTTCTGGCTCGGGGTCTGGCTATGGCTCTGGTTCCGGCTCTGGATATGGCAGCGGCGGTGGACACCCTTAAAGATCCACATTAATTAGTACCAATTAGTGGTTAAGATGAATAAGGATGGTATTGGTCCATGCTTAATTCCCATGGTGCGTTGTAAGATCGATATGCATGTCTATGAAATAAAAGATGACATTAGCATTTTGGTTTTCATATTTATTTTATTTTATTGAGAGACAATCATTAAATAAGCCACCAAATATATAGTTGATCATGATATCTTGAATCTTGATTTAATGAAGAACTATTAATTTATTCAATAACATTATTTATAAGTAATGAAAATTTTATAAGGTGGCCCACCACATATATATGATTTTGAAGAGACGACTCATTTGTTTGAGTGATTGTTTGGCACTATTCAGTGGTCAACGTTGACGCGGATATTTTTTTTTTTTTTTGTCGGTAAAGTGAAATTATTTTGTATTTCTCACCATATGGAACGATATGGAACAAATGTAGACAATGTTCATATTTAATACATGCAGACAAGGTTCACCATGAACATACAGAAAAAAAAAAGTCATACCAAGTTAGAACAGAATATGTATAGACGACGACAACCCATAATCTCGAACAGGACTTTTTTGCCTATGTTATTTGTTTAAATATATAGTTTTGGTGAGATTATGGTCTTGTATTGAACTATGTATATTTCATTTGTAAGTTAGATTTTCTTATAATTGAGAGATCTTTGAAAACAATAATAAGATTTATAGTCCAAACAAATAAATTTTATATTTTAAATAATTAATAAAAAAATCTTTTTTCTTTTTTGTGGTTGGGTCTACATCTCATTTTTCAACATAGGATTGACCTAACATTCTCATGTCATACAAGTTTATTTCAAATATAAAACTAATGGATAGCTTCCGAGGGTGTCCGCTCATATATCCACCTTGGCCGCTATACGCGGAGCCAGAACTGGCCGGAATAACCTACCACCACCTCCTCCTCCACCACTGTTATCCATCTCATGTAGCTCATCTTTCCCTGTATCCTATAATTGTGAGTACTCGTTGTAGGTCCTGCTTTTTTTTTGAAAAATTGTTGTAGGTTCTGCTTGTTTGGATAGTCTAAGTTTATCTATGTTACTACTAATAAAAAATGTTTTCAACTTTCTTTTTACCTTCGTCACACTAATAATTTTTTTAATAATATATTGAATGAATGATAGTGATCGTGTCACATGATCATTTATTTTTATTAGATATAGATTGAGATAATTGTAGAATATAGATGATAAATAGCTAATTGTTTTATATCAAATATGAGTTTTAACGTTTGTTCTCATTTTCATAGTGAAATAATTATTTTTAAAAAAAAATCCATTTCACGGTCATAATATATATCGAAAAGCTCTTTCCAACGAGTTATTGATCACCTCGGTCTGAGTTATATTTAATTTGAAAAGTTAGGAATTTTAAATGAATTCCAAGAATATTTTAATTCTATTTTGTATCTATATATAAATTGGATAATATCATTCATGTCCACTGCACCAAATCATAATTGTTTTTATATATATATACACACACTTAAAATTCATATTTTAGAAAAATATCATTGATGATTTTCTATTTTCAATAATACCATTCAAAACATTTTAAATTGTACATGAAAGCCTCTTTTAATCTATTCGAGTGATTTTTTTTTTGTTTTAGAGGTTAAAATGGAGTAGTTTTGCAATATAGAGTTGGTTGAGCAGTATATATGTAAAAAAATCATTTTTAATTATACCATATCTCTTTTATGTGTAATTTCATACTAAATTTTATAGACGATTTATTTAATCATTATTAAAAAATTGTTATATTATTTATGTTTATATAACATTATATATTATATCTCTTATAAATAGATTGAAAAAAATTGAAGGAATTGGTTGTTGATAACTTTTCAAAATATTTTTTTAATTTACACACATTAGAAAAGACTAATATAATCTATGTGACAAATTAAATGTCATTATACAAAAAATTCACTCCTAATATTATCCATTTTATTATCCACCTATTTCGCTACATAAACAGGATATTTTAATGTGAAACGTTTCAATGTTGGCCAATGTTATTCGTATATAAAAAAAAAAGTCTTAGGCTACCATAAGTCCATGAAAACTACAAGCAGAAATCGGTGCAACTTTAATTATCTTATCCTTCACCAAGTAGAATAGAATAGTGTGTTATACATAGCTCTCTTCGTGTGTGAATTAAGAGACAAGAGTAGACGTAAAAGAGTGGCCAATTCGCATTGATTTGGAAGTTTCTTCATCACTTGTGGTTACAGCTATGTATCCAATTCCATTTGCCTCCTTTTTGTTTTTTTTTTTAAAAAGATTGATGACTCCATTGGCTTGACTTTGCAAAATGGTGGTTGAAGATGTGACCGTTACAGAACCGGGCCGGCTTGTTTCATACTTTAAGTATTAAATTTAGATTGGTTGGCCCGTAATTGTTTTTTAAAATAAGAATTCACGTGGGCACCCACTATCGAGATAGTTTTTCTCATGTACTTTTTTTTCTTTACATTATTTACTGCTGTATTCTATTTACTCTCATCTTTTTAAAAGCTGTACTTTAAAATCTTTAATAAAATCATAGTAGCAACATCTACATTTCTTTGAAAAAAATGAATTCCGTGGGTGGGTGTTAAAAAAATTCAAATAATATGTGTGTGTGTGTGTGTGTCAATATATATGTGTGTGTGTTTGTGCTGTCACCAAATAAAACGCAGAAAGTAACTAAAGTAAGAGAAAATTGTCTGTTTTTTTTCCCTATCGAAAACGCAGAGAAGAAGAATTTTATGTTTAGAGTGGAAATACGATTTTTCCTTTAGTTTTGTGGTGTGTTACGACCACCCTAAAAATGATTTATCCAACTCATGAGGGGAAAGAGATTGAAAGTAAAATAATTGATATATAAGATACAATAACTTGATATTATAATTAATAACATTATGTTTAATTAATAGAAAAAAGAATATATAATAATAATAATAATAATAATAATAATAATAATAATAATAATAATGAAGGCAATTAATCTTTGTAAAACATTCAAAAAATAATTAGAACAGTAAAATAATTAAATATGTGATCAATATTAATAATACTGATAAAATTAATAATACCTAATTATTCATCACAACATCCAATGACAATTATATAAATAAATAATATATATTACTATTATTAATTATTATTATTATTTATGAATCAATAGTAATACCACTACATCACATAACCTTTGACTAGCTAATTGTTGGTAAAAGAATCGAACCTCTAAAAGATATCATGCAAAGACAAAAATAATAAAGACATGCATTAATTTGGAACCCCCAAGTCCCCCCACATGTCGGTGATGAGAAGTAGTACGCGTCGGAGTGAATTGCACGAAATAGGGGGTAAAGAATCCAAGTCCAATTCAGGTTGCTGTGATTGGATGTAAAGTGCATAACAAAACCTTTGACTAATTGTTGTAAACATTTCAAACCATAGAAATAGGAGCCCCCAATATTTCCATGCAACGACAGAATGATAAAACCATCAGTAGGAGCCCCCCAGTCTCCCATACCACATTTAAATAATTAAATGGAATGAAAACAATCAATCAAAATGAACTGCATGATAAAGCAGAATATATAAAGGATTAATGTCGTCATTGGATTCTGAACTCGAATATATACTACTTTATTGACTCCAATTCAAGTTTGGTTTCACACGAATAAGTCATGCGCCGCGTAATAGCATTACATGACAATTATTACTTGATTGTGAGTTGCAACTTGTTCTACGTGTGATATTTCTCATTATGTTAAAGTTTCATATACTCTAATTTTTAATTGGCTGATGAGTGCTATAAATACCCCAACATTGTATTGTTACTACTCATCAACAAATATAATATCTTCTCTCAATATGGGAAGTTCGAAAGTAGTGAGTGTTGCTTTCTTTGTTTTGCTCTTTGTGGGGCTCTCCTCCGCCGCTAGGACCTTAACGGCCTATGCCAGCGGTGGTGGAGGAGGAGGAGGAGAAGGTGGTGGCGGAGGCGGTGGGACCGGCAATGGATCCGGATACGGTTCTGGGAGCGGTTCCGGTGAGGGCTATGGTGGAGCTCAGGGTGGTGGGTATGGACGTGGAGGAGGTGGTGGCGGTGGTGGAGGACAGGGCGGTGGCTCCGGCCATGGAGCTGGAAGTGGGAGCGGTTACGGGTCTGGCTCTGGATACGGTGCCGGGGGTGGACGAGGAGGAGGTGGTGGAAGTGGTGGAGGTGGTGGCGGAGGATCGGGCGGTGGTGGCGGGAACGGGTCAGGCTATGGGTCCGGCAGTGGATCTGGATATGGTTCTGGAAGCGGTGGTGGGAGTGGCGGCGGAGGAGGTGGCGGTGGTGGTGGTGGCGGCGGCGGCGGTGGTGGTTCTGGCTCGGGGTCTGGCTATGGCTCTGGTTCCGGCTCTGGATATGGCAGCGGCGGTGGACACCCTTAAAGATCGACATTAATTAGTACTAAGTAGTGGTTAATTAAAGATGAATAAGGATGTATTGATGATCCATGCATATATAGTTCCCATGGTGTGTTAGAAGAGCGATATGCTCATATGCATGATGTAATGTCTATGAAATAAATGATGGTATTAGCATTTTGGTTGTCGTCGTATTTTTTTATTTTATTGAGAAAATCATTAAATAAGTCACTAAATAATTGATCATGAATAATATTTTGAAAATCTTGATTTAGTGAAGAACTATTGGTTTATTCAATAATATTATTTACGAAAATTTTACAAGGAGTGGCCCACCATATAATATATGTGATTTTGAAGAGACGACTCATTTGTTTGAGTGATGGCTACATTTAGTGGTCAACATTGACCCGGATCGCATTTAATAAGTGCAGATCGACATGCAAGGTTGGGTTCACCATGATCGTACAGAAAAACAAAAGTCAAAGCAAGCTAGAACAGTATGGACGACGAGTCGTCGACAACCCATAATCTCGAACAAGACTTTTTTTTATGTTATTTTATTAAATGTATATAGTTTCCATTTATGACCGGAAACTATTATGGTCTTGCATATGTGTGTGTGTGTGAATGGTTATGGTCTTGCAGAACTATTTATTCTATTTGATTTTTTTCGTGTATAATCGAAAGTCAGATTTGTAATCCTATCAAACAAATATTGTACTAAAAATTAATAAACAGGTATTTTTTTTCATTTATTTTCATTTTTCAATACTTCAATTCACCGCACCTCATTTTTCAATATAAGATTAGTTTAATATTATCATATTATACAAATTTATTTCAAATATAGAAATAATAAATGGAGATAACTTTCGAGGGTGTCCGCTCATATCCATCTTCAACTCAGACCTACCACTGCCTCCTCCATCACCACCACCGTCACCACAAACAGGGCCAAACGAACAGGGACAAAGTTTGGGTTAATTTGTGGCCTATCCTATTGAGACCTTCCAACATGGTCACAAAAAAAATAAAAAAATGGTCCAGATCGTGGTTTTGACAGCCAGTCTGACGTTCCCTGTATCATACAATTGTGATCAAGTACTTGTTGTAGATCCTTCTTGTTTGAATAATCAAAATATAATCTACATGACAATTATTGTGACTACACAAAAAAATCACTCCAAATAAAAATGTTCTCACTTTATATGATATTCAAGTATGCATGCATAATTTATAAATATGTTTGATTTTTAAGTGGCATAACATGACTGGAAGACACATGAATATAATTCTCTGAGCAGTTCTTCTGGACACGTGATTAATTTTGTCACAGAGTACTCAATCCGCAGTAGCCTATGGGATCCATCTCCTTTGATCGTTTGTGTGATCAATTGGATGAAATACTTCCAAATTAAATTCAGCAGAATCGCGTGCATGGTTTTGAATATTTTGTCATTATTGATTGGTCCAATTCCATTTGCCTCCTTTAGCTTTCTCATAAGGTTTATAATCTCATTTGGCTTGAATTATATTGCAAGTTGAAGTAGGTTCAAGATATTTAGCATGGTGGGCCTTATGTTTGATCAGAATATATTATAGGCTGGCTTATGTTTTTATATGGAGGCATATAACATATCAATGTGCGGTTGGAGAGTCATTGTTTGTTTATCCAAAATTTGTTAGGTCCAACCTCTCATGCAGAAGCGAAGGTAATGCTTGACATGCCTCTACTACTCGGGTGGTAGTTAGTTCTTGGCTTCATTATAATAATAGTCAGAAATTTTTTTTAAAAAACAAATCAGATATTCAATGAATTGGATAATTAAAGGCTTGAACAAATATTATACTAATTATTTTTTTATGGAAACTGAATTGGATAGATAATTAATCACAGTGAGATCTAGTCAATTAAATAAATTAAAACAGCTAGCTAGATTGGAATAGATGGAATTTTAATATCTACCAGTACAAGATGCATTATTCAGCTGGCAACTCAAACTTATTAGAGACGACAAGTCCAACTCTACATGTTTTAAAAAAAATCGTCTAATTCAGGTAAATCCAACCTTTATGAAGAATGATTTGTTGAACAAGAAAATAAAAAATTACTTCAATGCAGTCTTCAAAATACAATTCTTGAAAATTTACCTTTGATATTCTTTTTTTTTTTGATAATTTAATCATTCCAAGTGATAACATCTCTTTCAATAAAAATATCATTACGAGTGTGTATTTACTATTTTTATAAAGTATGTATTTAATTAGCATATGCAGTCTATTATGTCATAAATAATGTGATACTATATAAATATTTTGTATTTGTGACCTATAAATTGAGCGTGATTATCTTTTCTATAGTCATTTTAAACCAATAAAAAAATTTCTTCAATTCATGGTGTTCTCAAGAAGACAATGTTATCTCGATGCTACTGTAACGACACAACTATTCTGGATGGTTGCAAGATGACTCTTTAAATATAAGAAATCGAAAATATTATTTCAATTATGAATGATGGAAACCTCAAACCAACCTTTTCTTTTTACAGCCTGAACTTGGCTGGGGACCATGGAAGCTAAGACAGCATCACATTACATAGTCCAACTCCATAAACAGACACCCATTCAGCATTACATAAAACCAACTTTGATTTAGTGCGTGATCAAATGTGCCACTAGCTTACTAAGAAAATCATATGCATGTGGTCGATTAACTCATAATACTATTTCTAACAAAGTAGACAATGAAATATTCACCAAAAAAGGAAAGAAAAATAGAGAAGGAAAAAAGTTACGTTGGCTGTTTTTGTTTGTATATAATCACAAAGGATTAATTATTTCAAAAGACTGATTGCATTTGATTTCCTTTTTATCTGATGAAGATTAATCTAATTCGGTTGGCCGTGCATGGACTTGCAATGTAGATGGCTCTGGACCCCCAGAATACAAATACCTATTCGAGCCTCCACATTTGATGTTTTAACTTAGAATTTTCTATTCATGCATGTATATATCAATGTTACATCCGGTTTTGTCTAATATTAATTAATGTCCTTTCTTTTGCATTATATTTGTACTGTAAAACGTAATTTGCTTTCTCAACATAATAATTAGAAATATCATGCATGCACTTTGCTTGTACCAGTGCCCACTGGTATGCTAAGTATAGCACCATGTTTAAATAATGTCTCACGTTGAAAATTTGACTGCCGACATCATGCGCGCGGCAGGAGTTGTTATTACAAAAATTCCAATAAACATTATGAGAAAAGTTGGTTGATTTTTTTTGGTACATGGTTGATTTTTTTTGTTTGTATATAGTTGTTTCAAAAGATTGATTGTCTTCTTCTTTTTTTTTTTTTGTCTATTTAAAATAAGTCTAAACCAACCAATATGTCTAATAATTCAAAGGCCAAGAAAAAAGCAGCCCAATTCAGTAGAAAGAGTCGATCTTCTTAGTGGAAATTAAACGGATCAATTATGGTCCAATAATAACATGTCGAAAAGTGAGAAAAAAATCACTTTCAAGAAAATGTTTCCCTTTAAATTTTAACATTTACAAAAAAAAAATCATTTAGCCCTGTTTGAAACAGGGATAAGATTTATGTCATGGTATATATTTATCCAAGCATAAGTGAATATGAATAAGGATAAAATGATTTTGTGTTTGATTGTGTTTTGAATGATTCTCATTGGTAAACGTAAGAATAAATGTTTTATTGTTTAGGTAAAATGTGAATAAAGTATGGATAATGATTTATAAAAAGCAAAAAAATAATGATAGTTGATTTGACAAGTGATTTGTAAGAGGTGATGACAGTTGGTTTGACAGTGGACTCACATATTCTTTGGGTAGAATAACCTAGGATAACTTCAATTCCAAGGGCTGGTTGGAAACCATATACCACGTTATACCAGTTTACTTGAGCATACTTTATCAGGAGTTACCCGGGGTTTCAAACACACCAAAACCCTTTTATCCGAGATTATTTGGGGTTTATTTCCAAAACAAACATGAGCTTAAAGACATGCATAATTTTAAAAAAAATTACACCTTTTATGAGGAGTTTTCTGATTAGTCCACGCTAGAATAATCTGTATTTTTAACACATAATCCCTCTAGGAACGGGTACTCAAAGTCTCCCGTGCAATGCATGTCTCAATGTGTGGAGTTGAAAAGGCCACATTTTAATTACTTCAATTAAGAGATTATCTAGAAAAGCCAAGTGTTTTGATAACATGCAACCATGTATATATATATTAGGTGAAGTGAAAATACTTATCGCGTGTCGATCACCACATAAACCATCTTAATGAAATCTCCAACACAAAAGATACTGTGGAAGAAATTAATTTGCTGGCCAGTTAAGTGGCTATACTTTTGAGAAGATGAATGTCCCCATGAAAAAAGAAAAAAGTAAGGTCGGTGTGGTGGGTGAACTCAGTTTTTTCAAAGTCAAGCAACTGGGATTGGACTTAATCCGGATAAAAAGGAATAAAGGATGAATTAATGTCCTTCTCAGATTGTTCAAACCACCAAGACCACTGTAATGTTTTCACACGAATAAGTCTACGCCGCGTAATAGCATTACATGAAAATTGACAAGTACTACCAAATTGTGATGGGGGCTCATGCAACTTGCTTTATGAGTCATAAATCTTATTATTTTTCATTGGCTGATGAGTTCTATAAATACCCCCCGCCATGCATTACTACGCATCAACAAATCAAACTTTCTTTCAATATGGGGAGTTCAAAAGTAGTGTGTGTTGCTTTCCTTGTTTTGCTCCTTGTGGGGCTCTCCTCTGCCGCTAGGACCTTAACGGCCTATGCCGGCGGCGGAGGAGGAGGAGAAGGTGGTGGTGGAGGAGGCGGCACCGGCAATGGCGCCGGATATGGTTCCGGGAGCGGCTCCGGATACGGTGAGGGTTACGGTGGAGCTCAGGGTGGTGGGTATGGACGTGGAGGAGGTGGTGGCGGTGGAGGCGGACATGGTGGTGGTTCCGGGTACGGATCCGGGAGCGGTTACGGGTCTGGGTCCGGATACGGCGCTGGTGGTGGACGAGGAGGAGGTGGTGGAAGTGGTGGAGGTGGCGGCGGAGGATCGGGTGGCGGTGGCGGTAGCGGCGGAGGATCAGGATATGGGTCCGGCAGTGGATCTGGATATGGTTCTGGAATAGGTGGTGGGAGCGGCGGCGGTGGCGGTGGAGGTGGCGGCGGCGGTGGTGGTGGTGGAGGGTCTGGGTCGGGGTCTGGATACGGATCCGGGTCGGGGTCGGGATACGGAAGTGGGGGAGGGGGACACCCTTAAGCACTTGTTAGTCCAAATTAAGTTTATCTTTGTAAGATCAATAATGATGTTATTGGCTATGGTCGTGAGAGGGTCGTTGTTAGGCTAATAATGAGGTTGTTGTGTACCACTTATGAAAATAAACGACGTTGGTTATTTAAAAATGCATTATTTCATTAAACTCCAACTGATAACTTGGGAAAAACGTAACAGTGACTATAATGCTCATTAATGATGATTTTCTTACGCACCGTTATGTTACGTTAAACGAAGGGCCAATGCTCCTAACAATCCGTTTGCGTGAGCTAGCACATGATATTGATCACCTTTTAGGATTCGGGCATGCCATTGTATAATATGGGCTACGTATTGATTGTTCTAGTCTGGTTAGATTTTAGATGATAAAATGTTTTGCTTAAAGATAATAAAGTTGGTCCTTTCAGCTCAAGTAGAAACCTTTTCTATGGTGTTTTTACTTTCTAGTTTTCGTTTTTTTTTTTTTTTGTATTTTATAATTTGTTCTACTTTCTCATTCCCAGTTCGGATATTTACTGTTTTCACTATAAAATAGAAATGAGTAAAGTTGTTCACAAAATAAAAATAAATATCATGTCATATTTATAAGAAAAAAAAATTTAAGCAACAAAGGTATGTATTTAGAGCATAATCGAATCATATTGGACATCTTACAAGAACCTGATACAGAGGGGCTAGCATGCATGGGCCTACCAGAACAGTGAGACTATCCAGTAGAAACTCAGCATTTATGTTGAAAGAGCGCTGATACACGCAGTCCGTTTTTTACAGCCTGTTTTGCATCTCGTGCGTTATGATAAAGTAGTATATATTACACTATCATAGTGTATAGGATTTTATTGAGGAATGATTAGGTGCGGCGTGCGGACGCGTGCGTTGTCGACCACGGGTCCATCGCATCAGACGGTCGGGTGCGATTTACATCGACCGTCGGATGCGATGAACCCGTGATCGGACGACCCACGTCGCGTCCGCACCCGTCCGTACGCCGCACCTTATCAGTCGGGGGATTTTATTATAGTATATGATCCAATTTTTTTTTATCATAAAAAAAATATACTAATGTATCTTAGCATATACATTATTTCATATAAAAACATGTACTTTAAATGATGAATGTATAATTTTATAAAAAATAATAACGGACTAGACTGTAATTGAGACTGCAAAATAGGATACGTGTATCTTTTTTCATGCTGAAATTATTTATAACTGGGGCATCATTGCCCTTGAACTGACCATGGGCTCAAACCTCAACAGCACCAGCCCATTCGGGACTTTTACCCTTTTTTTTTCCTGCCACTTAGAGAGACTTGATAGCACGCCTTCAAGAAGAGAGGGTGTCCTACTACCATGCTATCAGAGTGGAACCATATTTATATTTATAAGAGTTAGATCAAAGAAAATGTTATGAACAGTCATGTAGACAGTTTATTCTAACATGTTATTTCAATCTTAGATAAATGTTATCAAAAATAAAAAAAATGTTCATATTTTATTTTAGTTTTTATATAAGAAATAAGATAAGTTATTCTTTAATTACTATACCACCACCTGTCCCCGTCACTTATCCCATAAAGGTGAATAAATTAATGGCCGATGGCTCTGTTTTTTTCGGTAAATAAATTGTATTGCTCACTCTTTCAAAAAATTACATAGCTCTTCTTCTTCTTCCTTTAAACCAGTAAATTAGAACTGCTGATACAGATGCTGCTCAGTCTCTACATGCCCTGTATTATTATATCATTCCCGAAATTTGTCTTGAAATGAACAATTTCTTAAACTAACACATTTAGTTATTAATTTATTATGCGTAACCTTCAGACACTGTTTCTCTCTCGGCATATCCGTACAAACGACTGAGAATATTGTAAAGAGAATATTCTTTAATGTTCCTTAACATATATTAAGAATATAACAAATGGCATCCTTTACTGTTTGTTTGCAGGTTATATTAATATTATATATTATATTTTTTATTTTTATTATATTCATAAGGTAAATATCCAAATAACCCTATGTAAACTGTTCAAAATTCATATAACCCCTTGATTTTTTTTTAAGTACATATAACCCCCTTAAAACAATTATGTATATCCAAATAAACTCTTGAGTTAAATTTTCATTGACAGATGAGTAATATTATGCAAGTATTCTAATTAATTAACCCTGACTGAAAACGCAATATATCAAAAATCCCTTATAATGTATTAAAAATGCGAAAAAAATTTATAAACGGTGATTTTACCCCTCCAGATATAGTTTTATAATCTATTCAAAATGATAAAATCATCATTTTCAGAGGATTTTTAACATTTTTAGCACATTGTAGTAGGTTTTTTATATATTATGTTTATAGGTAGGGTTAATCAAATAAAATATTCACATAATATTTCTAATCTGTCAAATAAAATTTAATTTAATGAGTTATTTAGATTTACATAGGTGTTTTCGAGGAATTACATGGACTTAAGAAAATGTGAGGGGGTTATATGGAACAAGAGACTACCCAACCAGACCAGACTCAATCATTGACAGAAGCGGATACTGCGCCCCCACCGGCACCTACCACCCCCTCCTCCGCCTCGACAAAGCCCGCCAAATCCCGACGCGCGCGCACCTTGACACGGCCTCGTACGTGCTCTCCCACTTTCCCCACCCGGACAGCGCCGACTCCCACGTCGCGCTCATCGACTCCGCCACCGGCCACCGCCTCACCTACTCCCAGCTCCGCATCTCCACCCGCTCCCTCGCCGCCGGTCTCGCGCGCGCTCTCGGCGTCCAGAAGGGCGACGTCGTCCTCCTCCTCTCCCCCAATTCCTTACTCTACCCAACCGTCTGCCTCGCCGTGCTCTCAGTCGGTGCGGTCTTGACGCCCGCCAATCCGCTTTGCACCGCGTCTGAGGTCGCAAGGCAGGCTCGCAATGCGCGTGCCAAGCTCGCCATCACCGTGGCCGAGGAGGTTGGTTGAAAATCTAAAATAAATATAAAGATAATGAATAGAAGCTGAGAAAAATGAAAGAAATATATACACACGAGGAACTATATATGTGTGTTTAAGTAGATTCTGCATTGAAAAAGTTAAGAAAAATGAAAGAAGTATAAACACACGATGGACTATGAATTATAACTTAAATTTACAAATTATAAATTATAACTTTTTTGTTAAGCAGTTAAAATGTTTGTTGTAGCTGTTGAAAAACAGAGAATAAGTAGTTATACGAATATTTGTTAGATTATAATTTCTCTTTGATAAAAGAATGTGGTTTTACTTATAAAATGATGATGACTCACTCATCATCCATTAACATTAAATAAAATAAAATAAAATTAATGAAATATTGGATTTCAAATTAATTAAAAAAAGTAGAACTTGAGAGACAAAAACATAAAACTTGATCTCTATTAATAAAAAAACACAACTCAAATATCCTAGCTGTAATAATCTAAATTTTAATTTATTAAAAAAATTACAATCCAAAATTTTAATCTTACATAAATTAAGTTTCAAAAAAAAATCTTACATGAGCTATTTCAAATTTTTGATAGAATGAAAATTGAAGATGAAAAGATTTGTCCTTGTTAAATAAAGTGAAGAGTATTAAATGTCCAATAGATTTTTTTAAACATTAATCCATAAGTTATGATCTGAAAAACACCTCTAATCCAACTTAGAGATTATGAATTTTTTAAGTAGTTTTTAGTTTAAATAAGTTTAAAAAAGTTTAAACAAACATTCAATAACTGCTTATTTTAAGGTAAAAGCTATAATCTACAACTTATAAGTTTTAACAAACATGTACTATATGTGTCTTTAAGTAGATTCTGCATTGAAAATGTTAAAAATTCACATGAAAGAGGTGTTCCAAATACAATTTCTAAAACAACATTTTTTTTTTAAAAATCGCACATTCTGTATGAACTCTAAATATTATTTCTTCACTATAAAAAGAGATTATATAAGATAATCTACAAATCTCAACAACTTGAGATGAAATATGATTTTATCCAATTACGTTTGTCCTAACAAGGTCCACAAGCTGGCCGCGACGGGCGTGCCCACGCTGCTCATGGCGCGCGACAGCTGTGGGTCGCTCTCGGTGGAGGAGCTCATCGAGGAATGCGACCCGTGCGAGGCGCCGGAGGTGCGGATGACACGGTCCGACACGGCGGCGCTGCTATACTCGTCCGGGACGACCGGGGTGAGCAAGGGAGTCGTCCTGACCCACGCCAACCTCATCGCGATTGTCACTCTCTCCTCAGGTGGTCGTGCGACGTGACCGGGCCGCGCGGCGACGTCTACCTCGGCTTCCTCCCGATGTTTCATATATACGGACTTGCGTTCTTCGCTCTTGGGCTCTTCTGCGCGGGCGCGACCACCGTGGTCATGCCTCGCTTCGACTTCCAGGCCGCGCTGAGGGCCATAGAGAGGTAGGCCACAGTGACCCGTGAGTACGTGACTATAGCTAATAATAAATTCGAAAAACATGCTTGTTTACAACAGGATATAAAGCGGTGTAAAACGGAAAACACATCCAACCAATATTAAGATCCTTAAACACAATTCTTACAAATATAGCTAATTTATAATATTATTGGTAATAAAAACTGTTATGTTCTAAGCCATAAGTTTTCTTTTAAACTAACTATAAAAATTAAAAAATTAATAAAAATAGCAAATCGGGATAAGGGTAATTTCTGATTCTACGGGATACTAGATGATCATCAAAATTAATAGAGATTCATTCCGACTTATTAGCAAAGAGAAATCACAATTTTAAAAATTATTAAAAATAACAAAATCGCTAATTTGAAGGTTGAAAAAAGGATTTTTTGTAAATAGAGGATTTGTAGTGGCATAACTATTCTTAAAGATCTCATCGATACCTATCTCCACATAAAATTTCGTGCGATTCCGAGATCGGAGCCCTTGATTGCTACTAGCTAGTATTTTTCATAATCATTTGGTGGAATTCTTTCGATGATCTCATCACTCCAAGAACGCTCTGCATCAGAATAGATGGATATAGCTGTGAAAAAATAAGTTGGAATAAGTTGTCAATGATATTAATTTTACCCAATCTATTATATAAAGGGGTTATATGTTAAATTTATTGTCAATTCATATCTTATTCATATTTTATCCACAACTTTATAATCAGCTAAACAACAAAAACACCATCATTAAAATTTTAAATAAATTTAACTAAAATAAAATCAAACATAAAATGACATTTTTATCAATATTAGAATAATTATCCATCTCAGAATAATTTAGATAGCTAACCATCTGTTCATAAAATTAATTCCTAACTGTCATTGCCACCACCACAACATTGTCGTTTACATGTATTTCATGTACTAATTGATAGAATATCTAAAAAAAGTTGTTTAATTATATGTAAATCTATCATACTTGTATCCTCGCCGATTAACCAAAGTTCGGATTGCTTGAACATTTGTCCAATATCAACTTGAACATTTCCCTCCGCCAGGTACCATGTCACGGTCCTCCCCGCAGTGCCGCCGGTCATTCTGGGGCTTGTCAAGACCACCGGGTGCGACCTATCGATGCTGAAGCAGGTGGGTTCGGGAACCACCACGTTGAGTCGAGAACTCGCAATGGAATTCAGGAGGAAGTACCCATGGGTAGAGCTGTGACAGGCGTACGGACTAACGGAGAGCAGCGGAGCAGCCACGTTCTTCGTGTCAAGCAGGGACTCTAAGGAACGGCCGGGATCGGTCAGGCGGCTGATACCGGAGACGTGTGCGAGGATCATGGATGTCGAGACGGGTGGGTGTCTCCCGCCGGGGAGGGAAGGGGAGCTGTGGTTGAAGGGACCCACTGTGATGAGTGGGTACTTGGGGAACGAAGAGGCCACGGCGGCGATCGTCTCCGGTGGGTGGCTCAGGACCAACGATCTCGCTTACATCGATCGGGACGGTTTTGTTTACATTGTGGATCGAATAAAGGAACTCATCAAACACGATGGATTCCAGGTAGTACAACTATATATTATTTGAATGTTGTTACACGCAGTACTTATTTATAAAATAAATAAAAAAAAGAATGTAAGACTGTCGCTAACATTAGCTTGAATGCCTACTTAAAAGGTGGCACCTGCGGAGTTGGAGGCAATACTTCTTGGCCATCCTCAAATACGAGACGCCGCAGTTATACCGTATATATGAAACACTCTGTCTTTTCTCTTTATGCCTCTATCTGGAGATGGTATATTCATCTGAAATTTAAACTATGGAACTGAAATGGCAGGGTTGAAGATGAGAAGGCAGGACAGATACCAATGGCTTACATAGTAAGAGCTGACAATGAAGAGATAACAGAGGATCAGATCATACAATATGTGGCTAAGCAGGTGAAACCAATGTTATATGACCGTCTTGTATGTAGCCCTGTCAACGGGTTGGGTCCGGGTCGGGTCGGGGTGGACCCGGACCCGACCCGTGGTAAGACCCAACGGGTCCGGGTCCAATCTAGGACCCGGCGGGTCCGAGGAAATGTGGACCCGACCCGGATGGTTGGCAAAAAAAAAAGAAAAAAAAGAGGAAGAGCTCATGTATTTGTTTGTTTTATCATTCTATTTGAAAATTGTTGTAATAAAACATTATTATTAATGAGACTATGTTTGAACATAATCTTATACAATTCAAAAGAAGTAAATGAATTATTAAACAATATCCAAAACAATAACCACTAACATAAAAAAACATATTAACCTAAACAATAAAGATAACTAATTATACAAACATTCAAAACAATATTAACCTAAACAACATTCAAAACAATAAACACTAACATATTAACTAAAATAATAAACATAAATCATGCAATAAACTAATTAATTACACAAATTCAGAAGCTAATAAATTAATTGTCCAAAACAACCCGATGACAATACATTACTAAGTTTATTACATATTAAACAATCAAGTTCTTGCAAGTTGCAACATCAACACAACGAAAAAAATGTTATGATTATGATTATGATTTATGAACTTATGGATACAAACATAAGTTAAGTAAGAAATAAAATTATATATCAACTAATATTAATAGTCTTATAATATATGAGCATATATTAATAAAACAATCGAGTCTCGGGTCCAACGGGGCGGGACGGGGTGGACCCGGACCCGACCCATTTGTTTGTTCGGGTCCAAATCGGGTCGGGTATATTACACGTGTAATCGGGTCCGGGTCGGGTCGGGTCCGAGTTTAGACCCGACCCGTTGACAGGCCTACTTGTATGTATTAACATGAAGGGAATTTTTTTTAATAATAAAAATAAAAATTAATCTGTTTTGTAGGTGGCTCCTTACAAGAAGGTAGGAAGGTGGAATTCATTGATGTAATACCGAGATCGGCCGCGGGCAAGATCTTGCGCAAGCAGCTAGTAGTAAAGAACCAACAACCTACCTCCAAATTGTGATCCTCCAATGTTTTTGTTTCATGGATTATTCTGATTTTTATCTCTAGATCATGTTGAAAAAATAAGAACAATATTACGATTTCCATCACTTCTATCATGTTGAAAAACAAGAATAATATCATAGTTATAATTAATATACAAAACAACAGCTATGTATCATGAACTTTTTTTTATTTATCAGACACCGTTAGTTAAGGTGTCCTACTTTCAAACATAAGACTTAAGAGCTTACCGGGAGAGAGACTTTCTCTTTCGATATTACAATTTATCTAACAGAGGTGTGTGGGCAATCCACAAGCGAGATCAATATCTTGTTCCGACATGGATATCTGTGATCTCCTTCTCAATTAAATGCAAGGGCTCCATCTTTTTCTGGATATCTGCAATCTGTACCTAATAGAAGCTCATTTTCAAATCAGTTGAACAACCATCACTAAACAACTAAAGAACCCCTTATAGTTATCAGGCGACGATGGCGAACCTCCAGTTTGAAGCATCTTGATATTTCGGCTGTGAGCTGAATATGGACCAATTGAAGTTCCTTGACAAAATACAGAATGATATAGAACAATCAGAAGCTTGAGCATCAATCCACCATTCAATGTTTTATTACGCGTAGAAGATTCAAAAAAAATAAAACTTACTTTTAATAAATCCAAATTGGAGCTGTTCATCTCATGAAGATCTCTCTTGAGCCTTAAATTTTCATCTCTTACATCAGCAAGTCTTGACTCAAATGTCTTCTTCCCCACCGCAAGCACATCTGCGCCTGCTATGGGGACTTTGGGTGAGCTTTCAGTTAGGGCTTCATTAGTATTTTCCTCCATCAAATTCATCAGTGACATTTTTTACCTGTAGTTGTTAGGGCATAGGCAGAAGTAACAGAGGCTGCTGCTGCAGGAGATTGAACAATTCGAGGTTGTTCAATCTCCTGCAGCAGGAGATTGAACAAAACTAAATGCTCTCTATTTTCCTAGCTGAATATTGGATTCTCAAACTTCTGAGTTCCATAGAAATAAAACCTCAATTGTTGTGAATTCGAAGTGATCCATCCATAGAAACACAAACTTTTACGCATAGAACAATAAAAAAATTACCAAGTTGGAAGTGCAGTTAAGAAGATATGATGACCAAGGCTTACTTTTTGAGAATGGAACTTATAAAGTACGAAATATATTGAAAACGGTCCACTTGCAAAGGTTAGATTCACCAACATCAAAAAAGAATTACATACTGCAAATCTAGTATATGAAGGTCACTGAAACGGGTTGAATGAGAAGAACCACCAAAAATCATCAGGTAGCGCTCTCCATGAACTGCGGCTGAGTGATCAGATCTGGGTGTGGGTGCTGGGCCATTTTGCCTAAGAAAATAAGAAAAGAGATCACATATATTCAGAGCTCTCTTCCATTAGTGTTAAAAAAAATGACTAAGAAGTTGTGTATCCTTTTGTTAGAAGTTACATACGTATCTTTTTGTTCGGTGGCTTTCTTTAATAAAATTGCTCCTATATTTTCTTCCAAAAAAAAAGTTACATACATGGTTTCTATTGAATCCCACGACAGTCTCCAAGTCAAGAATGTGGAGGTCATTCAGTAGCCTCCTTCTAGTGTCCTCCCCACCAAACATCAACAACCGAGGTCCAACCAGTGTGACAGACTGCCCTCCCCGAGCTATCTGGAGAGAAAAGGATCCCATCAAATAATAGAAGATCATATTCTACACCAAATTATGAGTTAAAAAGTGGAAACTAACAAGAACATCAGAATAGGGTTTCTCAATAATAAAAATGCAAAAAGAAAGATATGATGGAAAATAGATTGAACTCCAACATGCGGTGAGATGCAATAATTAGAATCTACAATTTAAGAAATACAATTACCGGAACTTTTCCATGTGTCTTCACAATATTACACTGGTTCAATTCACAGTCAATCGACCAAACTGCAAGAATCCAGATTTATGTCACTCTACTAAGTATGCAAGTATGCAACACAACATAATACAAGTGTTATACATCTAAATCTATATCATATATATGTATGTTGTATGTTTGTACGCACATACATGTAGCTAGGTTTAGAGAACAGAAAACTAATAAGAAACCTGTTGACATGAGTTATACTAAAGATCACGGAAGATATGTAGCTGTTTTGTTTTACATATTACTATGATAGGGAGAGTTGCATGTGCTTTTTCTTACATGTGTGGAATAAGCAAAATAATATGACCCATAAGCACTGATGTCCAAGATTAAACAAATTAGTGTCACAAACAGTTGTTGTACTTCTGTCCTAAAACCTGCATATCACAAATTGTCAATGCATGTATCAAACAAATTTTCAATAACACAACATGATCATAACATATGAAGAACACAAATTCATTCAACTTGTCATAAATTAAATAATCCTACGTCCAGCGTGCATGTAGACAACAACTCACAATCATGCATTAGCGCATTAAAATCCATGTTTAAAAAAAATTTTGGAGCTAGGGGCTTTAACCTGTAACACTCTCAGAAGACCCCTTCACATGTCCCGGGACAATCAAAAGTTTGTTCCCCTACTTCACCTGCATCTCAAACATTGCAACTCTAACAACATTAGAGATACAAACACTCTAACTTTAGCAATCACACTCAACAAAAAACATAATTTATACCATACTACGGCTGGAACACGCTCGGAAAGCATCCTCCGAGCCACCATCCCTGACAAAATCGAATTTCTGCTTCAAAGTAGACCAAGCGAAATCTAAAACCTGCAAACGCACAATATCAGACAGATGTCGACCATTGCGACTCCCTCCGGCGACATAGAGCTTCCCGTCGACTACCTCCGCCGCGTGCTGCAATGCAAAACAATCGGATCAAATACAATAATAACAAAACACGGATCAAGATTCAATTACCAAGAAAATCAAACAGACAATGCATCGAGCGGGTGGTCGGAAACCGGAGACGGGGGGCAGCTGGACCCAGTGATCATGGGGGACCCTTGAAAGAACAATGGGGAGGAAAAAAGAGAGAAAAACATCGAATCAAAATCAATTTAGGCCGTATTTTTTTTTATAAAATTACTTTATGTCTGAATCGATTCCATCTCTGTTTAATTTGATACGATCTCATGAAAAATGAAAAGGAATTTGATTTAAATGTTTAAAATACTCTTACTATTATATATACGCAAAATTTATTTCTTATCCATATCACAATATTAGAATCAAATAAATAAAATAACATCTCCGTATTCTCAGTGCAGATTTTTTAATTAAATAATAAAAAAAAACATATTTTAGAAGGGATATATATAGCTTCATTTGGCACAATAGTTCAATTTCAGGTGGAATGTGAGATTAATGGGGAGGATTCTAATTTTCCCAAAAGATTTTAATTCCAGCCTACAATTACCATCAAGATTACCACCAACCAAAAAAACATCGAATCATAGAATTAAAATCAATACCACGAACCAAACGGGGCCTTAGGGTTTTTGTTTTCTTGGGTCTGTGAAGTTCTCAGTTACGGTGGTTGTTTCGTTTGGTCTGGACCGTTGGATTTGAGACGGTTTTGCCGTTGTGTCCCCTTTTTTTCTTTTTCTTCTCTAACGGTCAAAAAGGCCCATCAGAATCGGCGAGGACCCTCGGGTTAGGTCCAATAGTCGTTTGACATTTGTTCGTGACCGTTCGATCTTCTCAATTTATTGTGATTGAAATATTTTATAAAATTTTAAAACTAAACTTAGAATGCAACTAAATTTTAAAACCTTTCATTTTAGGATTCAATTAATTTATGTATATAAAAATTATAAGATCGGACGGTTACGAACGCTTTGGACAATCAAATTGTCCAACGCCGATTGGACCTAATCCGATCCCAATTGACGATGGGGGTATCCGAGAGGATCGGTTTAGGTCCAACAGGCATTGGACAATTTGATTGTCCAACGCATTTTTGACCGTCTAATCTTTATACACAAATTAATTGAATTCTAAATATGAAGGTTTTGAATTTAATTACATTCTAAATTTAGTTTTGAAATCTTACAAAATATTTCAATCACAACAATATAAGAAGATCGGACAGTGAGGAACGCGTTGAACAATCAAATTGTCCAGCATCTGTTGGACATAACCCAATCCCGTATCTGAGAGAGTGACAATTGTCTTCTTTTTTTTTTTTTTGGGGAAAAATCCATATAACCCACTGTAAACTGTCCTAAATCCATATAGCCCCCTCACTTTTTCTGAAATTAATATAACCCTGAAAACAAATATGTAAATCTAAATAGTTATCCTCTAAGTTAAATTTTTGTTGACATGTTAGAATTATTTTATAAATATTTTATTTGATTAACTATAGATGAAAACATAATATACAAAAAAAAAACTCATACAATGTGTTAAAAATATGAAAAAATCATTTATACATAATGATTTTATCAATCTAGATAAGGTTTTCCGCATTTTTAACAAATTGTGGGTTTTTTTTAGTATATTGTGTTTTCATTCAAGGTTAACCAAGCATAATATTCGTGAAATATTCCTCATCTGTAAATGAAAGTTTAACTTAGGGTGTTATTTAGTTTTACATAGGTGTTTTTAGGGAGTTATATGGACTTTAAAAAAAGTCGAAGGATTATATGGATTTCAGGCAGTTTGCAGGAGGTTATTTGGATTTTTCTCTTTTTTTATCAGATTGTTAAGGTGTATCTGTATATGTGTATTTGTATTTGTATATAATCTTAAAAAAATTGAAAGTTAATTTCAAATAAACTTTGTAAAGTGTATTTGTATACAAGCTAGCAATTATAATTATTTTTAGGTTCCATCTTTTTTTTATTCCGAAATCACTCTTATGTATGCATTCTACATATGCTATTAAATGTCTTTAAAATGCTCAGATTTTATTATTCATTGTGTTAATGAAATACATATATATCACTTTATAATGAATTTGAATAGACTTTTTTTTAATATAAAAGAATTACTGAAGTATATATCTCACTTAAAGATTTTTTACCGGATGATTATAGAGATATATAGATTGTACGTGGCACATGGACCACATATGACAAGTTAATTAACAACAAGATGAATGAAACTTAAAACATTGGCTTTTGAAATTTCCAATACAAGCTACTTTGTATGAGTGTATCGGTTGGGATCATGAATCTAGTGTGAGTTTAGGCGTGACGCACAATGTTCCAGGGTGTAAAGGATACTCATTAATTGGAGGTGTTATTAACTCATTAGACCATTAATTATCAAAATCATCCAGCCACACAAATCAATTTTGTTAGCCAGTATGATCATCACACATAATTCTCCATAATCTCTAAATTCCATGCCAAGATAAAGATTCCAAAACATGCATGCTGTAACTTGACAACGTCATTGATAATGGGGAGTTTAATTAACAAAGTCTGGACTAGCGACAAACCGTTCGTTCCCTTTGTTACAAGAAACTGAAGCAACTGGTGTTCTAGATACGTATACGATTCCAAACTCAAGCATCTCCTGATAAAAGCATCTGTCTGTATCCATTCATTTTGTCCCATCTCACATTATAGATCGAACCATTGAAGATCTCCGGATGAAGCTCTCCATGGGATCCACAATGTTCATACCCCTTGTTCTGGTGCTCTTCATTAAAGGTAGGTACACCTCCATCTCTCCAACCTTGCAGAATACATGAATTCATGTTACAATAATTCGCAGGCGCACAATCAGCCTCCTTTGAGTTCCAAAACCAATGCGCACAAACAATCTGGGTCGGCACGCTATCCGGCGCGGGCTCACCCCCTCTAAGCCTAACAGGGTTCGAGCTCAAAAGTGGCGGCTCGACGTATCTGGACGCACCCGCGACATGGTCCGGCCGGTTCTGGGGCCGAACAGGCTGCACCACGGACCCCACAACGGGCGCATTCCGATGCGCGACAGGGGACTGCGGCTCGGGCAAAATAGAGTGCAACGGCGCGGGAGGCGCGCCGCCCGCGACTCTGGTGGAGTTCACGCTGGGGAGAACGGACTTCTACGACACGAGCCTGGTCGACGGTTACAACGTGCCCGTTATGGTCTCGGACCGAGGCAGGCATTGCCGGGCGACCGGGTGCGCGAGGGACGTGAACGAGGTGTGCCCGAGGGAGCTGAGCGTGGTGGGTGGTGGAGGGGAAGTCATTGCATGCATGAGCGCTTGTGTGGCGTTTGGGGATCCGAAGTACTGCTGCACGGGGGCTTATGGTGGCCCGGGGACTTGTAAGCCGACGAACTACTCGCGAGTGTTCAAGAACGCGTGCCCTCTCGCGTACAGTTACGCCTACGATGACTTGAGCAGTACCTTCACTTGCGCCGGTGGTGGTGATTACTTGGTTGTGTTTTGCCCGGCCCCTTGAATAATCTACCATGAAAGGACATTTCATTGGAATTAACTTATTAAATACACTATTATTCAATATTCCTGGTCAGTATACATGATGTTTTTATCACCATTTTGTTTGTCATCTATGAATTCTTTCCATTTATGCGGTGTGAATCTGGTACAAGCTCATTGTTCGCATGAATGCACTCTTGTGCTTGCTTACGTTTATGATTATTATTATGACCATGGATGTTTTTCATGTCTTACATGATACGGGAAACTACAATTCGATGGATCACGTCTTTTTAACAAACCATCATCTAGCCAGCCTAGCAGAACATGTTCTTGTGTCTGATTGACAATGTTCTTGATTGACCTGTACGTGTTGGAGACTTGCTTAGATGATCACACCCTGATATCTTGGAAATGTATTTCATGTCTTGATCAAAAGATCAAAGCAGGTGAGATCATAAACAAATAAGAACATGCATGATGCATGCATGTCACTTGTCATGCATGATTATATGTTCTTTTTATCAACAAGAGAGAGTTATTAAGACTTGGACTTATAGCTCAGTGATTGACAATAAAATTTGCAACTATGAGATCATGATCGCTTACTTCACAAAAAAAAATCAATAAGATTTTTTATTCATTTTCTAGTCATGATTCAATTCAATGATCAAAATTTGAACACTTTAACGATTAAATTGATTTTGGACAAATCACAAGAATACATATAATTGTAATATAAGTGTTATCAATTCTGGGATTTATTCACATATACTCTTATGTCACAAAATTGGTTAGACATTTGGTTATCAATTACATCATTTTTTTGTTAATATGTGATTAAAATATAAATTAAGAGTTCATAACTTTGATAAAATATGAATCATTATTTTAAGTATAATTTTTAAAAATAAAAACCCAACAACTCCACTCGTTCATCCATGAATCGACTCTTATGAAAAGCCAAGCGCATTAATGATGTGTATTTTGTGAAAGGGACCAGGAAGATGTTTATGCGATTATTTTGTTCTTTGAAGAATCAATTCATGTTACTTTAGATTATGCATCAGACTGTCTATACAAGGTGTCACACCCCTAATGAGACCACCTTGTCAGAAGAAGACATAAACAAAAATGTTTGGGGGGAGATTACCATTATGGGTGATAATGAAAGTGATACAAAAACCCTCAAAAGTTCATAACAAATCTCTAAAGAATGATATATAAAACAAATTTCTTTCTAATGAGAAAGATGACATTTTCATAAGTGATCGAGTATGCCACCATAATGGTGGATGTAATGCCTTAGAGCGAAAGGCTTTCAAATGGTTCCACTGAACAACAATTCAGTTTTAAACTGAAAACCTGCTTAATAAACTTGTGTGAATACAATAATTTATTCCATTTTCATTAATCACAGAGAAACCATGACAATTAACGATAAAAAATATATATAGATTTATTGTTGTAACTAAAATTAGTTAATATCTTGCCTAAAAAAATTTATTAATATCAAATTTGTATATATGGGTGTGCCATTGAAATACTAGAATTTTTATTTCACATTTTAAACTTGATTTTAAAAAAAGATCATTTTATTAATTTTTTTAATTGTTAGATTTTTAGAGAAAAAAAAAGAAGAAGAAAGAGATTGAAATTATGCAGTCCAATCAGGAATACAATCAGATTCAAATCTTCTATTTGTTTTTAGAGTATTGATACATAGGCCCCAAATCACAAGCCCCATTCACAAGCCCCATGAGGTGTCATCACCTTATTGGTTGGTTTTTATTGGTTTGTTGACTTTTGAAAAAGTGTAAAATGGTAAAATACGGATATGCCCTTCATTAAAAATAGATCTCATTGACCCAAATCCCCCTTTCTTCTCTTATTAATATTTCACATTAATTTGAATTTTCTTATTTTAAAATTTAAGTATTTTGAAAAATATATCCCACTCTAAAATTTATCTATTTCAAAATTTGAATCTTAAAATTCTTATGAATTTTACATCAAAACTTACCTAATTTATACAAAAATTACCTATATTATTTTTCATCAAAATTATACCAAAATTTACCTAAATTACACTAAAATTATCTAAATAACAAAAAAAATGTTACAATATTTTTTTATGATTATAACTGTTACAGAATGTAACAGAAATGCATAAATATAAATGTAACAATCTTATTATTGTATAACTGTGTAAATGTAACAGAATGTAACAGTGATGCATAAATGAAACATAAATATGTGAATGTAACAGTTTATAACATTCATGTTACAAAATGTTGTAGAAACAAAAAAAGAGGAGAAAGGATGTAGCAGACGCCGTGTAAATCAAACATTCATGAATAATAATATGATTGATCATTGAAATATTCATGAATTCGTATGTTAAATAGCATTATGTTGTTACAAGACTGTTACATTTTAAATGTAACAAAATAACAAAAAACTGTGTATTGCTTAAATGTGTCTCTTTTGCATCAAATCACATTATTCATTAACTGTTACATTTATAAAATGTACCAATATTAATCAATGCACAAATTCCACAATGTAAATACAACAAAATAATACCGAACCTGGCTCACGATTACTTCATATTCTCCATCTCCAATGGCGACCTCACTTTTGTAATTTTCTCAGAGAGTCCATGTCTGAGACCACCACCGCCATCACCCGCGTTTCAAGAGCTCGAACTTTTATGTTCTCCGAGATCGTCGTCTCCTTAGAACAGTTAAGAACAAATGAAGTCATTAAAGCTGAAGCACTCATTAAAACCACCATCACAACGAAAACTGAAGCAATCATTATAGAGACCGTCGCCACCGTTGCTACATACATGCACAAGACTGTTACATTTCAAATGTAACAAAAATCATCATCCGAAAATCTTTCAAAAATCACAATCATCATCCGAAAATCTTTCGAAAATCACCTGAACCTGCCCTTCAAGCCCGGGAGGCAGAGGAGGAGGTGGAGTGTCAGAGGGAACCCTGATGCATCGGGAGGGGGTACTAGGGATACTAGGGTTTCATCGCGGATGTCTATGATTCCGGAGATAAGGCATTGGGAGGAGACGAGGATGCCGATGAGGTCAAAGAGGCGGCGTTTGAGGGTCTTGCTAGAGATGGAGGGGGAGGAGGAGAAGGAGAGGCACCATGTGTGGTGAAGAAATAATAATGAAAAAATAATGGTGAAGGAATATATGATTTTTAGAATTGATGATACTCCATAATCATAGGGATATATGTTAGGGTAGTTATTAAGTTAAAGGGCATAATAGGTAATGTCTCATTGCCACATCATGGGGCCTATTTGGGGCCTGTGAAATTGGTGCCTATGAATCATTATTGTTGTTTTTATCATATTTGTATCTTATTTGACTCATCATGTGATTATAAATGCATCAAATAAAATTGTTTTTTTTCTTTTTAATTTCATATTCATTTACAACTATCTGATTTTCAATGTGATGATGTTTGACTTTTATACGAGATTGTCATATTAACACATTAAAAATCAAACATAATATAAATATATAAAATATATAAAAATAACCAAGCACAACCAAAAAAATTAACCGTTTTAGTCCATCATGTGAGCGCACGTGGACTAGACTGGTCAAATATTACGCAGCATTCAAGGCATGTAACCGTCTCTCACCGACAGAAATTAATGGAAACCCGGTCTTAACAAAATCAACATCAAAAGAAACCAAACAAAACTAGCCAATTCACAAGAGCTGTAGTGTGCGCTCATAATGTTTTTTTTTATAATAATACTATAAAAATAATCTCCACCTAATTAAATGCATGTTTAAGATCGATCAACTCTCTAATGCTCCAAAAAATAATTTTTTAAAATTTTTCAACAGCTGATAACATTTTTTTCCTGTAAAACTCTAAAATCAAAATCTTGAACTCTCCTTGAACGAATTCATGGTATATGAATTCATACATTTTTAAATGATGAAAATACGTATGTTCTAAACATACGTGCCAAATAAAAAACATCCATATGTCCTCCTCTCACTTCTCTTTCATCTGAATCTTTCTTTTTCTTGGTGAGACATCCGGATTTGTTTTTATTTTTATTTTCTGAGCGAGCGAAAGTGCAGATACAACTTCCCCTTTTTTGTCTCTCTATAGCCCCAATTTCAGAGAGAGAGAGAGAGAGAGAGAGGAAGTGTGATTAGATGATTTGATGGGTTCGTCATCGGGACGCGGCGGCGGAGGCGGCGGCGGCGGCGGGAGTGGGAGCTACGATTACTCGTTCAAGGTGTTGTTGATCGGAGATTCTGGGGTCGGCAAGAGCAGCCTACTTGTCAGCTTCATCTCCTCCCCCATCGACGACATCACACCAACCATCGGTACGCTTTTGTTTTGTTCCGCCATTGATTGAGCAGATGCCGCTTCGTGAAGTGTCTATGCACACTGTGATTCAATTTGGGGTTTTTTTTGTATTGGTGTCCTTAGTAGATTTGATTGCATTTGATGTATTGGTTTTGCTTGGATCCATCAACAGATTAGTAGGGGTTTCTCTATCTAGTCTAAAATATTTAATTTTTAGTATGAGATTGCCCAATCTGATGGGTTTATTAGAATGATCGTTTTCAGTCTCTTAAACAGATTGATTATATGTTCTTAAATATTTGAAAAAATCATTTTCTTGAATGTTAGGCCTAGATATAATGGTTAAATCACAATAAAGATGTTATCAGATCTCAAACCCATCAAACAGAAAACCTGGATGCATAGAATTGTAAAACATTCTCCAATTGTGTGGTCTCCTTTGCATCGAAAAATTTGATGCACATTTATTATGTACTGTGTGTTTTTCCTTTCTATCATTTTTTTTTTGTTTAAGTGTGGCTTCTATGCTATTTTAGTGTTAGTCCATAATCCATTCTATGAGTAGCCCTTTTGTGACAATTTCAAAGGCTACAGATATACTTTTTCATTTTTGAAAGGATTTTTCCTATTGTTATAAGACATTAATTGTGATAGTACTGATATTCGGAGCAGCAAATGAATCGTATTTTCGGTTGGATGTAATTGCCTGGAATCTAAGCAATTTCTTGTTGGAATCATGGTAATAGGTAAAGGTGCACTTATATCAATAGATAGGTACAATAAATGGAGGACATGACCCTTAATAGAGTTGAATGAACATTTATGTAGCCGATCCCATATTGTTGGTATAAAGACTTTGTAGTTGTTGTATCATTTTTACTTATCTAAATTATGTATTTAAATTATACAATTATTTACTATATATTCTTTTTCTTCTACATGCATAGGTGTTGATTTCAAAATCAAGCAACTAAATGTCGATGGGAAGAAATTGAAGCTTACAATTTGGGACACTGGTACGCTTTTATTTGTGTGCAGGGGTGAAAAAAAAGGCCTGATTACTGATTTTGGTGTCTGTTAATAGTTACTCTTGATTGGCTTCATTTGTAACTTATAATGCTGGATGTGTGGTCTATTAGTCATGGGAACACAGTCATCTATTTGTGACTTAATCATCGTATTTATCTTGCAGCTGGACAGGAGAGGTTTAGAACATTAACAAGCTCTTACTATAGAGGTGCACAAGGAATTATTCTTGGTATGCAATTAATTAATGAGTTATCACTTGTTACCATATTTTTTAACATAAATTCAGTAATTCATTCAGCTTGCACTCTTGTTATGGCATCTTTTTCTAATGTTTAATTATTCACTATGTTATTCCCATTGTTTATGTGTCAGTATAACTTTTCACATTGGCGATATGAAAATATGGGAAGTCACTTTAATTTTATTTAGAGAAAAATTGATATAGCTCTATAGAAATTAGCTAAATCGGTTTTAGTTCCTATAAAATTGAAAAATCGCCACAGGTCCGTATGTTATTGGAAAAATATTGTTTCAGTCCCTACCGTCACCCCAATTAATCAGATACATGATTAACCCTAACTACACATTAAAAAGTACCAAAATGCCCCCACCCCTTATTTTCAATCTATACAATTCCGTAGAAACTTATGAAAATAAAAAAATGTCCCTATAAAATCGGTCAATCCCCTCAAGTCCCTATCTTATTAAATAATATTTATTTTAGTCCTTACTGTACCGAAACTAACCAGATCTGTAGTTGATTCTAACCATACATGATAAATTACTCCTTTTAAAATTTACTTGATAAATTACTGTAATACGTTAACCAAATTTGTGGTTGACTTTAAAGGGATTCATTGATTTTATCTGCTAACGATTACCCTCCGATTGACGTAGATAGGTGAAGACCTGAACATAATCGATGAACCAACCTGCCTTCACTCCGATTGCCTACTTCTGACATTAATGCTGGGCCGGCTTCTTCTGGTCCATCCAAGTATGATAAAGCTTACACACTGAACCAGATATCGAGTTAGGGAAGCGAGATTACAGCAGGGACCTTTTCGATTTTCATAAGTTTTCAGGGAGATGTATCAATTTTTCCCTTTTTTTTATACCATTGGTGAATATATGATATCATGGGAATTTTCAAGAAAAGGCAGGGGCATTTTTCTCATCAAAAGGACTAAATGAGATTTATCATATTTAGTAGGGACTTATTTGAATGTTTTTATTGGTGCAATTTAACTCGGGAACTAAATCTATAAACCATACATACTTTCTAGGGACCTGTGACAATTTTCTAAGTTTATAGGGACTAAAATCAATTTAACTAACTTTCTAGGGGGTTATATCGATTTTTCCCTTTTATTTATTAGTTAGGCAGACAGATTCAACATCGAAATCACAATAGGCTGTTTGCCGATGATTTGAGGTCACATAAATGAATCCTAATACGCTTGATTTCTTCCACTCTTGATCCCTATAGTAAGATGTACCGGTTTATATTGGAAGTTACTCTATCTTCTATTGGACAAAGACATGGTCAGATATGATATTGATTGCATGAAATATGGATTCATGTATAGCTGTTTAATGTAACATATCTTGCTCCATGATCTTGTAGAAATGTTTGCATATGTTGAACATACTGCTTATTTTTGTGATATTTTGAATAGCATGTTTAAAAAATGAGATCTCGTCTCTGTCTCGATTTTTTATTGGAAGAGTGAAACATGTTCTTATAAATCACCCAGATAGAGATGAGCTTCCCATGTAGGTGTGTGTCCTTATGGCTTATTTGTGCCACCAGGACAAATAACTATAATTCGTTGAAATCCACATGATGCATAGACTTATAATTTGAATGGGTTGTGCTTATCTGGCATTATAAGTGTGAACTAAGCTGATTCCATGGTCTAAAGATCACATAGTAACTAGCATGTTGTCTCTATAATATTTAAAGCTCTGGCCTTTGGTTCTTTAATTCCCAACACATGTATCATGGGTTATGCTTACCTGGAATTTTACAATTGGAAATCTAATTATTTTCATCTTTGTCCTTTGTTTTCTTTGGTTCTGTTCCATTCATCATGTTAGCAATATGATGCCTTAACCACTGGTGGTTAACGCCTTCTTCCAACATACTTGAATTAGTCTCCATGAAACATTAATCCTCTTCAATTATCACCCTCAGTTGGTGGCAACAACATGGAATTGATATTGGGGTCATAGTCTTGAAGCGTATAGATGTGTGAGAGTTGTTTGGTTTAATGGATAGTGTATCCTGTAGTCAAATTTACAGGTTTTCAGTGCGAATTTATTTTTTCCCAATGAAAGATATGGTGCTTTTACTGATGTAGGGGGAAAGCAAAAAAATGTGCTTTCAAGATTTGATGAACCAATCAAAGAAAGTAAAAAAAAATTGTGCTTTTGAGATTTGATGAACCAGTCAAAGTATAAAAACTCTTCATAGTTCTATATGAGGCATAATGTACATAAACTCTCTTATCAGCTGCCCTCTTATATATTGGAGTTCTTTTTCTTTTTACTTCTGTTGGAATAGCAAAGATCACTGATAACTTATTTCTTTTTTAGTTTATGATGTGACACGACAAGAAACATTTACCAATCTGTCAGATGTATGGGCTAAGGAGCTGGAGCTTCACTCAACCAATCCTGACTGTATTAAAATTCTTGTTGGCAACAAAGTTGACAAGGTAATATTCATTAAGCCTCCTCTTCACCTCCCTATTTCTGGTTCATGTTTTGTTAGTATCCAATGTTCAATATTTGGATCCTTGTATGATGACCAAGGTTAGCCCTAATGCGGGTTTTGATGATATAAATACCTTTACACATATCATATAATAGCAACTTTTTTTAAGGTAATTGTATGATGTCTTGGCATGTCAGGCCTATGGCTAATGCTTTTGTCATCTTATAGTTACTTAGGGGCTTATGACTGAGGTTGTGTTGTATAAATTATCATGGGTAAATCTCTCTTTTTTTTTTCATTCACTCATGGATGGTCAGGATGGAGGGCTTATGACCCTTTTTGTTTTATTCCTGTGTGACCCAACCCAGGGTTTTATATGCTACGGTGTATACTAACTACTGTTGGAAGCCTGTGAATGATATTCAACTATTTGAACATGTGGACTTGGAAAACACAATGTACAACAATAGGTTGAATCAATCAACAATAGGTGTGGCTGGGGTAATCTTTCTTGATGAAACTATTGATATATTTCCAATTTTGTGCATGACCATCTGTTTTCATTTATACCTTTTACTTATTTTAGTGTTTGTGTTGTGTGGTGGCCACATTAATCCCCAGACTTCATGTATCTCAGGAAGATGAAAGGGTGGTGTCAAGAGAAGAGGGAATTGCTCTTGCGCAAGAATATGGTTGTACATTCCTTGAAAGTAGTGCAAGAACACGAGAAAATGTTGAGAAGTGTTTTGAAGAATTGGCCTTGAAGGTATGCTCTTGAAGAAAGTTTGATTCCCTTGTACATTTGTAGATGAAATGTTGCTATGGTGTTATGCATCTCGTGTGCTATTTTATTAATATCTTCCCAAGTTAATCCCCAAATATCATCCCAGAAGTAATCTTCTCTGCATGTATGCTTATATATTCTCTGTCACTGCCCTCATAAACAACTTAGATGCAGCAGTGTGATATGGACATTGGTGATGTCATTAACTAAGAAAGTGTATTCCTTATGTGATAATCACACAAGCAAGTAATACTCGGCCATCAGCCCATCACCTTGTCTGACACCCAACTCGAACTCTGTTGACTGTTGAGAAAAATATCCACCTTTGAAACAAGGTTCATGAGTAATTTGTGACATCTATGGCAGCAGCTGATGGCTCCAATATTTCACTGTTATATGCCATCTGGTCTTCCCTGATTTGAATCATAGTAAACTGGTACATTTCCAAAAGGTTAGTTGATGACATGGGTAGGCTTATCGGTTTTCTAGTATTCGCATCTACAACTTGTTTACTTGTAGTGGACACATCCTGATTAATAGTTGTATATTTGTTGTACTAATTAGTACTTGGTTTAGACTAATGGACATATTTGGATGATTCAAATTATTGGAAAGAAATTTTAACAATGCTTGTTGTACAGATACTAGATGGAATAAGACTTGTGCATTTGGTTTTTCTGTACAGATACTGGAGGTCCCCAGTCTATTAGAAGAAGGATCCACGGTTGTGAAGAGGAATATTTTGAAACAGAAACAGGAAAACAATACAAGCCCCAGGGGTGGCTGTTGCTCTTAAGTGTGAAGAGTTCTTGAGAGTGAAACAATATGATCGACAAATGAACACTGCCATCTGTGAATTGTGGTGCAAATGGCAGCTTACAAGGCAATTTTAACAAAGAAGAAAGATGCTCTTGATGGAGCAACACCAATGAGGATGCATTGTTAAATCTTTCATTGAGTTGATGTGAATAGTGATATGCAAATCAAATTCGAGTGATGCTTGCAACAGAGTCCATTTTAATTGAGTGATTTCGTTTTAAATTTGTTCAATATACACACACAAAGTTTGATATTTGTATTATAATAGAATAGTATTCGTGTGCAATTTCGCTCTGTTTCTTTTTAGTTCAGTTGAGGTCCGAGAAGTTGAGACCTTGTGCCTTATCAATGTTTCTGTTCATTTGATGCACCTTGTTAACTTCCATGCCACAGGAATGATGTCACACAATTTATTTTGTAATCTCATTTTTAACGACCCTAATATGATATGTTTCATTAACCAATATATTTCATCATTTTCGTATAAGTATAAAACATACACTGATTTGTTGTGATTAGAATCCTCTAACATCTAGAGTGGGCATCAGAACATGCAAAACGAAAAATAAAATAGTCAAATGTCAGTTAAAATGAGATTGTGAAACTTTAAAACTATTGTGCCCAACGCAGGGTGACATGTATAATATAACCCAATTGAGGTAGATCATCAAAATAAATTATTTTTGAGCTTCTTTCATTACACAATAAAAGAAATGGTAACCTGTCCCTACATAAAAATATAGTAACCATTGGAGATATGTGTCCCACACTTGCTAGCATTGCTAGGGCTTTACTTGAGCGGCATTTCACTCTTCGGCTGTGTTTTCTTCTGCCTCACCAGCTGGGATTTGGACACCTGGGTGGCGCCGTGGGGCTGCCAAGGGTGGATTGATTTTTGTGTGCACTGGAGATGAATCCACACTCATATGAGACGTGCAAGGATCTACTAATTTTCCTTAAGGCACTTGTTCATGTGAGGTGATTTTTTTTCCTTTGCTTGTTTCTATTTCATCCACTTGATGTTATCTGATATGTTCCAATGTTTCATGATTTAGATATAAAATCCGAATCATGAAACATTAGAACATATCAGATAGCAGCAAGTGCATGAAATTATGAGGGATATTTTAAGCCTGGAACAAGCAAAAGAAAGAAAATCACATCTATGATCAAGAAGAAAACTAGCAGTTCCTTGCATGTCTCATATGAGTGTGGTTTCATTGCCAGTGTATAATAAATAGATTTTAAAAAAAAAATCAGTGCGCCCTTATAGTATCACCCCCCAATGTCCTCACAGAGAAGCAGAGGAGAAACCTGGAAGAAAATTATAATCACTTTTTAAAATTACCACAAGAAAGGGATATGTATTATAGACATAAAACAGGACCAACTAACAAATGCGCGACTAACCTCTCTGCATCCAGGTCTCCAATAATGGGACAACCCCCCCCCCCCCCTCCCCCCTCTCGGGGGTGATTACATGTAGAAGAACAATGAGAGACACCCCAAATGGTCTTTTTTACAGTCACATATGGATGAGATTAAGTTAGTTCTAATGAGATGAGGAACTGACACGTGTTATCTCACATTGTGATCATTTAAAATACATCTTAACTTCTTAAGGGAACTCACAGTGGTATCTAACACTGATTGTATCACATAAATAATTAAGCAATTGAAGATGGCACATCAATTGCACCAAATGACTGGATCAGAGGGTATAGCAGACTCATACCTTGTTATAAAATTAAATATCATCTCTTTTTCAGACTTTAATGTGTACAACTAAAATTTCAAAACTTTTTCAGAGTTAAATATGATATTGCTACCGAAATTCTGAAGCACTGATCTTATACTCTGCAAAATTGTTCGTGTCCCAGCATTATTAAAAAAAATATATAAAAAAACAAGGTACTAAATATTTGACACAATTACTTACCCAGAAATCTTTGGAGACCACATTTAAAAATGCCTCCTGAGTGGTTATATCATCAAAGAGTAGAATTAGCACCGATGATGCCAGAGCACCCATGGCAATATGTGGGTACTTCAGCCGAAACCATGCTACCAGCACTGGATATCAGAAGAAATTTAGAAGAAGAAAAAATGATCAGTTGTTGTATGTAAATTATTTTAAAATCCACATAAACAATGTGGTAAGTGTACTACTTCCACCATAAGATCCCCCCACAGCAATCACCGGACAACTCTCCACCGATAAGTTCTTCTTCAGTTCGGCGTAATCAGCCAGAGCTTGAGAAGACGTGAAGTACCCAAGGGTGCTTGCGTTCCGGAATGCCTCCTCTTGGGATCTGAAGGGGATAGATTCTCCGTAGTAGCGGTGCTGCAACACGATATGTGCTTAGACTACCACATTTTTCTAGTGAAAAACTCAAATAAAGTATAGCTTCAGCAGCATCAGAAGTAGCAAAAGAAAGAAAATCACCTCTATGGAAACAAGAAGGGCCTTGAATCGACGAGGCAGATCAAGGAGGAAGTTGGCAGTCACTTGCACGTCTCATATGGGTGTGTATTCAATCTCCAGTACTGTATACCAAAATGGGTGAACCATTGTCATTAGGTAGAGAACAAAAGGAAGCTCAAGTGAGTTGTGTAGTGCTTGCAATGTGAGGGGACACCTTCAATGGCCTCCCCTTTTATAGAGTTAGAGACGGATCACCAAGTGAAGTGGTGTCAATTAAATTAAATTGAGATGCTTGACTTTATAAAATATATAATTTTTTTTTCAACATTGAATGCGTGCAACCAAAATTTCAACGTCGTTAATTTGCAACCTTCCTATGAATGGAATTATGTCAATTTGTCAAGCATTCTACAAATAGTGACATATCTTTAACAAAACAATATCACATTGATCACCTCTCCTTTTATATATACATTAATTTGTTTATTGTTTTTTTTACTTTCTTTAGAATTTTTTTATTTATAACAATCCAATTTTACTGAAGCTGGAAATCATTTAAAATTAATTTGTGGAGATTAATGAACATTATTCTTCATATTTTTTTATAACAAAATATTTTTATAAAAATACATACATAGCTTGTAAATTATAAGTAATGTGCTCTACAATTTAAATGTATGCCTATGAGTAAAATATATGACATTTCGTGGGTTCTGCCTTTATTGCGCATTCACTATGGTATTTTAATTTATTATAATTTCAACGTACGTTGACATAACATTACTGTGACCATGTGCATGACAACGAAAATTCACAAGAGTGGCAACAAATTTACAGTAGTATATATAATGTATTTTAATCGTATATTCAATCAACATGTAATGTCGTTCAAGTTCTAGTAAGGCCTCTCTTTACGAGTTGTTGCATTCCCATTCAATTTTCCCAAGTTCTTCGTTAAACTCGGTTTGTTTGTTACGTTGAATACTGTGCGCTTAAAGGTATCAAAACATTTCAATTCCAAAAAAATGTAAAGAATGATCCAAGCTAGATTAAACGTAAAAAAATTGTAAAGAATGATCCAAGCTAAACTAAGGGCCCATTTAGAATGGGTTTAAAGGCTATTATGTTTACAAGAAGCTAAGTTCTCGAACTCGTATGTTTTCAAACATGGAAAAAATTACAATTTAACTATTAAAGGTTGTAGACAACTTTAAAAATGTGTTTAAAAACTAGTTTTTTGATAATGAATGGAATTAAGACAACCTCATGTAAACTCAGTTTTTAATCCATATTTTTGGGAAAAGCTAACACTCTAAACAAGATCTAAGGAATATGGATTTTGTTAAATTATTTTGGTTTGTCAATAGAATCAATACTCAGATTCATTTGTTAGTATTTGATTCGCCCATTAGAAGTGAAATTGGTTTAATAGCAAAAATATGTTCACCCTCAATACTCTTGTGCATATACTTACAGATCTAACCGTTTACATGTATCAAAACGCTAAAAAGTAGTAAGACAATAAAATATTTCATAATAAAATAGATGAAGTTACATAAAATAAAACCACCATATTAAAAACTAAACACAACTCTCTGAATAAATACCCATTAATCTCGAACTACATGGGGCGCTATAAATAATTCACACCCTAACTCGTATTCCTCTCCCTCCTCACTCGTGACCTCTTAATAACACACTTGTCCAAGAGTAATAACCAATGGCGCATACACTAATGACGGCTTCAATCACCTTCATGTCCCTCCACCTCCTGCTCACTCTCACCACCTTCACCTTTGCTCAAGTAGTTCCCTCACCATCTCCATCTACATCTCCATCTTCACCACCATCTCCGTCTCCATCTCCATTACCATCTTCACCAACATCTCCATCTCCATCTCCATCACCATCTCCGTCTCCATCTCCATTACCATCTTCACCAACATCTCCATCTCCATCACCATCTTCACCTACATCTTCACCTACATCTCCATCTCCATCACCATCTTCTCTAACATCTCCATCCTCTCCATCACCATCTTCACCAACATCTCCATCTCCATCTCCATTACCATCTTCACCAACATCTCCATCTCCATCTCCATTACCATCTTCACCAACATCTCCATCTCCATCACCATCTCCATCACCATCTTCACCACCATCTTCACTAACAACTCCATCTCCTTCGGCATCTTCACCAACATCTCCATCTCCATCACCATCTTCTCCAATATCTCCATCTCCATCTCCATCACCATCTTCACCAACATCTCCATCTCCAATACCATCACCATCTTCACCAACATTGTCTCCATCTCCATCACCATCTTCACCACCATCTCCATCTCCATCACCATCTTCATCACCATCACCATCTTCACCATCTGCATCTCCATCTCCGACCGTTCAGCCAACACAACCCTGCTTGCCCTCCGGTTCCGTCACCTGCGGTTTCGCATCCTACCCCCTCTTCAACTGCTCTCCACCCACCACCCAAGCCACCCTCGTCTTCAACCTTCTCTCCGGGCCGGCCGGCCTAGTCGCACCACCTTCATGCGACAACATCACCCACAAAGTGTTCGAACCCGTCGTCTCGGTTTCAACCGGATGGTTCGTCGGCGGCGACCTCTGCGGGAGGGACATACGAATCACGGCTAGCTCTGGGAGGAGTGTTATTGCTAGGGTGGTCGGGCAATGTGATTCCTCGAGCGGGTGCAGGTTCCTTTTGAAGCCACCTTGCGATGATGATGTTATAGAAGCGACCAAGTATGTTTTCCTTGCTTTGGGGATCCCTGTTTTGGCCTCTCAATCCGTCCAGTGGTCTCTTGTCTGAGCTTCTGCATGTAGGCATGCATGCATGCGCGTCGGCCCTTCATGCAGGGTTCCATTACCTACGTGGCTACGTTAATCAGCATTGACTACTATTATGTAATTTGATATTTATATGGACACAATTAATAAAATAAGAGATCGATCGATGTTCGCTGGTTAATTATGATCGAGTAATTTGCTGATGGGACATCAACGGTGTCTTTGTTTTAATGAAAAAATTAATAACATATTTATTCAATTTGTATGTTCTTTCATTTTTTTTATATAAAAAATACATTGTTAGCTAAATATATAGTTTAGAAAAAATTTTAAACGTGTGCACTAAGAAGAGAGGCTGACCGTACATTTTTTAGCGTTGTTATACTCAGTGTAAAAAATGTAGTTTTATAAATCTATAATCAGTGTACCAAAAAAAAAATTCATTTTGTATAAATAGCATAATTTTAAATCATTTAAGTATATACTTCACTTTTATAAAAATAAATAATTTATTATATGAAATATATGATTTTAAAAAAAACATATACGATATGCGTTTTGAACTATAAAATGGATGTAACGTAACATTTTCCATTGAAGATATAAACCTCGGCCCAAGTCGGAATTTAGATGGATTTTCAAAGAAAGTTGGGCCAAGTTCCAAAAATTTGATGGGCCTGAAAAGGTTTCATACCCGACCATATTTTCCGTGTTGATCCACATCCATTTGCATGGCGGGCCTCATTTATCATTTTAAAAGAAAATTGTTAAACTCGCCATGTTCCAACCCCAAATACACTTCACATTTTTTATATATTTTAAAAAATAGTATAACTCATTTATTGGTTTTGGTATTTTTATAAAATTAATTAAAATGTATAAACTCATTTATAGAATGTGGAAAAAAAATTAACGATGAATATATATCAATCTTGGAGGTATATAATATTGTAAGTGGAACCATAAAATGGATTGAGTCCGCTCGTTTTGAAATCTTGGTGTTACTGATTGCTAAGGCGTAGGGAGTTCTGAACTTTTTGCAATACAGTAATATATTATCACACAGTTGCACAAAAAAAAAACATAATATTTCATTTTTGTACTAAAAACTGTAAGTAACTTTTTAACTAAGTCTGCTTTTTCTAATGCATTTGATAACACTTTTTAGCTTTCTGCTTAATTAAAAGTGGAATCCCATTTTTTAAGCGATACCAAACAGGGCCATAGTTAGTAATATTCACATTCACTTTTGAAGCTGTCATGCATGTTTGATTTTTTTAGCATAATACTAAACTAACTACATTTTTCTAAAACAGTAAAAACTAAATATATACTCTAGAAACCTGTGAGTAAAGAAATAGCAGTATATCTGAAAAATAATGCTAGAGATAGTCTCACCTACAATTCTGTTTAAAAACGTGCATGCGAAAAAAAAGAAACAAAAAACCCTCATTTGGTGGCATATGTGATACATGATTTCAATAATATCAAACCTGGGTTACCATCTTTGTCACTGCTAGGCATACTTCATCACGCCATTGCCATTTCTATATTATCCTTCAAGCTCAATAAATAATTCACACCTCACATATCACATGATTCACATACAAGCATATGCCTCTCCAAGCAAGCAATCGCAGCCACAATTTTGCTCTATGTAAGAAGCACATGCTTTTGATCTTCATGAGGCTCATGCCAATCCAACTTTCCCTGACAATCCGTCCCCCTCAATTGCCGACCATCACTATTGGCCACGTATGGTGTGCTTTTTTAAATGTGGATCCAAAGCAAGTAATAGACAGGATTGATAGGGCACTTCAGGATTCTAAGGTGCCAATTCTTGGATTTAATACACATTATGATTTGTATTATGTAGATAGAGTTAACATTTCATTCCTTGGTGGTCCTAATATATATGGCACAAACACAATGGAATTTATGTGAAAAGATGCCTTCATCACCTTCAACAGCTGTAGTTCACTAACCACACACAAACGTAGGTCATGGAATTTTGTTATTTTGTGGTCACGGACAAACCAATTTGGATGAGATTTTTAAAAAAAAATATGTGAAGGGCCCTAGCCTTCAACCCTAGTTTCATCACATCAACCAACCCAACCTAAAGAGATGTAAATTAATTATAAAAAAGAAACTCACATGAAATGATCATACAGGTCACAATGTTTTATTTACTTTTGTTACCCCCTCACTTTATATTTTTATTTTTTGAAAGCCAGCATATCCGTAGCACATGCTGATATAGCTAGAGGGTCCACAATAGATGGCATGGAAATTGCATCCAATAATTCAACCCCCAACTACTGTTTTTTTTTTCTCAAATATTTTTAATAACGTTGACTGGGTCTCGTGGAAGAATAAGTTAGGATATTTTATATGATTAATTTGTCCAGCACCAAAAATAAATAAAACTTAGGGATTCACAATATAAGGAAAATGTTGGAGTTAGCTAGATATGATAGTTCTTGTTGTAAGAGAAAATATTCTCTACACACAAGTTTCTTTTTAAGATAATTAAGATAGCCTCTAACCTCTAGTCAGGGGCAAGTATTCATATACAGATACAGTAACACATATATCTGCTTTAGTATTTTCAGATTGAAGTGTTACATATGCTAGTTCTGATAAATCGACTCTAAGCCCTCATTTTGGATACAAAATATGACTTATTTTTTAGTATACAATTATTCCGCATAAGTGGGTATAAATAAGAATAATATGATTTAATATTTGGTTGTGTTTTGAATTATTCTCGTTGAGAAACATAAAAATGTTGTGCGTGGCAATCAAACATTAGGCTAAACACAAATTCTTATAATTATCACATCAAGAATATAAACATCAAATATATATTAAATCATGCATACTCTAAAATGTATAGTAAAAACATGAAATAAAATGAGATAGGGATTAGAAAAGTATATCCAGAAATGTGGAAGCGAGTGAAGACACTATGTCCTCAGTGAATAAGGCTCTCTCACGCACATGGTTGAATGGCTCCTACCACTGAGAGATACGACCACAACTGGTTTTGTTCTTTCGGGGTGCGAGCTACGGAAGAACCACGGTGAACAGACTACAATCCTTTCAGATGCCCAGATCAAGAATTGAATCAAACAACAAGGTGTTGGGAACTATGGCTTGGAGGGAAAATGATTTAATAAAATCTATAACACAGTGGGATCGGCTATGTTGGCTAAAACACCACTACACATAAGGGATTATTTATCTGATTATTCTCCCTCTCACCCATGAGAGCTAGCCAAGAATATTTATAATCACAACACACATGAAAACATATATGCTTTAAATTATAATGAACAATCACAATTAATTGTAGCCATTTATATGCTAATGAAACCGATTTTAATAGAAACGTTTTTCCCCTTTAATTCTCATCCTCCACTAAATAATAAAGGTAGGAGTTACAAATGCATGCAAAGAAATATTTCATTTGTAACTCATGCAATAAAAATGCTAAGGGGGTTTAATATGAACGAATGTAATTTTGATCACTTAAAATTCTAATAAAAAATACATTTTTTTATTATTTGGATAAAAGGTAAATAAAGTGTAGATAAGGAATTATAAAAGGTAAAAAAATAATGATAGTTGATTTGACATGTGATTTATTAAAGATGATGACAGTTGATTTGATAGTGGGCCTACATATTCTTTGAGTGAATAGGGCTTATGTCAAAATGAATTAATGCACTTAATCTTTTATTCGTCAATGTAGACACCTAATTTCCTATGTTAGTATCACATATATTTAGTGGGAACATCAGTTGTCATCGCCTAATATCGAGAGATCTTATAAACTTTACTGACATGCATGTATTATATGATAGTATTTCATTAATCCATTATATGTGCCACGTCTCTAAGGAACTCTGTCCAATGAACTCACTCAAAACCAACTCCCACTAATGCCTTTAGTATATAATAATTCACAAATATTTTTAAATACGTGTCTCCGCATGCCTCACGGCCTAATAAATGCTATTGTTGAGTGTATTATGAGTTTGTATCCTTTATTTTATTTTTTTTAATGCTTTTCTCGTGTTCTAACTCAATGAAATGATAAAAAATTATCAAATGAGATAAATCCATTGATCGTACATAAATGATCTCAATTCTTTTATCAGAAAAGAATGATCTCATTGAAATGATAACTGTCTAATTTAGTCAAATAAAATCAAGTTCACTCATTTTCATAAACTTCTAATATTGTATATTAAACACACTACATTATATTACAAAGATGAGGAGTTTAGATCCGGAGCCCAATAGTTAACAAGAATTTTCATGTTTTATAGTCCCCATATTTACCCTAAAAAAATAAAATTGGTGAGATAAGACTATGGTGATTTAAAATAAAAAAAATTACTGAAATAAAACGAGGCAAAGGCTCCATTTGAAAACACAGATTGAAAAGTAGATTTTGGAATAAAACTGCTTTTTAAGATGATTTTAGACCTTGACTTTTTTGTGATGTTTTTTTTAATTCAGGAATCAATATTTGAAAGGAGTTTAATGTTTGGTAGAAAAAATTGTTTTTCAATTCAAAAAATCGATTCCGACCAAAAATCGTTCTTTTTGAGATTTTAAAAACACGGATTTCGAGAGAGAAATTAAAAGGAATCTAGCTTTTGATTCCGTCAGAATCCGACCCGTTTAGTTGCGTGTTTGAAGATTTTCAGCTTTTTAAAAAGCGGAATCCACCCAAACACGCAACGAAACTGACCCAAAGAAAATATATATTAACCAATCACGTGATTGCCCTTCCTTGAGTTGTGGGGCAAAGCTGTCAGATGGATGATTGTGCCCGACCCGTTTTACATAAAAAGCCAGCCTGGGAAGTGGGAAGGAAAGGGGCCCACTTCCAACTCCAATTCATCAATTCAATGATGTCTATCCACCCTCTGAAAGGGCTTCCAAACTGGATAATGCAGATTAATTGGGGACACCTCATTGTGGCCCTGGTCTCTCTTACTCTAAAACATTATATAATTGGTTTTATTATCAAAACAAGTAGTAGGAGAATATCACACTTGATGCACATGGTATTGTTCTATTATTCTATTATTATTAGTATTATTTTAATGGTAAGAAGGGCTCTCCGATTACGGATGGCAAGTTCTCAAGTTAAGTGGGTGGATCTCTCTCATGCAGCTCAGACAAAAACTGCTGCAATTGGTGTACATAATGATGATACAGAATACGACTTATTATTAGATATACAATTATTTCAACATAAATGGATATAACAATAGAATAAATAATTTTATGTTTGGTTTTGTTTTAAATTATTATTGGAGAATTGTAATAATAAAATTTTTGTTGTTTGGATAAAATGTGAATAAAGTCTAGATAGGGATTTAATTCAATCTGATCAACCCTCTAACACCCGGTAGTAGAAAAACTGGATTAAAATGCAAATATTAATCAATCTACTGCTTGTACCAATGGTTTAAGAACTGACTATGGATTGTTGAACCGGACGGCTCTTAATTAGATTATATAAACTCAGTATCAACAATCAAAATTCGAAAGGGGGGGAGGGGCTTCCAGTTTCACACTTTCATTTCGTCTTATAGAATCCATAAAAAGAAAAGAACTCGATTAGATATGCCCTGTTATGAAATATATTTGTGTTCATTTATTATTTTATTTTTTACTATGAATGTAATATAAAAAAATTTAAATTATGATTCAGAGGATTTTTAGAAGAAACCGTCACTAAAATTACTAATATTTTAACATTTTGTATAATAAAAGTATGCTATCATATATTATTATGAATTTTTATAAATATTTAAAAATATAAGATTTAAGATTCGATAATTGAAAAAAAATTAAATATTTTGTAAAATTTTAATTAATAATATTAATTATTAACATATTCATTATGTCTTGTGGATGGCACAATTCAGTTTCGATTAGACCACTGGTTGAAGCGGGGACTTTTAACCCATTTTTTAAATTTAAATAGCTATTTGATTTTTAGAATATTGAATAAGACATGTATGAAAGATTAAAAAAAAATTTATTTAAACAGAAAAATGAATAAAAATCATTTAATTATCTTTTATTTCAATATACTATTTTATATATTGATAAGATACCGGGTTACATTCTTGTATATTAATGGCATCCCCAGGTTTGTCCTTACTCTGTACCATTATTAGTTTGTGTTTTTATGTGAATATAAATAGCTTGGAAATAGATCTTTGACTAAATAGTTTTAGAATAAATGGGTTTGAACAGTTTTTAAGTTCATAGAAAACTGTATTTTACAAACCTGTTTTCAAATATAAAAATGGATATCAAAAGCTACAACAGATTTGTAAAAAAATGTTTGAAACATGGATTTTCTAAAAGTTATGGAGAGATAGTTTTCTATAAAATCAGTTTTAAATTTAATTTTTTTTTAAAATCAGTTTTGCAATCGTGTTATGTCAAGTAGCCTTAGGTCGGTTGTGTGACGTGCTGTATTGATTTGGTTGGCATTAATCTATTTGGTAAGACATGAGCGATAGTTACTTATTATACAAGACAATATATACATTTCAAAATCAAAGGACATCAATTCCTCGTGGGATTTCAACTTCATAAAATATTTCAATCAGTGGCTGTGATATAAAGATTATATATGACATCTTGTCATGAAAACGATTGAAGTGTCTTTTCCTTTTTATTTTGGTGGAATATTCCAGTGTCTTTAATGGATAAAATTGAATCAATAGAAAAATAATCTCCTATTTAAGTGGTTGGGGTGGGGATATCCGAGGAGATTTGTGGTGGGTTCCTTGTGGAAGTTTACAGGCAGATTTTTAATCTCCTCTACTTATCTCTAGAGCTCTCTATAAATCATGACACAATTTTCATGTCTTAATTCATTAAATATAGAAAAATATTAGACATATATATATCCCCTGTTACAATCCCCAATTCGAATTTTTAAAAAATATATTTATCTAATAAAATATGATATATATATTTGTTAAAGAATAATTATTAGGATCTAAGGTTTTAGGGTGGCTCTGATACCATGTTAGAGAATTCGAATAATATAAAATATCAATGCCTTTTAAATATATACAAGGTAAATAAAACAATATTTAAATCGATTGAATACACGTATCATGTGATAGTATAATATAAAATATAGTTGTAAAAAGGATTATATGGATCAATGCCTTTTAAATATATACAAGGTAAATAAAACAAAAAATTGTTGTGGATTGAACATGCTCAAATTCAAGTGGGTGGGAGCTTTGCTACCACGGAAAATATTTCAAATACCTCTATACGTACATCCAAATCTTTTGAATTGCGGGTGAATCAAAAGGACATTGTCACTATATGGCCATTCTTCACAAATGGGACCCTCAACTAATTAAAACATAACATTACATGTGCATCTGCACATGTTTTGATTGTGTTCGATGGACCACCTCTTACATCATGGTTTACGTTCAACATTCAAACAAATGAAGATAAGGTTTTTTTAACCACACCAGTTGTGGGTGTGGTGAAATCATTCTGAGGTCTTATTGGATCTATAAATTATGTAGTGATTTGTTCCATTCATACTTCCCAACTCAATATGTACACCTACTAATATATACCCTATTAAAATTTTCCTAGAAGCATGTTACCTTGAATTATTAAATAGTGATCAATTAGATTAAACAAAAGCAGTATACGTTTCCCAACCATTGAACTGGTTTTCTTAATAGCCATCAATATATATGATCAGTTGTTATTCATAGCTAGCTAGTGGAAACCCAACTTGATTATTTGCCACTAATTTCTCATCTACATTAATTTAATTCACTTTACATCTCTAACTAACCAAACAATCACCTCTCAAATTAAATCCCGAGTACTCTCCATTTTTCATCCCCTACAACCATCTTCTTTCAACCATAGATCATAAAACTCGTCTATAATAGATATTTGATAAGAGTTTTCGTTTTATAGATTACTAAATCATACAAGATAAATACAATAAAATTCAATTTATATTTTGTATTACTATCAAACTACATGCAAAGAAAATGTTTTATTGGGTGTGAATGCAATATGGACACAATTAGAATGTATGTTTATAAAATTATAAATTACGACAATCATCTAAATTAAATAAAATATTTAAATTATAAATATGGAAAATTAATTAATGGTCCATGTTGTCAACTGTCTATTATATTTAGATCTCTGGAATTTTTCAAGTTTTTTTAAATATTTAAGACAGTGAAAAATTATCTTTATGTCTCTCCAGCTAGATACTACTCAAAAATATAAAAAATGTCACCCGCCCAATTATTTTAGTACACTGTTAACACTCTCTGGTACAATGTTAAGCATCTCTAGTACACTATTAACACTCCCTAGCACAATGTTAAGAATCTCTAATATACTGTTAACACTCCCTAGTACATTGTTAACTTTCACAAGAAGTATCCCCGCCCAATTATTTCAATACACTGTAAATATTCTCCAATATATTATTAAGCATCTCCAATACACACTGTTAAGACTATCAAGTACATTATTAACATTTACATAATTGGGCGATGACATTTTCAATATTTTTGAACAACATCAGGTTGAAGGGGCCCAAAGATAATTTTTTACTGCTTTAGAAACCTAAAAAAACTTAAAAACTTATAAATAATAAACGAGTGATCACATATATCCTTAATTAATTTTTCCTTTTCAATATATGAAAAACACAATACAAGAGATATAAAATTCAAACATTAAAAAAAAATTCAGATTTCTTTAATCAGAACGCTTTCAACTCGATCACAAATCTACCAGAAAACTACAGAAGATTCCCTCAACACAAAAACAGACAAAACAAAAAATCAAAGACATCATCAATTCTTAACCATAAATCAATCGGACGTCTGAAGTCACATATTCTCTTCATCCTGACATTATCTCACACAACATAGAAAACTAGCTGTAGATCTGCTAAGCATAAATAATAAACAATAAGCATTATTGTTAACCACCCTAAAAATCGTCGACGTTTCCAGAACCGCATCATCTCATACACAGTAGAAGCCAAGAGCCACGACTGCGACACGTCACGTCACGTCTCGCCCAAAGCATACGATCGTCACGACCGACACGTGTACGTACGCGAGACTTCACACGTGGCGATCCGGTTTCGTTTCGCTGAGCTGTCTCAGACAAAGACCCAAAACAGTAGAATTTATTAACCCCCAAAAAAGAGTGGGGCCACGTGTCAACCGGATACCGGATACTACCGGTTACCAGTGAGTGAGCTCTCCGTGTATATAATCCATGCTCCAAAAGCCCTTTTAAGAGAAGAGTCAAAAGAGAGAATTCAAAAGCCCTTTTGAGAGAGAAATGCCGATTTCGAGAATCGCCGTCGGGAGGTATGAGGAGGCGTACCACCCGGACGCCCTCCGCGCCGGCCTGGCCGAGTTCATCTCCACCCTTATTTTCGTCTTCGCTGGCCAAGGCTCCGGCATGGCCTTCTGTACGTTCAACCCCACTTTTTTTTCCAAACGCAGTCAACGAGTCAAAGATTTCTTTCTGATCAAACGTTTTGAACATGCATGCATGCAGCGAAGCTGACCGACGGAGGCGCGACGACGCCAGCGGGACTGGTGGTAGCGGCGATAGCGCACGCTTTCGGGCTGTTCGTGGCGGTCTCGGTCGGCGCCAACATCTCCGGCGGACACGTCAACCCCGCCGTCACGTTCGGCGCGTTCCTCGGCGGGAACATCTCCTTCTTCCGCGGCATCGTATACTGGATCGCCCAGCTCCTCGGCTCCACCGTCGCTTGCCTCCTCCTCAAGTTCTCCACCGGCGGCCTTGTAAGCTCCCAATCCCTTTGAAGCCCTGCTGTTGACATAGCTAACGCCAGTAGGACTACATCTCAACACATAGAACGATCAAGAAAATAAAATATCACATAATTAAAAACACTGAGATTTATGTACATGGTTCAACAAAATGTCTATGCATCCACATAAGAGAGTTATTAAAAATGATTCACTACATAAAAAATAAAAATAAAAAAGATTTACTATGTATAAAAAGACTCTCAACCTTTTTTTCCTCAACATCATCCCTTCTTCTCATTGAAGAAATTATAAAACAAGCAAAAGATTAAATAAATATGTTGTCTTCCTTTGATGGGTTTTCAGGAGACGTCGGCGTTCGCGCTGTCGGCTGACCTGGGTGTGTGGAACGCTTTCGTGTTGGAGATAGTGATGACGTTCGGGTTGGTCTACACAGTCTACGCGACGGCGATAGACCCAAAGAAGGGAAGCTTGGGGACCATCGCCCCCATCGCCATCGGCTTCATCGTCGGCGCGAACATCTTGGCCGGAGGACCCTTCGACGGGGCTTCTATGAATCCTGCCGTGTCTTTCGGACCGGCGCTTGTGAGCTGGAACTGGGCGAACCACTGGATATACTGGGCTGGGCCGCTTGTTGGAGGAGGTATTGCTGGGTTGTTGTATGAGTTGGTTTACATCAACCGCTCTCATGAGCAGCTCCCTGTCACGGACTACTGAGTCAAGAGTGCTGTGAAGTAATCAAGGTTTCTTGTTTTTGGTTTTTTATCTTTCTTGGGAGCTAGGTTCTTTCATAAAAGTCTTTTCTCTCTCTCTCTCTCTCTCTGTAAATTAAGTTATTGCTGTGGCTCTTGTTTCAGCACTGTCTGTATTGGTTATTATTTCTCTTTTGTGCAGTGTTGGCTCGGCTGTTGCTCTGCCTTCTTTCCTTGAATTGATTGTGATTGGTTCGCTTTGGAAATTTTTTTTTTTTTCACTGAAACTGTCGATCTTTCCTTGTGCGTTTGGGACTGATTGTTTGGCAAGCCAAAATGGAAATCTTTATGAGTGGATGGTCAGGGCTGATCGTAGATGACAATGTTAATTGGAAATGCAATGTATATAGGACAACGTGACGTGACTTGCAAATATTTTGTCATTAATGGTGTACCAAACCACACAAGAAGTACATTTATATCACGGGAACCGATATGCTGCGGGTGCGGCGGCGATCACAGGTCATCGCATTATCGCATCGGACGGTTGATCGCATCGAGGTCCATCACATATGGATCCGCGATTGAACGATCCGTGATTGATGCTGCACCAATCCACACGCCGCACCTAATCGTTTCACTTTATATCACTATCAGTTTTAAACTTATTATAAATATTTAAATAATAACTGATAATTTTTTAGATATATATTTGAAATGACACAGGTTTTTCTCGAGATTGAATATGGTATTGGTCACGTCGGCCATTTTGTTTCAATGTTAATGTGTTAATGGATGGTGATGATAATTTTGGATTACACTGTTTAATATAATAGATTGATTTGAGTGTTCGTAAAATTGGTGGTAGACTAATAATTTCTCATTTAAATTATCAGTAAAGTGAAAATTTTAATTGTTTAGTTAGTAGTATTATTGAAAGGAAATGTGTTCATTAGATTTAAAATCAAGTCAAAATCAAAATCCCACCATTATACTGCTAAATTAATAACACAATAAATAAAATATTATTGTTAAATATTATATTGTGTGAGGTACTAATTTCACAGCTATGATATATAGATAAACAAACGTTCAAGTACAAAAATGTTAATATAATTAGGTACTTATATCAAATTCTCTCAATTTTCATATGAAAACATTAAAGAACAAAAATCTATATTTTTTTTATAAAGATTTTTATCCAAAAATAAATCGTATGAATCAAATTAATAAAAGGCATCTCGTACACACGTGATACATGTACAAGTCTATTTACATCACACGCGGGCCCTCTTGTGTCTGATTTCGGCCTTATCTTGTCCTTTCTAAACCCTTCCTTACTTTTTCAATATTGAAAGTGGATTGGCTTTTCGAAAAATGAAAATAGACAGCTATTCCTATTACATGGTGATTTTTTGGAAAAAAAAATTGTTTAAATGAATAATATAATCGGTTTGACCATTTGACTTTTTTCCCGTACGGATCTGCAGTGGAAACGCTCGCATTTTAAAAATTCAGGGTTCAAACTTGAGGATCATTATTTTGAATTAAACTCCCCGTTTGCAAAAACAGACTTAGGCTCCGTTTGAAAACACAGATTAAAAAATAATTTTGAAATAAAACTACTTTTTAAGATGATTTTAGACCTTGACTTTTTTGGGATGTTTTTTTTTAATTCAGGAATCAATATTTGGAAGGAATTTAATATTTGATAGAAAAAGTTGATTTTCAATTCAAAAAATCGATACCGACAAAAAATCGTTCTTTTTTAGATTTTAAAAACACGGATTTCAAGAGAGAAATTAAAAGGAATCCAACTTTTGATTCCGCCGGAATCCGACCCGTTTGGTTGGGCGTTTGGGGATTTTCAGCTTTTCAAAAAGCGGAATCCGCCCAAACGCGCAAACGGACCCTTAGGTAACTTTTGAGTTTAAAAGAAACTATTTTTTAAAAATTTGTTTTTAAATAGAAAATGTAACTAAAAGCTACAAACATATTTTTGTATAAAAATTACTCCAAAACCATATTTTTCATAATTTGAGACAGCTTCCTGCAAATTCAATTTTAAACTCAGCTTTTAGGGAAAAGCCAACTTTTAAAACCGTTTTCAAACAGAGACTATAACTTAGAAAAAAAATTGTTTGAAATAATGTAGAGTGAAAATGAAAAATTCTTTAGATATGTATTTGTGTTTTTTCAATTTTTCAATCAACGAATTCATCCGAACACGGATTTAAACACGACCTAAGAACCAATATAATGAAGGCATTATAATTATTTTTTTTATCTTGCTCTTGCAAACTTGTTTGGCGTCATCCATGTATAACTTGTTCTGTATCTCAGTTAATCATAGGGGCGGTAAACGAGCCGAACGAGCCGAGTTTTGACATGTTCAAGCTCGGTTCGTTTATAAACGAGTCGAGCCGAGCCGAGCCGAGCTCACGAGCCTTGCGTTCTTCTTCATTTTAGGGTTTTTAGGAATTGAAAACAAAATTTTAGCTAAAAGAGTAAAGTTCATGAGCTTAAACGAGCATAACTTTGTATTAATTTAATATTCTGATTTTATAAATGAGTTTAGTTAAGCTTCAACTAAGTTTTAATAACATAAACGAGTCGAATTTGAACATAAAATGAAGCTCGATCCAGGTCCCGAGCCTAACCGAGCTTTAAAATTTTTTCAAGCTCGCTCATTTATCTAAACGAACGAGCCTGAATGAGTTCAAACCGAGTCGAGTCCGAGCCGAGCCCGAGCGACTTGGTTCAATTACCAGCCCTAGTTAATCACAGTCAAAAAAATAAATTTTACTTTATTTTATTGGAATAGAATTTTATTTCATTTAAAAAAATACATTGAAAGGCATGATAATGAGACTTAAATATGCAATTCCAACAGCCATCTTAAATGATAGATTAAAGTACACCAAATAAGTCAATCAAGCAGATCTTGAGGATATCCATGACAGGCATACAAGGAAACGTGAATGGTGCGACCCATTTATTAATAATATTTTTCGTTGGTCTCGAATTATTTTAAAGAAGTTTCATATTAGTACTGATATGATTTATTTCAGTACGCCTCCAAAAGAGAGATACATATACATCAAAATACATTAATAAAATTTATATAAATGATGTGTCTTACATCTAGACACATATCGATGAAAATCCCATTGGTACTTATTGATATAAAAAAATTTCAATTGTTTTTGTGACTTTTTAATGTTGATTAAATCAGTTGTAAGATGTGAAATTAAAAGATACAATTAGAACCATGGACCGTATGGTAGTTGATTTAATTTAATGCACACACGTTTTGGTCTGGCGTTTATCTGCCAACTGCAAAACCGTATATGCATGTGACCCAGACATACCAAGACATAGCATACTAGTAAATCTACGGTTATTAAGGCATTTTCTATATATTTTGAGCACAGATACAATACTTGAGTCCATTTTGTAACTCTATCTACCATTTAGATGTGGTCCCTACCAGTGTTCTAAAATGCGGTATGCGATTTGCGTGCGGGTAGGTACCGCACAGAGTATATGTGGTTATGTAATTTTTTATTAATAAAAAATAATTATATAGTGTTGATATATAAACAAGAGATAACAAGGTAAATTTGAAGAAATGTAATCATATTAAACCATTAAAATTTCAGACACAACCACACAGGGCATATATGCAATTTCAGACGGATACAGGGGTATAAATGTAATTTTTAAGGGATATAAATGCAATTAATTTTTTCAGGGGGATATAAATGCAAAATTCACATTTATCCGTCTAAGCCAGTGCACCCGCTTAGCCGCTTTTTCACCGTTTATGCGGGCTCTGTCTGCATATGGCCCGTTTATGGTCGAATCGGTTCGGTAGTGTTACCGAACCGCATAGGCGCCCGCATAGGCGTCCGCACGGACCGCTTTTCGAAACACTGGTCCCTACCCACCTTACCTTTTATATTGCGACAGTACAATATATACTACAGTATATGAAAAATAAATAAAATTATTTTTTAAAAAAAAAATACAACTGGTGTACCTCAATATATACTTCACTTTTTATAAAAACATTTAATTCAATGGGTGAATATTTATTTTTAAAAAAATGATGAAGACTTTAGATGGGATTGTATGTAGAACTGGACATATTACTTAATTTCCATTGTCATGATATGCAAAAGTAAAAGTTGTATTGTTCATCATCACTTTCTCTTAAGCATGACATAGATAAATGTGTAAATATGTTACATCGTTCACATAGGGATTCTGAACATTGTGTTCCACTCTGTATATTGGTTAATTTCACAAGTGAATAAAAACTAATAAAGGTATCCAACAAGGTCATAAAAATTTGCTAACAGTAGTTTACAACTTAATTAAGTGTATAACTCACCATATCTATTGACACAGCATTTGTGTTGACATGCAACTATGCAAGTGGGGCAAATGAGATGCAACAAGTTTTCATTTGAGATTTTTTTGTCAAGTGTTTTATGTATTTTTTTCATGGCTAAATCTTCTTCCCCCATTAAAGAGTGAGACTTGAAATGAAGACCGTACACTTAGTGAAAAAAAGGGACACCTCTAAAAAATCCGCATTTCATTATGGTGTACACCTATTCTCGAAAAAGACATGGGGTTGAATCCTGAAAGAAAAGGAAATCAGAGTGCATTATTGTTTCTGGTTTGATCATTGAGTGGCCAGATCAGAAGCAAAAGTGATTCCTTACAATTATGGAATGACCATTTAAAGCCCGACCTAGGCCTATCTCTCTATTGATAATAAAGAAAAATGTTTTGTCAAATCGAAAGATCATAAAGTGAAAAGCCCGATTTTGAAGCAGTCATAAAACAATAAAGGGAAAATTTGATATAACTCACTAGAAAGTTGGTTAAATCAGTTTTAGTATGTATAAAATTAAAAAATCGCCGCAAGTCTCAAGAAAGTGTATATGACTAACTGTTTGTCCCTTGGTTAAAATGTCATTTGTTTGTAGAGAATATTCTTTGAATATTCCGTTTACTTAACGGAACTTCTTTAAATAACATCTAACAAAGTCTCTACAAACTATATAAAATCAGATTTAATCTTTTTGAAGACTACAATACCCGTCTTTTTTGAAATACCCTTCCCCCACCCTTTCATGATTTCATCCCCAACGGTAAAAATAGGGGGCCACCCCATTTTTCCTCCCCAGTCTAACCTCCGATTTATTCATAATAGTAGAAACTCAAGGACACAAATACAAGCACAGCATTACTCAATTGGTTATATTAAAAGTCTGCAAAGACCTAAGAACCCTATACTGGTTGATCAAGAGTGTGTACCTTCAAGCATTTATTTGCATCGATCCAGCAGTTTCAGTGATCATTGATAGCTGGAATTTCGAACTTCAACAAACACTGTTGTCGTTCTGCATGGAATAGTAATACAACCAGTGGAGGACTCGTATAATGAATTCTTAACCAGTTCATCTGATGACATTAGCTGCACGAGCAAACAGTAGGTTATCATCCAGTTCTAATAACATAAGAATGCTTATTTGTGGCATCAATTTTGGTATCAGTAAAAAAGTTCAGAAACATTACTTGAACAGGATGTAACTGTAATTTTCTTCCTCTCAGTGTCGGCAATTGAAACGAGACTTCGGTAGGACAAGCATTGAAGATAACAAGAATATATGAGTAGCTGCACAAAAACAACAATGAGAACAATGAGAACACCGCGGAAGGCCCCCCCTAGCGGGGTGGTCGAGACGCACCCTCCCCAAAGGGGAGGTCGCGGGTTCGAATCAGCACCCCCACCCTATTACCAAAAAAAAAAAAAAACACCGATATCTAATACCCCTGTTCAGCATTCGCTCATGTACCGACAGGAGAAAAGGAAAGGTTTGGTTAGCAAGTTTATCATTTCAACAATCTTAACAAATGCTGATGCACAACGCTCATGTAAGCATGAATAGAGAGAAGCAAAATTCAAACTAGACATTAAAATCATTAAGAATAAATGGGTTATAAATTAATGTTACCCACATAAGATCTAGTTGAGCCATGCCAGGAATGCCATCATGACCATCCTCAATGCTCATAACTATAACACCAGGCTCCAGTGAGATCCCTGAATTATGGAAACGCACCCTTTCCTGAACAAAGAATGGCATATAAAGATACCAAATTCAAATCATATGGTAAGTACTTCAATATAACTCTAGGTTCTTTAACATCTTGGAAGAAATGAGCGCACTTTCCATTAATTGATAGGCAAACTAAAAACCAAAGACGAATGCAGTAGATAGATACCAAATATACAAGAGCAACTGACTCATAATATTGTTTGTGACTATGCATGATCAACTGCCATTGAAAAGTCAGAAGCAATCAGAAATGTCACACGATACTGGCAAGGTATCAGCAGACTCCTGGAGAGAACAAGTTATATGAACCATTTGATTAACAATGCATGCGTGCTGCGGTTTTGAAATATTATTTTATTAGCTGTACCCTCCTTTGTGGAAGTTGTCTACCGTTCTAGGCAGAGTAACTAATCATATTTTTAGTATTGTTTGTAATTTGACAAGACTATCCGAGTCATGAAGGGCTTTTGTGATTGCACCACTCTGGAAAGACATTCTTGTCTTCACATCCCACTTTTTTGTTAAATTTTTTTTGAATAATTCAGGTGGATTATATTGATTTCTTACAATACTATCCAAATAAAACATCTTTTGTGCAAATAGTAATACACCTTAACAATCACAAAGGCACAGGTTACAGCCACAGGTAAAATGTTTTGCCTTTTTTTTCTTTTTAAGTCCCTCAAAAAAAACATGCCTAAAAATTCCAAGCATTCAGCTTCACGTATTCGATTAAATATAGATATAATAATATCAAATATAATTAATTTTTCAAAATTTAATGTTTATGTTACCATCCAATGATTTCAACAACAAAAAAAAAAAATGGAGACTCTGTAAGTGCATTCGGACAGGCAAGCTGTGAGAAGCTTACGCATTTAGGATGATCACAGGATATATGCGCTTATGATGATCAGGATGGATCAGGGTAAAAACACAATACCAAAATAAAAGCTACTTGGAAGTGCTTTGCTAACTGTTAGATGTTGTAGGGTGGCCGTAACCAAGTGGTGTTCAAATCTACTAGGATATGTATACAGGCCAATGGGATTTCCAGCACTTAGGGTAAATGTTATTAGGACAAATCCACATGGTGGTCTTTAGTTTCTACTTAATGAAGCCATGCTCTGAAAATCAATCCACTCTTGCTTTTAACAATTCCAATCTCCGGCTTGGCCAATACTAAAGCACATAAAGAACTTCCAAGATTTTCAGTTTTTTACTAGCTCCAGTAAAAACATGGTGTCTTCTATATTGTCCCTCTCCTAACATTTATTTTCATATGCCGACTACATGACAAGACAAACAGGAAAAAAAATTTCTAATAGTCTTTTGCCTTCACATAACTGCTTGAAAGAATACCTTATTGACAGATGAAAATGTAAATGAAATGACATGTATTTATACTTTATAGAGCGAAAGTTCCTCTTTGACAAGACTTGTGAAGGTGCAAACATATCAGTAACCATTAGGCATTAGGGGCAGAAAGCTATTAGTATCCATTAGTGGAGCTTATTGTTAAGGTATATAAGCCAATTAAAGATCTAGGGCACCCGACCACATATAGATCCTTGTCCATTAACTCACGGCGCCACAAAAATTTGTTAGGAAAATATATTGTTGAATCGTTGGTATTTCCTAGAACATTTAAAAAAGTCAGGAATTTAATGTAAAATGTATCATTTCACAACATAGCATACCTGAATGGCATTTGCTGTCCTCAAACGGAACAGTGGAGAAGAGTACCTAATCTTTAACAAGTTCTGGAAATTTTCTACTGCAGCAAGGATGTGAATTTTCTGAGGCTTGAAGGATGGATCTGCTAAACGTGGCTTTATCCTGAAACAGGAAATAATTTAAGGTTCAGGTGAAAAAATTTATCATCACCAAAAGCAATTCAAAAGGAGGAAAATCACAGTACTTACAATGGCCAGGTCCTCTCATTCTTTTCTCTGGGAGGAAGACCAACACCCCAATTGTTTGATTCATAACTAAAGTCAAGCCTACAAAAAGATAAAACAGAAAATATAAATAATAAATTTGTGAGGAAATCAGCAGCAATTAAGTTGACAATAATTTGAAATGATTGAATTTAAGAAGTCTCACATCTCCATGGTCCACAATCACAAAAAGAATCCAGGATATTGACCAACATGGAGAAGTAAGAATGATAGATTTGTAAAAATTTAGAACTAGGACAAATAAGGATTTTCCCAGAAGAAAATAAAATTAGGAACCGTCTCACTGGTAAGGACCAACCTCCACGATAATTTCAACCAGTCTTTGCATATCTATCTCCATCACTTCAGAAAACCACTATTGGCGGATAAATGTAAGAAGCGATCATCATTACTTAAAATACAATATTCTCCTCCCCCTCTTCAACTATACACTACAATAAAGTAAGGATATGGGCCAAAATCAGAGAGTATTTTGGTGACAATAAACGTCCACCATATGTATGTGTGTACTCCAACTTGTGGTGTCTACCATTTTATCTACTGATGTCTCTACCATTTTATGTATTGAAATACCTCTGAAGAAAAGATAGATGCTTCACTCTCAATTGTTCTACGTGAAAGAGGACTCACATATTAAAAGCAACTTCTGAATAATTCAAATGCAGAGATCCCCTCTCTCCTAACGTTTTTTTTATATGAAAATATAGGTGAATCTTATTTCAAGAAACCCCCAAAAAAGGAGACAAGGGATCTCCTTACATCAAAACCCTCTCTCCTAATGTTGAATGTGAATATTATATAAGTTCATTTCAAACTTGCAACCCATTAGTTTGACGACAATCAGCACCCATAATTTGAGCTAACTAACCAATTCCATATGTCCCACTTTTAGTTTTTTTTTCAAATATTTTCTAATTTAATTTATTCTCTGGATTTTCTTCATTATATTCTTTACATTTAACATTGATAATATATTGGAAGCACTATCAATATATTCTAGGCAACAACAAAAACATATGATGGTTGATTTCATGACTTACAAGTTATATCAAAGCGTATGCGAAGATAAACTAGTAGACGGACCTATTAAACCAATCACCAGAGTTGTATGAGTCACGGTCTAATGATTTCGATCGTAGCATCTCATCTCCACAATGGAAAAATGGTATTCCCTAAATCAAGAAAATTAATCAGAGAAATAACATCTGCTTAAACTTAAAAAATCAAGACATGATCAAATCTATTCATACCAAGCAGGAAAAAAATCTATTCACTCCTAAATGAAACAAAATATATTGCAGACTAAAAAAAACAAGGGCTATAGAATTTTGATTGAATATGTTTAATATTTTTTAAAACTTTGATCTATAAATTACGTAGAGATAGATAATTTATGGATATTAAATTATGCTTTTTTTTTTTTGCTCAATTTTCTATACCCTATCTTATCACATTGAAATCCAAATGAATCTGATTGAAATCCAAAAAAAAATCTTATTCAAAACCCTATCTTATCTACCTTATATAAGTGTGCCCTCTTTCTTCCCCAAATCATTCCAAGGTTTCACATTTTTCATATTTAGGATTTCATATTTTCTCTTTTTTGGTTAGTTAGAGAGGGTATTAAATTGATTTATATTTTAAAATGAGATTTGGTAAAAAATAGGATAAACAAAAGTACAAAGTTGAAAAGTTGTTAGCATATTAGAATAAATATAATTTTATAATATTAATTTGTAATCTTATAATTTATATGATAGAATATCATGTTATTGCATATTATAATTTACCAAATATAAAATCATGAGTTTAAATTAGATAGAAGTTATAGATTCTTCCATATTCAAAATCATATAACTTATATTTGTTTTTAATTGCAATTTTCATTTTTAACCCCACTGGAGTCATTTTTTGGGGGTGTTTTTTTAAAAAAAAATTATTTAATCAAGTAGATAATAAAGTAAAAATGAAGATTGTATGAATTGGATATAAGAGTAAGAATTGTGTGAGTTTTATGAATACATTTTATTTAATTAAAATCTATATAAAAATGCATCATCAAATAAAAATTGCATGATGTTTTACTATAAAAGAAGCAATAAACCTGTTCAGATTTCATCAAGGGTCTTACCATGGATACATAAAAAAGTGCTTTTACTGTTTTAATTTTTTTCAAAATAGATCCAATCTTCAACACCATGAGAATGTGGATCATAATGAAAATAAAAGTTTAGAGGTAATTGAAGTCTGTCAAAAAATCATAGAATAATGCCAAATGTTCTCTAACTTATGCTACTATTCCTCCTTTTTTTCAAAAAAAGGCTAGGCATTCCACCTCAATTTTATTAAAATGAAGAGAATGTCCAATAAAAATTTAAAAAAAGAAGAAAAAGGCAAAAACAAGACAAGGGAAGGACGCGGTTTAAGAGGTATCTACTGACTCCCCCACCATCACACAAACTAAGCCAATCTCCCCTAGTTTGCCCCCGCGCAAAATCTCCCCTAGTCCTTGATGAATCAGATGGCAGACTCCCAAATGTTCTCCACATGTAGAGTGTCGCTCCCTTGAAGATGACCTCATCACGCATTAACCACAGGGCCCACAACATTGTAGCCACAAAAGATTGAGACATTTTCTCATTCATGCTTCTGCCACCCCTCGCTCACATTCTCTTTCCCGCTAGCCACATTCCTTCCAAGGTGGTAAAGATTCTCACCACTGACATCCAAGTCTATATCTGTCGAACCAGTGGACATGTAATGAACGGGTACTCCGTGATTTCTTCCGCCGCATGACATTACACGTCCTATCAACTTATATGCTACTTAACAATCCACTTTAAAAGAATGCCTATCGTTTATCTTCAAAAAAAAATCCACTTTAAAAAAGAATTACGCCCTTATGTTCCCAAGAGAAGAGGAACAAAATATAATAAATGATTTTGAAAATTGGAAAACAGGAAGAAAAAAAAAGGTTCACAGAACGAACATGAAATAAAACATGATTCAAACCAGCATTTGATAACCCATAACATATACTATATTTTGTACAATTTTGGAACATGAGATTTTGCATCATAGACTATATCGATATCAAATGTCAAATTGAGACAAAAGGGTTGGATTAGGGATACTAAGAGTTGTTTGCCCTAAAAATTAAATTTAAAAATGAAGGTTCAGAAATCAATTGATTTAAACTGTTGCTCATTTTGAAGGAGTTCTAACATGAAAAAAATAAGCTCTTCAACTTTGTTTTCCAAGTGACAATTGTAATCCAAACTCCAGTTTCCATGGATGACACAACAAATATACATTGTTGAAAAAAAGCAGCACACAAACTTGTGTAGAACATGGAAGGTCACATATGATATGAGGTAGGTTGGTGTGGATAAATTGACAACAATTTAGAACAATTGTTGATTTCTAGATAGTGGTTTCGATCAGGCAAGGAACCAAAGAAACTAAAACTAATATACTACATCAAATACCATAAACTAAATTTTGTTGGAACATGAGGTTCTGAATTATAGGGCATAATCTGGTGACTATTTCTGATATCCGATTACAAACTGATATCCGATTTCTGATATCCGATTACAAACTGAGACAAGGATTAGAAACTCCAAAACTTACAAACATATATGAATACAAAAACAAGAAAATTTAAATATTAAAATGGCAATGACATGTAACTGCAAGAATAACAAGGGGGGAAAGAAAACTGAAAAGACTTTTTTTGCGTTTGGTGGTGGTTTTTTATACTAGTATAAGTTGAAAAGCAAATGCTTCGCCGTATCCCAAGTGTCAAAACAGATGATGAAAAAGCAGAAATGCACTGTCTTGTGGCCCACTCCTCAAATAGTCAAATTTATGAGATATTTCTCTGGGAAGCTCTCTACTGTCAACAAACTCTCAGGATACCACCAACCAGTTCAATTTTTTACAAACTAAGCCATTTTTTGTTAACTTGGGGGTCTGCTGAAATCATTCACAACAATATCCTCAAGAATATTCGATCAATAGACAATGAGAAAAATTGCACATAATGTGAGCTTCACTGTCAATCATAAATTAAAAGCTATGATATGTGCATATTCATATTCATATTTGTTTTTCACCAACTGATACGAATACAAATATGGACATCAACAGAATATGGAAATCAATAACCAAAACAAATAAGGTTACCAAAAAATTGTGTAATTTTCATATTTAATCTAAACAAATGCAGATATAAAAAATAAATGGATCTTATCATGGTGAGGGGTAGTTGTCTCTGACAGAGCTATAAGTTGGTATCATCTTGTATTTAAAAATGGATACAGATGTGGATACAAACATAATTTATAAGAAACCACATCCACAACTGTTTTATAAATTGAATCAGATATGAGTATGGCTAAACATAGATGTCAGGTATGAAAAAAAGTATTAGATTGCTATCCATACATGATGACATCCCTACCTAGTAAACAAAAGGGGAAAATAAATAATAACACTGACATTATATATCTCAAGATATCTGAATAACTAAATCACGGTATATGCAAGCCAAACCTGTGAGAGTGCTACTATACTTGTAGCCAGATGATTTAGCCTACATCTGTCATCAACAGAGATCTCCATAGTAGTCTGCAAGAGGGAGAGATGACATGAATTGTACGTATGTGGAAATGACACATCCTACCTAAAGAACAACAAATAATAAAACATACCTTCAAACTCACAATATCAAACAAAGTCTCATTGTCATGGGCGGACACATAATTCACCTGAAAATTAGCAAAAATCATGTTCCATAAGGTGAATCAATGTATTAGATATCACAGCCCCACAAGATATAAATTTACTTTATAGATCAACTTAAGATTAAGATATAGAATTGAGGAGTGAGGTTCAATAAGTTCATTAAGATATAAATTTAACTTATGGGAGGCAACAACGAGGTTCATTAAGGATTGGGGCTCTATTGTGCGGGGGCAAGTAAGGGTGGAGTTTGTCGTTGATGCTCTCAGAATTGAGGAGTGAGGTGTAACTCGGGTGGGCAGGACCAGACTACAATCAGCAGCTGCCTCTTCTGAGGGTTGTGTTTCCTTTCTTTTCTTTCATCTGCTTATCCCATGACCTTGTACTACAAATATTACTAATAAAATTTGTGGTAGATCATCTACACTTCTTCAAAAAAAAAAAAAATTTAAGATAGAGAAAATAACTGTACATCACATGTAAGGTTTTTATCATGTTATCCATCGATTTTGAATGCTAGTGGTACCCAATGCATGATGACATCATGAAGCTTGTTGCTCTAAAAACGATTTCAGATTCAGCATTGCGATGCCATCATGCATATGGAACAGTCTAAGACATGAGATGGCTGACACCAGAAAAAGCAATTTCTTAATGAGCACATGTCCGATTCAAGTAGCTATCTCGGGTTAATTCAAAGAGAGAAGGATCGCCCTTTTTTAGAAAAAGTCCACTGAAATTGTTTTAAATATTTCAAGTACCTGTACAGCCTGTATCTAGATCATCTCTACAAGAAGGGCAGGCTCTTTTAGACAGTTGTGTAATATTTTTTTAGTGCTCAGACAGAAAAGAGTGTGATGTATTTCACAGATTAGTTCAACTTAAACCATCCTTGCACACTGACTATACATAATTTAGCCCCAACCACAGAAAAAGAGATACAACATGGATAAAATTCTCACAGTTTCTGAAGGACTTAAAGCATATGCAACAGGTGAACCATCATGAGTCAAAATTTCAGAACCTTTTACCTGAAAAGCACATATATTCACAAAAGCATAAATCAATCACATTTATCTGAAACCACAGACAAATAAGAAGATCGAAATACTGATAAACTTTCTGAGGATAAATCTTTCATTTCTTGTAATATATGGCAAATGGAATTGCAAGCCAGTAAATTTTCTCTCTCTTGGATTTGTACACAAAAAAAAAGATCAAAATGCTGATGAAAAATTTTCGAATAATCAATTTCTTGTCATACATGATAAATAGAATCAGAAGGTAGTAAACCTTCTTGCTCTTAGCTCAGTGATACATGAATGCTGAAAACTAGTACCAGCAAAAGAAAGGGATACCATAATGAGTGGAACTCTCATTATGGGAGGCTTCCGGCATAATGAAGCAGTTTTAAAAGGGAGCACTTCCAGCAGATTTATGAAAGATTGAGGGTTATTTACTGTTAGCACTACCCTGACAATGTCCCCCAATTTACTTTAATGAATCACAGTTGCTTGTCTACCTTTCTTTTCAAAACACGAATGAGTGGAACTCTCAACTCAAGTTAACAACTCCACGAACTTTAAGAAAGATACAAAGAGGGATCCATCTTATGTAATTAGATAGTGATTAGACCACAAAATCCAGTTCTTTAAGATTTTAACCACATAAAGATAGCAGCAAGACAACCCATATTTGTAAGAAGAATAGTAAATCAGACTCAATTACCGCTTCTCCTTTGTGGCTTGTTAAGACAAAGTCTCTCAAGTTTCCAGCCAATCCAACCTGAAATGTATGGGGGCAACTGATAGCTTGGCCAACAAAGAAAAATGATGAACAAAATAATAATGATAAGTGAAGCTATATAAACAGGATAAATGAACCTGAAATATTATAATATAAACATATCGGTTCCACTAGCTGGACTGCCATCAAAATTTGTAGAAGACAGAAGGAATTTTTTGGAAGTGGAGTTTTTGGGACAAAGTGGAAGCAGAGGAAGTTTGTATATTAGAAACATAATAAGTCATGATTCTGTGTCTGATATGAGTTTGAAATAATACAAGGTTTATATCCAATGGCTTTGATGAATATCTGCTCCGCTTCTCATTCTCGGTTCTCTTTCAACCTATCCTCTCTTTTTTTGTCTTTCCTACAGACACGTAGGAGACATGGCTTGGTGAAATTAGTTAACCTCTATTTTCAGTAAATGAGACATAAAGAAATTTATACATTTATATCATTTTCAAACACATTTCGTTTGATTTTTTTCTGTGAATTGATTGCACGCAATGAAAATGGCATGCTTCAACTTCCACATTCTTATTTGCAACCAAGAGGTGTCATGGGTTTGAGTTGCAACATTTACCTATCAAAAAAAAACTTTCAGCTTTTTTTAAAGAGTATTAGAATGAAATTTCAGACACAAAGGACATAAATTAGCAAATTGATGCAAGTGAAAATACAATAGCATGCACTCAGAATTATTTCTGTACATTTCTTGTTACTCTACTCAGTATTTCTGAATTTTAACAAAATAACCAGAACACTCCTTCAATTTGTTTCCAAAAATAGTCATGGATATGCATGTTTTGTATGATGATCCATATGATCCTTAAACTAATGCATTACAGTGGCATTCATAATGTTTCTACTACAACACAAAATTATTCTGCCTAAGCAATTGTGCTAGTCATGAAAGTTAAGCATGATAAAACCCGTTCAAACATAATGAACACACAATTTGGAAAACGAAACCTGTATGTGGTCCATTGCGCCTGCAAGCATACGGTCAGTAACAGATTTATCTCCATGGATGTGCTCGTTGGGCTACCGAAAAGATGTAATAAACTCAGTTAGGATTGTATTTTAACTCAAACTAGAATCTCATTTATAGAAAAGAACAGGAAATTATTAACCAAACAAAAACATACATGACCAAAAGTTAGGGATGAAATAAACCATTGAAACTTATAGAGTGCTAGTAATACCTAAAATTTAGCACTCTATAATTAAGCATTAGTGCAACGAATTCTGCCGTTTCATAAAGGACACTGGGGCAAAGAAAACAAATGGCATGTCAGAAGAACAGCCAGGTATTAGAGTAGAAATCCACTAAAATAAAAAGGGAATAACAACTTTCTACTGAATTTAAAATGTTCTAGGCTTATCTGCACAGATTAGTTTGACTATGTTTTAACGTTCTTTTTATTAGAGATAAAAGAAAAGAAAATGAAGAATATAAATTTGTTTATCATAATGTAATTCTTGTTTGTCAAGGCTTGTTAGGAGTGGCTACAATGAAGGTTCCGATTGACTGACCTATGGCTGCAAAGAGCAAAGAAATTTGGGGCATCAAGGCCCCTCTTAAGGTGCAAGGTTTCTTATGGCTTTATATAAGGAAAGGCTGCTAACAAGATCCTACAGAACAAAATGGTTCTCAGATGCTCCAAAAGTATGTGATTTGTGCATCACTGAGGAGGAGACTGTTAAGCACTTGTTCTGTACATTGGTGTGAACAAGGCAGATTTGGGAAAGCATGGGTTCAGCTGCTGGTTTCCCTGTAAACTTTGTAAATACTGAACAAATGTGGGAGATAGGAAGAAAACTGAAGAGTAAGGAGGATAGAAGTGCCAAGGTAAAGATTTCTTAAACCCTTTTTCCAGCTCCTATGGGGGGATTTGGCTGGACAGAAATAGGGTTGTCTTCCAAGGGGGCTCGGTGAACCCAGCAAAAATTTGGGACTCTGTTGGTTTTTGTTAAAAGTTGGGGATGTTGTATTACCAAGCTAGTGTTGTTGATTTGTGTGTGGGAGGCTGGTGATTGAGTAGTGAGGGTAGTTTTCTATTTCTTCTGCTCAGATGATATTGTCTTCTGGTCTGATGCATGTTTTCTTTTTTCCTTTGCATATATTCTGGTTTTCTCCTTCCTAATATATGAATGCAAAGAGCCTACCTACCTTTTCTCAAAAAATAAAATTTTTCATACCATTTAGAAGATAGCCAGGATTCTATTGAACATGTTGTCAGACATAAAAGCACTCAAAGAAAACAATTTAAAAAGAATAGAGCAAAAGCCGAAAGGTTCCACAAAAAAGGACTGTCTACTGATGCTAAGTTGCTAATAATGGTTATTGCCATTTGATACATGTTATAATAACACGAGATATAAATAATTTGTACGGTAAAGGATTTTCAATAATATAAAATAAAAAAAAAAGACATTTATCGGGGTGGAACACAAAAGAAGCCCTGACTATAGGAGCTCAAGTAAGTTCTCCTAGAAAACTTTTAATTCATGACATGGATGCAAAAATCCCACCCACCTTATATATATAAAATGTGATCACATAGTATTTAATCAGTAGGCTGTCTGTGCTCATCCTTTAAAGAAAGTCATGAATTGGAAAATACCGATTTTTTTCATGATTCATCTTTCTCAAGATGGTGTAGAGAAAATATGCAAAAGTGGACATAAACAAATTCCATTAACCAAAGTTTTCACTTGTGCATGGTGTATATCAGACAGATTTTTTTATTACCTTATTATTAAATGGCAAACAAAATGAATTTGATATGTATGCATCACATTGATATAAGAAAAAAACAAACCAACAAAAACAAAAGAAACAAATTACCATAAAGATAAGGGCAAAAGAACGCTGATTACCTGCAAAGATAGTCCAGTTACAAAGCCCTGTTGTAGTGGAGGACCAAAAGGAGATCCACCCAGCACCGCATCTCTCATTCGATCATTAAAACTGAGTTTGGAAATGAAAGGTGAATAATAAAAGAAAAATGCTTAACAACAATGGTAAAATTACTTTAAAAATCTAATTTGATCTGTTCTGTTCAAAAAAATTAACAGAAACTAAATAAGACATCTATATTTTTTTTAAAATAAAAAAAGAGACATCTATATTGATGAGCATGTTATGTGCATAAGCAAGTTTTCTCCACATATAACAATATTTTGTATCTCCTTCTCAGTATAAAATTAAATTTGAGTTATATATATGCAAACTAGCATGCATACAAGACCATCACATCTTGACCATTGCACCCTTTTCACCTTGGATGACAAAATAAGTACAGAGTCAAACAATATAGTGAACAAACAGACATACAAATGGAGGAGAATGCAAATGTTGCATAAACACGATATGGGTGGGAGTATTAAGTGCTCTTACAATGATTAATTACTTATTGAATTAGTTTCCTAACCTTTTTCCAAATTAAGCAGAGGCTATAAGCCTATAACAAAATGAAGATTAATGCAATAAATCCAATGCGCTTTGAGAATTTGTTATTTCTTTCTTCTTCTTTCTGTGCATAGAGCATTTTTTTCCCTAAAACTTGCCAATTTGATATCGACAAGGGGAGCATCCAAACACTATGCATCATATGAAACATTTGGGACATGCCCAAATGCTGCTAGCGCACTAAGGCATGGCCTGATTGAATCCCATTTTTCTGAACCTATTCCATTCCAACATCGCCTGAATTAAACTTGGACGGAATAAACAACATAAGACATGAAAAAAAAAACCCAAAAATAAGAATTACTTCATAATGATAAAGGAAATAAATCATATAGAAATGCAATCATTTCCACTTCTACATTACGGTTCCCACCCACAAAAAAAAAATACAGGCACTGGATGTGAGGCTGTGGTTCAGCATTTCTGATTTATACACTCATTAAATTATTTTCACATCATATGGGTATTATTTTTATCCTTATAAGTTATATCTATATTTGTGCATTCATTTGTACGCACATTATGACAACCAGGCTTGTGGTATCACTTTAACATTTTAGCATTACTATTTACAAATTGGACATAATATTTCGATTAGTCACTTTCAAAAGTTTTTCAGTGTGCATTTGGTGCCAGAGTCCAAGTATTGATGTTCATTTACATAAATTTATGCACAAAGACCCATGAATGATAGCCTTTAAATAATTAAAGTTATCCCATCTAATACCATTAAGCTATGGAATAAAAAAGAGACTTCATACCTCCCAATGCCAGTCCCACAAAGATTAAATTGTGCCGCGTTCACCCCGCGTGCATTTTTTGCAACTTCACCGAAGTCCCATCCTTCGCCATATCTGAATTTGACAATAAGCTTCTCAAATTGAATGAAATTGATACATGATCCTAATGAATGAGTCAACCTACCATAAAAAGGCCTACATTGGAGTCTGTAGAGTGTAGATAGCTAAAAGTGGGTTTTATGGCAGAAAGGGGTCCAAAGCAATATGCTGATGTCATCAGTAGAGATGGAAATAGGGAGATTCAATTGGTTACCCACTCAGGTGCACTTGTTGATTGACAGAAGACAGAGAAAAATTGGTCATATGTGTTTGACATTGATTGCAACTCCAACCCACTCCACTAAAGACATAAATATGTTAACGGCCATCTCAGATAGGGATGATACAAGAAGGATTCTTCTCATATTAGCCCTCCCATGTGAAAATCAACTCCAACTAGAGGACCGTATGAGTCAACATAGAAGAGGAAGTATTGAAGGAGTGGAATCAAGGTAGGAGATTGACTCCACGTTGACTCTTCCAGGGTACTGAAAGAAGTTTCTAGAATGTCCAACTTGTAAGGATCTTCATCAATCAGATGAAGTGCTAACATATGATAATATGGGTGTACTAACTATTGTTATTTAAGATATATCTCAGTGCTTATATTTGAGGATGTCATTAATTAAAGGATGGAAAAAACAAATTAGTAGAAGCAGGGAACTATGGAAGTTACAGTGGCGAAAAGCAATAACTTCAAAATTCAGATACATTCCACATCAGAGCTGTGTAAAGATAGATGAGATGCCTCAAATAATTAAAGTTTATCAAATGAAGAGTCAGTGTGTCTCTCAAGTGTAGTCTGATCACCAAGAACTGCTTAAATAAAGAAAAAAATTCTCTATGGATATCAATAGTTAAGTTGTCAAACTCAGTGTGGTAGAAAATCAGAAAGAACACATAGCTTTGCAGACAAAATGGAGGCTTAGGATGGATGTCTAGCAAAGCTACAATTCATTAGAAAAGTAAAAAACACTTTTGATAGAACTAATCGATAAATAGGTGCTTGAAATAATCCCTTCAAATGCAATGGGAGACAATAGCAACAATTGGAGAGGACAAGAAGGATGATCAAATTGGTAACACATCGCAAAGTAGACTTGAACCAGAAGTAGTGGGGATTTAGGACGCAAATCCACAGCTAACAATAACTCATATGACCGTTAATTTTTTTTTTTTTTTGACGATGAGGGCCATGTTAAAGTTGAAGTGGATATTAAGTGATTCACCACCCTCACATGTAAATCTTGGTACCATCTGTGCCATTCTCATCCTTAGATAGTGTTTGGAGAGCGCATTTTGCCTTCACCTGAAAATAATAAAAAATTAAGACGTTGCAATCTTTGAAGATAATATCTCAAAATATACTCAAATTAATTAAAATATATCTGTACGATAAAAATTGTGCTTCTTCAACTGTAAACGCCCATGTCCATTTGTGCTTATTCAATTGTTAAAAGTGAGGGAAAATTGATTGATGTGGTTTGGGGATGCACAATGCAGGCTAGACAATTCACCAGTTAAGGGGGGACACGACTCCAGGTTAAAGGTGGAAAAAGGAGGAGGGGGCATATGCTAAGGATAACATGGATGGAAGCGACATGGATGAATATGAAACAACTCTTGATTTCAACATAGATGGCCATGGAAATGAATCAATGGAATAGACTGTATCAGGATGTTAGACCCATAGTCATTTTGACTATGGGTCTAACATCCTGATACAGTCTATTGGTGACTTGTCTGATTGCCCTTCAGATCTGGTGGCTACTTGGGGGGGCCACGGGAATGTCCGTTCTCTTCACCTCTTTGCAGGGCATGTGGGAGGCAGGCAAGGCGTTGGCGGCACGGAGTGACCGCAATCACAAAGCGAAAGTCTCTCAAAGTGTTGCTGTTTTACAATCCAGTCAGTCCAGCCTAGGTTATGGAATATAGGATGGACCAATTTGAGGTGAATAACATTAGTGGTTAAGTGTCCACATTCTGAAGCTACTGTCATGTTGGACAAGGAAGACCCGGGAGCTAAAGATCCCATAACAAAAGATGAGTCTAGATGCCCCCAAAAGAAGGGTGAAGCTTTATATCCCAAGGCTGAGGTCACCCAGAATGGGCAACCATTGGACCAGCCTAGGATATGGACATAAGTAATTAAAATCCTAGTCAATACCACGTAGGTGCTTTTGGTGCATTGATCAAGGTTGTATGACATTGAGAATTCTTTGATGTGCTAAAAAAGTAAAAGAGGATTATCATAATAGTGTAAAGCTAAATTGATACCTCAAACTATCATCTCAACTTCATAAAATTACAAGCATAGCCAGATTAAAAATAATAGGCTAGAAAAATGCTAGAACAATACAATGTCAAACAATGGAGTACGAAGAAATTAATAGGCAGTACTTCTGCCAAAATTTATTATTGCCTCTCCTGCCACAGATAAATTTTATTTCTTAAACTATCTTCTATTAAATATATTGATTGTTTCATTTTTTCTGTAGAGAAATTACAATAATACAGAATCTAACAAAATCAACAAACTACACAATGAAGAGTCGCAGGTACCTATTAACTAAAAATTATGTGACCTAATTTAAAATAGAGATATAAGGATAGGCAAGTTGAACGCTTCACAAGATCTGTCAATAAGTTCCAGAAAAATGTACAATAAACAACATTAGGATGGAGGCACATACCATTGTACTTCTCATAATATGCCCCATGAGATCAAATCTAAAACCATCAACCTAACCAAATAACCAATGTTAATCAAGGAAAAAGAATATCCAAATTAAATAACATAAAGGCATAAGATTTATAACTAAGTTGAACATAATAAAAAATGCATCAAAATGCACAGTGAGTATTAATCCTTAAACCACGAACAGATCTGAGAGAACCATAGAGCCTGCTTGGCCCTATTATCAAACACAATGTGTGCATCTCCTTGGCATATTTTTCACTTAGCTCGCCATGTCTGCTTTTTTGGATTATTAAAGGCCATCATCTAGAATGGACCTGCATATTGCGGGGTGCTGGGAAGGAAGAGACTGAATATGGTCCTAACCTTTGGCATTTTTTGCACAAGGTGATCCTCTCGGGACTTAAACCCACGATTTTATTGTAGGTCCAAGCAAGCAATGGCGTGTGCACTTTGTCCTTCTGGATTACTGAATTTCAAATTTATTTTTAATATCATATTACTGGTATGCATTTTTTTTTTTACAGGTGTCCAAGAAATGCTAATAAATGCACCATTTGATACAACTGATGGCATGGACCTGAATACCCCATTAATCCAAGAGTCAAGCATGAATAGTGTCAGTGAGTTTAAAAAAAATAAATAAGTGTGGTGTTGTAACTCACATAGAATAGTACATGAGTGCACATTATCTGTGCATTAAAAAAAATGCCCATCTAGTTCATGCATTTTTTATCTATATGCTTTAATCTGTTGATACTCTAATGTTCTACACATGCATTTTCTTCTTGGGACTCAGCTGAGAGGTTCATCTCGGATTGGGGTCATTATTGTGCGGGGGCATCTTCAGTTCACTCAGAAAATTCATCAAATTGTGTTAACTGAATCCATGCCACTCAGTCACAAATTCATCTCCAGAATTTATTTCCTATTTAATATGAGAACAAAATTTTACAAGATATCTAACAATTCAGTCACAAAAATTCTCATCAATCATCAGATTTTCCTGAAAATTGGAAGCTGTTCATCAAAATCCCTTATTAGCTAAGGATTTTGGAATTCAAAGATTCTAATTTCCATGGTTTGACCAGCCATATACTTTCCAGGATATTCAAAAACCTTAGTGAAATCCTCTAGGATTTACTTACCAAAAAAAAAATTGGAGATTAATATTAAGCAATGATTTCTTTAGCACTATTAAATAATCTGAACTTGTGATGGATTACCTTATAGTCAACTGCCCAGCATAGGAGGTCATCAAGAATTAAGCGTTCTACCATAAAATGCTCACTAGCAGTGTTATTCATGCATGCACTATTCTCAATAAATCCATCGATGTTCCTCCGTAGATAATATCCAGGAACGAGCTGCAAAATAAACATCAGAGTCGTATGAGTAGAAAAGGCACAGGAAAGCTGAAGTTTAACTACTTTGGTGGCTAGCAATGAGTAATTCAATAAATAGGCATGATCAATTAAAGCAAAACAGTGACCTTGTCAAGCACAGAATGATCACCCAGGGGTCCACTTGCATATAAATGATTGTAGACAACATCTAAGACAACACGAAGACCAATGCGATTAAGTGCCTGAAATTTAATTGCACTGTCAGACTGTACAAACCGCAACTTCTTTTAAAGATTATGATATAACTGCTGCAAATTACAACCGTAAGGATTGTAAAATATGGCACCTGAACCATTTTCCGAAATTCAAGTATACGACAAGGGCCATTGGGATCACTTGCATAGCTTCCCTTTGGAACTCCCCAGATGACTGGATCATATCTAAGAAATGAACAATTTACATATACAATGAGCAATTAACCTTCTTTAAGACAAAATTTCAGATCATCAATTAGACAACATCATATGAATGGTACCCCCAGTTATATCCATCCTCATCTTTGATGGCCATAACTTCAGCTTGTTGATCTTCTGAATCTGGGGGAAGTGTTGCTAGCCTATCACCATCTGAATAACTTTGATTAGATACAATAATCTCACATCAATATATAATCTCACATCAATATTCCCAAGGTATATCAAGATTCTGGATTTTCAAAATAAATCTGAGGGAGGGTTGATGTTTATTTGACAACCTCATTAATGTTTATGCTTATGACGAAGAGCCACATGAGATAAGGTTTAATGTTTTGTTTATGATAAAGAGTAATTGTAAAATAAAAGTGAACCATTCTTCTAATGGCGCCAGTCACATTCAATGTTATCTTAATTTCCTATGCATAACATTCTAACAATTTTATTCATGTTATTATTTTTTTCTAATTGACCAACTAGTTAGGGTGTGTATTTATGCCATTTTGGGTTTTCTCCCTATTTGAAGGATGATCAACTTTTCATTTGTCCAGTATAATTATTTTTTCCCTACCTTACATTATTGTCTGTAAGTTTGCTGAAAAGTAGATTTGCAGCATCAAACTGAAAGATTAACATGGAGGATATGTTATACCAACAAATTTCCATTTCCTCTTGTCATCATCAACACTTGCAAAGTGAAAGGTTGGCAAAAGATGCACATGAGTGAGACCAGCAGCAGACAATTCTCTCAAATGACGAACACCAGCTGAATCCTAGCAATAAACATATAATTATTTATATGAAACTTTAGAAAAGATTTTACATGAAGACAGAAAGAAAATCATGAAAATAAACTACATTATCTCCCTAATATGAAAATCACCTTGGATGTAAATGCAAGATAGCCTCCCTTGAACTCAGGTTTTACAGTGTGGTCACTCACACTGCAAAATAGTCAAACCAAAGATCAAACCATAAATGTTTATTATGTAACAAAATGGTTGTTGGATCACAGTGAATAATATCTCATACATGTAAGAAAGAAATCCTAAAGTTCATACTGTATACTTCATGTCAGTAATAAACATAGGAATTGTGCTCAAAATAATCTAAGCAGTTACAGATTGTGCACAATGAAAAGATAAAAAAACAATAATTTTTTGACAATTATACAAAATATTAAAATCAATATTGTTTAAGCCATCGTATATGAGATAAATGTCCTCAAGATTTATAATTCATATATATGAGGTGGAACTGAATTCTTGCTGATGAAGTATGCCAGTGTTAATAAGATATCAATGTGAAAAAGACAAAAGAAAACTTGGAAAACCAAACATCACCTGAAATCCCTTATGTGCAACTCATAGATACTAATGTCTGAAAAGGATAAAAGCTCTGGCTTTTCATCTGCCAGCATATCCCATTCCATTGGTTTTAACTTATCACAATCAAGATTTACCAACAGAGTCCGCCTCCCATCTGATGAGAGCCTATTATCAAAATTAAAAAAAAAAAAAAAAAAGTGTCCAAAGTGAGTTTCACATTAGATTAATTATTTGCCGATACACGTAAGCGAATAGCATACCCTCTGGCATATGGATCATTTACTGTGCACGTCTCAATCTGTAAAGTTCTGGAATGATATACAGAAACTTCATAAGTGTAATAACAGCCCTCCCAACTTCTAGGTCCATTGCCACACCAAACACCATTTTCCTCTTTAAGAGAGAGACATTGCAAGAGATGTTCCCCTGATGAATCCCTATATATGAAAGCACGTACCCTCTGCTTTTATACATCAAATTAGGAGCAACCAAGTGGAACAAAACAGATGGAGGGAAAATTAGAGAAAGTTGGGAAAGATGTAACGGAGGAATATGGCATACTTGAGCAGTAGGTGCCCAAACATAAAGTGAAATAGCATCTTCCCTGAAAACAGCTCCAAGTGGACCACTATATGCAAATAAATCATCTAGGATGCCAGGTAACTGCAGTCCAGTGGCATTGCTACATGTCCCGTCCACTACATACGACAAAAGCAGGCATTAATTGGTGGAAAGAACATGTCCTAATCTGCAAGAATTGGACTCCACACAGATGAATTAAGAAGAAAAGATAGAAAAACTCTATGGGATGCTGCACATCCAGGAATATGTGCAAATGTTTGGAAGATAAATCACAATTCATCTTTAACTGATGATAAATCACAAAACAGGAGTAGCACTAGGGCAAGGAGCATTTACCCAGAACTGATGAATCAGATGATAATCAATCTTACCATGGGAAGATGAAATTGCTAATTGGCATTTGAGAAGGCTTCCAACATCCAAAGAAGATGGCACTCTGAAAGCTTTGTAATTTTGAATATGAGGGAACTTCTTGGTCACCTGAGACAAGAAGCAAAAGAAGATCAACAGTCAATACTAGTTCATTCCTGAAGATCACTTAGAAGTTTCGCAACAGATAAATCTAAATGGAAACATGTCAAGCTTAAACATGTCCAAGGGAAACCCTTGTAGAAACTAGTAAAACTACAAATGATACTGTTGTGCTGCTGGTAGAGATCTCTGAGCTCACATTTTCTGGAAGACCTTTCTCATCAAATTCAAGTGGAAATTTCACATCATATCCTGTTACCAAATTAAAAAAATTATATGCATCAACATATATATCATTGGGGTAAATTCAGCAAGTTATAAACTATCACAAAGTTTTTCAAATGTTCACAGTACTGAACAAAAAAAAACAGTACCAAGCATTTTAAAATGCCAATGAAAAAAAATGTGTGGAATTCAGCTGATAATCCTTATGGAATGAGAATACATAAATAGACCTCTAAATGACAACCTTCAATGCCCTGATCCGTGATGAGTAAGTTGGCTCCTTTGCTTGCAAACAGATGAAAGGAAGCATCTTCCACATCAACATTCCATGCGATGAGGGACTTCGTGACCCAATATGCCCTGGAATACGATAAACAATCCTGCACATGCAACATTGGAAGCCATGATTGCCGCAACAGAATTCAAGGCTCAACAGCAAAATTTTCATTATATTAAGCATCCCAAATCAGTTCCTAAAAATAGAACCAACTACGCTTGGACCTACAACTGATTCATTTCGATTGATCAAAGTGAAATACGTACTTTCGGCAGAGCAGACCGAGGAACAGATGAAGGCGGCTGATCGGCTGACATGAGAGAGCAGCGGAGGGAGACCGATCTCTTCCTTGCTGGGCTTCTTGAAGGACGGTGGGACAACTCATCTGCTAGAGAAGCGGAGGAAGTGGAGATGTTAGAGATGCCGCGGAAGGGGAATCGGACGGTCGGATGAGAAGCTCGGCGACGGAGGAGATGGGGAGGGGAGAGGGAGAGGGAGTGGTGAAGGTGAGGGAGCGACATTGAAGGCGAGAGAGAGAAGGGACAAGATTGACGGGGAGGGTATCATCAATCGTATACTTGTTGTTTGTTGGGCATGGCTTTTTGTGAGGGGTTTCCATCGATCGTGATTTCGAGAAGGCGAAAATATCACGGACCCGGGGCCCTTTATAGGTCGTCGTGAAGTGCTTTCGATTGACGCGACTTTGGGTTGAAAAATTAAATGAGCTGTCAAAAAGATTGCGGACAGATATCGGAGTCGGACGTGGTTTAAAAAGTGACCGTTACGGGGTTGCCAACTATTTTTTATTTGAACCCACCAAAAAAAAATAATTGTTTTTAAAAGAAAATATTAGATTTAATTTTTTTTCACTTTTTAAAATACAGATTATATATATATTTATTTTTAAAAAAACATTAAGTATCATTTAAACAAAATGCATCGATGCATATATTTTACTGAATATTTTAAATTTATTTTTTAAAATAAATGAGATGTTAAAAAGGAGAGCAAAAATGGGACAGTCGAATTCTGCCAACTGTTTGATTTTTTTCAAATCAAACTTGTTTTTGTTTATAAAATTTCATTTTAAATATAAATGAGTTGTTAAAAAAAATAGATTGCGCTGCAAAATCGGAGTGGGTTAACTGACTCTTATAAGTTGCCAATAGTTTGACTTATAAAAATCATATATTTTTTGTTTTTTAAATCTAATTTTCAAACATCTAATTTAATTTCAAAAGCAACATTAATCAAAATATCTTTACAGCGACTTTTATTTTATTTTTTTTAAAGAATCAAAAAAATAAAATATGTTCCAAATGGATGCAAAAAAAATATTTTAAAAGGTTTGTTTCAGCTTGTAATAACAAACATACATTTTAGAAAAAAAACCAACGAAAGTGACTTTTTGGGTAATCAAGTTTTATCAAACTATTTTTTTTTAAATATGCTTTTCAAACATGTTTCCAACCTGGATATTGAGAGAGAATTTCCTTTTTGAACTGTTTTCAAATGCTATCTCAACAAAAAACATGCTAAACTGATTTTGAGCCAGCATTAAAAAACCCTAGTTACCAAACAAACTAGAATCTACTGATTTCTTAAGTTTTGCTAATAGAATTGCATCTTTCAATCCGCACCTTCCCATCCACTCAACTCAGGTAGTCTTCTCATAAGACAAAACAGGGATGTTTCAATAATCATAAGACAAAACAATAACAGCTCCATCTGGAGACTAGTGAAACAAAAATAATGTGAATTATAGTTAACCGAGTAAAACTAGCATTACATAAAAAGCAGCCAGGGTACTAGAACACATGCTGTAGAATATATTTTCCCAATGGCACACCATCCAACCCTTTTTAGCAGAGCAGAACAAGAGCATCTACTTCATCCTCAGTGCGCATTCAGACTTATTCTGCATTCCACCTTAATCATATGCTTTTCGCTAGCAATGAACAAGCACATTAGCAAATATGAGAGGTGAAGAATGAAAATTGCAGAAGCAAATACAGCCCTGATCCATGGAAATAACTGGAGTAAAATTATGTCGACGTATTCACTGATCATGCAGCTCCCATATCACAATCTTACCGTCCAGCCCTGAATAATACATTGATGGATGAATCAAAGCTAAACATCAGACGCTAACATTGATTAACCAAGATATGAAAAAAATAAAACTTCTATTACCTACCTGAGGTACTGAAACGCTTCACCGTAGTATCCGATTCTTTCCGCAATGGTAGGATACAACTGAATTGGGGAATAAACCATGTGCATAAGTGCATTATCAGAAGTCAACAGTTAACAGTGACATGATGGATCATAAAAACCAGCAAACGGCAATGTAATGAAATCAAATCGCATTTAATAGATCAAGGTATGTACTTTATGCAATTCTCATGAGCACCTCCCCGTGGTTTAGAAGGTTCAACTGATTCGTTGCCTATTCCATGTTTTGATTGACTGTAAAACTTTCCAAAAGCTTCAGAAAACTGAAAAGGTACATCCAGTTCAAAATCAGTCATCCAGGTCCAACAAAAACTCAAACAGATAAAAGCACAAGCACGGCACATGATAAGTTAAACCTAATAGTTCATGATGAAAAGGACCCCAATGTAAGACCACCCAAAGTATTACGAAAGCCAATGAATGGACATCAGCTCATATGCACATAAGCCCAAAACAGGAAAAATTGAGATACATGATAACTAAATTATCAATGTATTACGATAAATAGGGATTCCAAATTATGATGGAAGCCATGTGTGGGATACACCATGCAGCAGCTCCTGTGCACATAGGCTCACATGCAATGGCCATCGTGCATCTGCTGCATAACATTCAGCAGTCAATAATAAATTGCATATTGTGGACTAAAAAAACATCTTACACAGATACCTTGGTTGGCTCAATGTTTAAGATCGCAAGAGATTCATTGAACAAATATTGAGAATAATAAGCCACTCAAAAGTTCTAAGTTCTGCTCATATATCATATCCTCATAAAGTGTAGTGCTGTAGTACAATATCATATTGTTTGTGGAATACAATGAGATATCTCATATAAAAAATACGACAATACCTGTGAGCCATACTTTGAGTTCAATGGAGTGATCTTCCTTTCATCAAGGAATCTGACAAAGCTCCTATAACAACATAATGAAACAAATCAGGTAACCTGAAGAATGAGACCATTTCTCTCCTTCAGTATTTGAAGCAATATTGGATGGCTCATGCATCATCCTGAAAAAAAAATGTTCTTTTATTTGGAACTGTTGGGCTATGGGAAGCTCAAATTATGCTCTAGTTCCCAAACAGAAAATATTGAAATTCTCTCTTAAAAGAAGAAATAAAGCATGATAATGCTGATAAAATACACCTAAATAACCTATCTCATGACCATTCCAGAAAAAGCACACCGTTCATTGGAAATATATGGGTTAAGCCATTGGCCTTGGATTTCTGTATGTTATACCAAATACAAATAATATAACAAAATGACCTGTGAATTCGAAAAGTGATAGGGCATTGTTTACTCAACAAAAAAATATATATTATACCATGTTCCCATATCATCTGCCATGAAAAGCAGAGGGTTGCAGTCAAATCCCACGCCAATAACCATTTTCTCTGACACGAATAGGACCTACAATGGTAATATGAAATCCAATTAATTATTTAATTTAAGAAGCATACAGTAACACAAATAGAAATTTCTTTAGTAAATAACAAACAAAGGATGATGACCCACATCACGAAGAGGCAAGTCTCGGAATGATACACTTTGGGCAGACGGAGAGGGACCGACTTCATCAACGAAGTAAATCATGGAATTATGACCTAATCAATTGAACAAATTGTCGGGTTATTTAAATTGCATAATCAAAGTCCAACAGTTTGTCATGCAGTAAACTCATAAATAATTAAAAAATGGAGAAACTATGCAACAATCTCTTAAGTATGACAGCTATAGATCAAGTGGGTGGGGACACATGGTAAACATAAGCAAGCAATATAACCGAATGAAAAAGTGTTAGTATCAGATGGTCCTTGTTAATTGATCCAGAAAATGGTGTGATTGGATATCTGAGCTATAGAGGACTATATTTCCAATCTCAATCCCCATGTAAAAGATTGAATATTACTTAAAAGTGAGGACAAGTAGACTGCAATATCATAAAAAGTTTCAGAAATAGCGAAAGAAGAAAAAAAAACTCCTGCCTCTCTAAATACTAATACAGAAGTCTAGAAACCCAAAGTATTCCATTTTACGGGAAATAAATCTTTATTAACAATGAAAAAAATAGATAGTTCTCATTTAGGATAAAGTTTTCAAAGATAGTGTATATGATAAACAAATAATTAAGTAATCTGTTTTCCATATTAAACCATAACACCATGATGAATTTTATGATGAGTTAACAAAACATCTTGCAGAGTTCCTGAAAAGTGTACGGTGCCTAAAAGAAAGCCAGCAACTGATCATTCTTAGAGTCTTTATACATTGTATGAATGGCCGTTCAGTCACTAATAAATTCAATAGACGTAAGCATTCTGATGCATCAATATTTCTGCTTCCTAGGCACATGTCAATAGTGAAGGGAAAATGCTGGCCATTCAAAATCCTCCATTTGATGAGTGATTTCAAGTATAACTGCATCGTATCCTACCAAATTCATTTGTTCTAGGGGGAGAAATCCTGTATAATTGTCATTCTAGGCAACTCTGATAACATTGTTGTTGGCAAAGTTCAACAGATTCCCATTGTCCCTATTTTTGAGGAAATGGGAGGAGCTTATCACCTGTTAATTTATAGTCTTAAAGCACAGTGGAAAGCTCCATAGCTAAACAACTAAATAAGGAGATATGGTGTCTTCATTTCTTCTTTAATGAAACATAAAATACAGAAAATGAACACAGGACTACTCTGCAGTGAAGATCCATCCCTACCCAAGATCATAGACCAGTGTTCCTTTCTTGTGGGAGTGCACCACCTTGATTCTATTAAATGAACCTGTGATACACTCTGGGGGGGGGGGAGGCTAAAACAGTCAAAACCTATGATAAAACAAAAATATATATCCCATTAAATAAATGTCAGAAGTGTGTGAACCATATACTTCAAAAGTTTTAAATAATAATGGTGCAATCTCTCTTACATCTATCCCAATAATTCCAAGAAGATTAATTGATGCAGAGTGATTTCACCCCCTCATTCTACAACCAAGAAGAATCTCTCCACCTGCTTCTTTTTCAGCCCATCACCACCATTCAGGTTGTGTTAATAGGCAGCATTTACCACAAGATTTCATAAGTAGTTAATGGATGCAGATCAGAATACATGAGGGTGCTTTAGCTGCTTTATTTTACGGGGAAAATAGATAAACATTTGTGAGAAGCTTCATGACTAACCAAGGCAATGCCAATTCTCACAAGAGCATGGAGGGAGCAGCTGCGTAAACAAAATATCAAAACATGAATGTTTTATAAGCAAGGAGAAGTATCTGACCTGCATAAGCCAATGTACTACCACTTGGTGACCACCTTACAGCAAATGCCCAACTAGACGAGAGATCAAGTTGCATTATTTGCTGCATCAAGAAAATATACTTTTATTAACCCAGCAACCAAAGACCATAGACTTCAAATAGCTGGCATACAAAACATAAGCATGTAAAAAATTTCAAGAAAGAAAAAAAATTTAAGAAACAGGAAAGAGAATAGTACTCCACTACAACATATAAAGAGTGGTCAATCGGCTAAAGTACACATCCATTATCCAAAAAACACAATTCATCGTCAGCAGCAGCAGCAGCTGTTAATAATAATTATCATAAATGTGAGAGCTGAAGCCACAATTGAAGAAGGTTAAGGCCATGTTCATACTCTTCTATTGTTCTTGACCACCAGAAGACCCAAACAATGGAAAGGATTTTATTTGAAAGAGGGAGGGGGGGGGGGGGGGGAGAGAGAGAGAGAGAGAGAGAGAACAGGTTTAAACTTTGGAAGAATAAGAAATATCATATTCCATATGATAAACAAGAGATTCAAAGTAAAGATAATGACCTGAAAATGGCCATCAAATAAATTATTATCATAAAGTGGCAGTACATTTTTTATCATCAAGAATAGAGAAATACCGCCACAAACATGTGGTTTGTGACATTTTCAAGTTACTCTCATAACAACTTGGTATAGACATGTGACTGAAACATCTAAGTTTTCTCATAACCGTCTTTCATGGGAAATTAGTATTACTTCAATTGGAACAGTTAATCCCATGGCCATTCCGTCCAAGTTTCAAATCCCATAATTTTCCCTCAGTCCTTCCCATTATGATTTAGTAGTTACAGCAACATAACTCTGTTTAATAAACAAAACTTGAAGCAAGCATGGAGAAAACAAATACAAAAAAGCATGACTCATTTAACAAAAGAATTGTCCATCTTCTACAAAACAAAATGAAAGAATTTCATAAACCTCTCCAAATTTTGAATCATATGGTAGGCCAGTTCCAGAACCCCTGATCGAACATCCAAACAAACCGAGTTTAGAAGAGTAGTATATACATGGAATGAGTTTCACTAAAATGAAGGTCCCAATATGTACCATCCAACCTTGAATCAACACCTCGGATGAATGTAGTGAAAACCCGACATTTTCCATCAGTCGAAGTTGTTGCAAGAAGAATCTGCAGGAAAATACGTAGTGATTCAATGCTTCACAAGTACCTAAATTATGCCCTAATTCCTATCAAACTTACCATGAAATTTGTCATTTAATTGCATTTCTTAGACACGAATATGGAATATATTTTTCTCTTTTGTATGCCAAAACCAACATGAACCCAAGACAGTTGATGCATTCACCAATGTATCTAAACCTGCAAAGACAATCTCTGAACCTAAAGCTCCCCAAATGAGTAGGATAGGCTTCCGCAGATGACAGGGGTGACATACAGAAAAGTAACAACCAATCCTCCGCACATTTTCTCTTTTAGGCTTTATCGTGATAATTCCATTCACCTCTAACAAATTTCATGCAAGCATTTTTTTTTCTTTTAAGCATTTGGAAAAGAAATCACTTTATGTTGACATGATGAACTAACACTGGTCCGATTGAGAAAAGACACACCCGAAAAAAGATTTTGAAGTTAAGCATGAGGGTGCATTTCTGATAATTGCTTATAAAATTTGTCAATTTCGCATACTATAAGTTTTGCCGATTATAATAGAAACATTCAGTGAATTGAACAAAAAAGTAAAGTGCTTTACATTGTTCGGATGCCAGGCAACACTTGTCACTGAAGAATTGTGTTTTTTCCTGATAAGTTTACTAACCCACCTGGGAATAGGGGAAGAAAAGAAATATAATAGTAATCAAAATCAGTAATGATATCTGAGCAGGAGAATATCATGTCTTAAAAGCATGATGCACATATGTGTTAGAATAACAATTGCACAATGGAACATGGACGAAAAAAGCAAGACAAATAAAAGAGCTTTCATAGATAAGAAGACTAGAACTTGACACAACACATATCCTTCTCCCCGTCTACCTAGTAGCATAGTGGAAATATGTGCCACTTCAAAGGAAAATTTGATATTATTAGTTAATGTCAAAATAATGTAGGGAAAATACATCACCAAATTCTATTCATTTGATGATTTACAATTTAGTTTAGTGGATCTAAATGAGACGAACTTGTATCCTTGAATCTAAATAATCTGAACTTGTTCCCTTCACTTACTGCAGCAATGTCTGCCATTTTGGAGATCTACTGCCTTGAAAACATTAACGGGAAAAAATGGAATGGTACAGAATAGATTTGGTTTTTATAATTTAATGACAGGAGATTAATACAACATGGGTATGGCAAAACTTTCATGATCCGTTCTGAAGTTTTTTGATGTCTTATATTCACAAGGAATTCTGAAGTTTTTGGTGCTAATCAATGCTTCAGTGCTTTCTTTTTTCTCAGACATAATATGAGTTTTAGACAGGTGACAAACTGGCAATCAGATATGATAAGACAAAGTGAATAACTGAATATTAATAGAAACAGGTTATATGACTTTCATCAAGATTCAAATTACATGATAAAAGCCAACCATACAACAAGGTATCACCAAGTGTCAACTAAAAATCGCCAATGTGTAACATTTACAAGAAGAAAATACAATGTAGACCATTAAATAAGTTGCTCATTACTGCTACTGTATAACAAAAATAAGGAATCCTGTCAGAACATATGGTATTCAACCAAAAGGGAGCTTGCTTACCATTTCTGTATTTGAGAAGATTGGTATCAGAATGAGAGAGCACGTCTTAAGGAGATACAAACAGTTACAGTTAAAGATTGGTATCACTTACCAGTTATTCTCCTGCTCATAATAGCAGATACAAACAGTTTTAGCCCCGCTTCCAACAGCAAATTTATTTTCTGAAGTTGTTAGTAAGCTCATCAAAACAGCATACAGAAGAAACATTATGTACAGATGAAATTTATTCAAGCATAGACTTGTCATGGTAGTTGAAAAGATATGCATACTGCATGCAAAGAACTATCTGACACACAACCCAGCCACATAAGTTTCATTCTCCAGAGACCAAATCAAAACTTATATATCCCATGTTATGAAGTCGATTATGCATTTATTGACTGATTTAATCATTTGCAAAATCCCTCTTTTTCCAAATGCATAGATGAAGAAAGATTCCTTTGGTTATAAAAGTAATTCAAGCCAAACATACTTGATCAAACAATAAACATCAAGTTAACTCCTTTGTAAGCTACATAATCTGAAACTCTTATATTCATGACCTGAATTGAAGATTCGAACACCGTTAAGAAGCAAGTCTTGTGTCATGAATTATTTAAGCAACAAAAAGAAAGGGAATATATTATATTACTTTCTTAAAACATTTTGTTAAAATAAATCACAATTGGCACGCACAAAGCAAAGAACAAATGGCACAAATTAATTATGATGATCTTTAAAACAAAAATAGTTCTGATGAAATGTTAACCAAATAAGAATCGTATTTCATTAAGAGAAATACAGCATCAAATTGCCAGGTACCTTGTGGACTCCACTGAACACAAAGAGCAGCACGGTTTAGCCTGAGAATCACAAGTGTTGGTTCCCATTCAGATGATTCTTGATTCCAGACATACCTAAGTCACAATCACAAACCAGCTGGATCAAATATGAGATAGATTTTTCCATTTCAAAAAAAAATAATAATAATAATAATAATAATAATAATAATAATAATAATAATAATAATAATAATAATAATAATAATAGTTACATTGGCAAAAGCAGCAAAAGAAACATAAGGGAGGCAGGAACTCACGAGTTCCGATCATGCGATACTGTGACAATTTTATTTGATTTCGCACTCCAATCTATCCCAGAAATAATTTGATCATGCTGTCAAAGGAAATCAGTAACTTAAATTACACTTTTAATTTCTAGTCAGATAAAAGTAGAACAACAATATTTAAAAAAAATAAAAATGCTAGGTTCCAAAAATACCTTTCGGAGAATATGAATCTTCTCCCATTTTTCTTGCATGAGTTTATAGATATGAACTTCACTATTGTTTGGACAAATAGCAACCACTACAAAACAGAGCAATCACATATCACAGACTTGAACAAATCCATAGAATCCCTACAATCTCTTTAGCAGATGAACGATTGAACGGGCATGTTAGAAAAGACTAAACAGAATTCCAAAAGTACAAGAGCACAATGAAAAGTTGCCTCAAATGAGATTATCAATGTTAATATTAAATTCTGAAATTTTAAAACTGCAGAATACAGTGAACCAACAACCTTTATTCTAATTGACAGGTAAAATAGGCTGAATTCTCTTACTGCACAATTTCTATAAAAATAAATATATATCAGCACAGTAGATAATGAGAGGTAACGACTATCATTTATGCGACATGAAAACATCGATGTGGATGGGATCGATCAGTTGCCAAAATGATATCGACAGCCTCAAAAGATTGGAGAATTCTATGAATTGACACTGTTAACTACAATTGGGATAAAATAAAATCAAGGTTCGATGCCCGATTCAGTGATACTAGGCAGGAAACATTTAAAGAAGCCAATCTACACAAGTAAACGAAAATTGCAAAATCGCAGGCACTCCAATTCGCCGACATGAAAAGCTACTACATGGATGAACTAGGGAATCATATGTGTGTGGTTCAGGAATGATAAGGAAGATCCATAAGAGATTCAAAGAAGGGGATCTTACTTGTTTGATCGGGGCTCCAGGCATGGCAGGTGATGCACTGAGCGAACTGATGAATCGAAACCGCCGCCATGTCGAGTGGATCGAACCGGTTCAGATCTTTCTCCGCCTGCCTTCGACGATTTGGATTGATGAAGAAAAAAAATACCGGGCTACGTCGTCTCGCGACCAGAAAGAAAATCAGATCCAGCAGAGTGTGTGATGAGACTTGTTTTTCAGGGTCGAAGTTATTCTTTGAGTCCTTTTTCAGGCTGCTCCGCAGATTCTAGCTACTATTCGAACTCTGATTGGGTCCGATGGTCCGACCGGTTATTACGTCAGTAATGGGATAATTTGATCCCAACTAATAACAAAATTACAACTGATCTTTTCAACAAGTCAGATGAGATGACATGTACTATTCGTTATCAGTTTAAAATATGTTAACTAAAAATCAGAAGTTAAACCCAGAGGCCCGTTTGGATTGAGAAATTGAGTTATTCTGAATAGAAACTATATCAGTATAGATAACAAATATATATGAATAGGAGATTTTTTGTTTGATTGTGTTTGTTTATTCTCATTGAAAAACGTAAGAATAAATGTTGAGTTGTTTGGTTGATAAAGAATAAAATATAAATAAAGTGTAAAAATGTTGATTTGACATGTGGATCATTTGATGTATAAGAGATGTTGATAGGTGATTTGATGTAATAAGGTGTAAAAAGTTGATTTGACATGTAGGTACATGGAAATAGATAAACTGAGTATAGTTAATCTCAGAGTTACATAGAATTGTTATACTCTCTTATACTCGTTTAAACTGGCTTAGTAATACCAAGTATACTATGTAAACAAACAGTTATTTTCTCTATCCATTCTTATACCACTTTTATTCTCGTTTAACCCGCTACCCAAACGGGGGCACAGTATATAGTAGAAAGAAAAAAAAAATACGTGAGATGTAATGCATTTAATTTTTAAAATTTATTTCAAAGCATGTTGGGGTGTTGTAAATGAGACCAATGTTTCAAAACATATAGTTGGTATGTGCAGGTCTAAAATGCACGTGTGGCTGCATTTGTTGTATGTGTGGTCGCACATTGATCGTTCGAACAATCGTTATTTTGTTTTTTTAACCTGTCAATTGAATGTTGTTCGAACATTCAAATTTTGTTTCAACGAACTTAGAGCATTCATTTTTTTAACATTTGAACTATTATTCAAACCTCATTCAAACAGCATTCGATCGGGAGTTATACCTTCAAACGGTTCACTATTCAAATCATGCATGCCAGGTTATATGTCAGCATATGCAACCACATTTAAATATATGAATGAGACTGTAAGGCCACGTTTGGGATTGTGTCGGGGGCGACTTTGCGAACATGGTGGGATGCCACCTCCAACACACACAAAAAAACAGCTTTCACGTTTAAAAGATGATGGTAGCGTTAAAAGTGTATTTTTTCGTCTGTGAAACATTTTAAAATACCGCGTCTATAACTCACCCTCGCTTCCCTAACGCGGTGTCTATCGATGCTATCCCAAACATGACATGATAATGATTTGAACATTCAAGTTGCGAGGTGGGGACAATTTTTCTTCTCTTAATCGTTGACAAATACTTTGTTTGGTGAGAGAACCTCTAGCGCTTGATCTTTTTTTAAAAATAATATATCTCATTTTTACTTATTATTAAAATAGAAAATGATTTCAATTTTTATTTTTTGTTATTTTGTTTTGTAAAATTTAAAATTACTCGTATTTATATATTTAAAATTTTAATATTTCAAATTGAATTTAGATATATCATAAATTTATTTTATGGTTTCAAAATCATTCTTAGATAAAATCATTTTTTAGATCAAGAGTGCGACATTGCTGGCGGGAGGGGTGTGAGCGTGACTAGGGATCACATTGTAGTTTCTAAATAGCGCGCTCTCATCAGGGGAAAAGGTGGGAGGAGATCAATAGATATCTCATCTATAGGCTCCTCCATTCTTAGCCCCTAGTCTTGTGGGATGTATAGGAATCCTCGATTGCATCCTTTGCATTTCTTTTTACCTCTAATTCAAATTTGTACCTCTATTATGGAATATAAGATTGATCTTTTCTGTAACATCTGCAAATTTTTACTATTTATATATTGATTTAAATATATAAATAGAGCTATTATATGGTTTGGGTTTTTCCTTATGTGCATATAGGTTGGCCCATAGAAGTAAGGCCCATATAGGTTCAATTTCATTTATAATTTTTAAAATTATTAAATGGAGTTCAAATATGTATTATATAATTTTCTGGATATCATAATGGTCTCAAGAACCATTGTGTGTGATTGTGTAAAATTTGGAGCTGGAGAAGTTAGGTTTTGAGGCCTTTTGGAAAGGAGCATGCGGTAATGGATCTTATTGTGAATATTAAAAGTCTGATTTTTTTTTTTTTTTTGTAGAAGTATCCCTCTATGGACCCTGGATAAGTAAAAATAGGACTCACTTGAAAATAAAGTGTTAGCTTGGGTTTTTTTTTGAAAATTTCATCATTTATTCCATGAATTTCTGTTACAGAGTTATGGACAATTTAGGGCACCAATTAATACCACTTTTAACCTCAAACACCCTTCATATTCGACCTAGAAAGAAAAATAGAGGCTGCCGTGAAAGAGAGGTTCTTCATCCACCATAGGTATTCCTTAATCCTTTCTTTGAATTTCTTTGTAATTATAGGTCTAGATTCTTGAGTCTAATAGATTGGGGCCATAGATCTCTTGTTTCATGAATAACAGGAGGAAGAAATAGATTGAGAGGGAGAGATAGAGAGGTGCCTGTGTGTTTTCGGAGATGTTATCGACGCCGTGTATAGGAGGAGATGAATGGGTCGGGTGTAAATGATTATGAGAGGAATAGATGGGTTAATGATTATATTTATAGATTTAATGAGTTGTACCTATATTAATTTGATGAATGGCATGATATATTTTCGGATTTTCAGATTCATGTGTGTTGTTTGGAATGGTAACGAATCAAGATGATGAAGGCCCAGCCCATGTGTTTTGTTGTTTTTTTTTTTTTGGGGTTTGGTTGGTTTAATGGGCCATGTGTTTTGCTGTTTTGTTGAGTTCTGGTTGGTTTAATGGGCCACATGGGGGTGGATGGATTATTGGATCCGTATTGAATTAATTTGTGTTACAGCAATGTTGGATTTCGGGTGGCCAATTAATTGTTATAGGAAGCCGATTATGTAGTCTAAGTCAGTCCAGTTAAAACCATAGGGATGATTTGAGTTTAGAATAAATGGGTAGTTTATTTTATATGGTTATTCAAGTCTCTTTTATTTATTAGAAATATTATTTTTATTTTCAGGCGATTCTCACACTGCTTAGACTGATAGTTTGTCACGAGTGTTCTTGTTAAAGGTGAGTGGATGTCTCTATATTATTTGAAAATCATAATATATGTATACATTTCGGTATCATGTTATTTTTATGATTTATGGAATATTCTGTATGAAGCGTATGAGCATGTTATCATCATATAAGTTGATATTTTGGATATATCGTATGCATTGGGAATTATAGGATTTATAAAATAATTGTTGCATGCTGTATACTTGAAAGAATAAGTAGTTTTGATTGTGCATGCATTAAATCGTCTAGGTGGCTGCGGTCTAAATTTTGACCCAAGTCTAGGTGGCTATGTCTACGTGGCCCGATTTCCAAAGTGAAATCTCTGCGGCTAGGTGTCGTGGAAAGCGGGCATGCGTGTCCGTTGCATTCATATACATCATGTAATTTAAATTCATGGGTAAATTTTATGATATTATATTTTATTTGAAGAAAAATGTTATCATGTCATTGTATATTTTAAATGTCTTCTTCATCATAAAATTTTCATTATATTACAATTGTTTCGTACACACTTATAACTGATTATTTTAAAGTACAATATATTATTGGGACAACTTGTGTCCATTCACTGAGCGCGTGGTAGCTCACCCCTCTCTTTTCCCAACCTTTCAGATTAGCTGTTGGTGGTTGTCGATCTCGTTAAGGCGTTGGAGGTCGAAGTTCGTATTATCTAATTTTCCGTTGCATCGTAGGTGTTTGAAATAAGTCTTTCCTTTGGCATGTAGTTCCTTAGTCCTTTCAGCAAAAACAGATGACGTTTATGTTTAAACTATTATGTGTGTATTTCATCCGCGTTTAGGATGAATTATGTTTAGATCCTGGTTAAGTTTTATGATTTGGATGTTTGACTAAAATATTAGTTGTTTTATTTTATTTTATTTTATTTTAAAATTTTATTTTCATTTATTTAATTTTTTTTTATAAAAAAAGGGCTTTAAATCGGAAGTTATATATATATATATCTTTAAGGATTTAGAGTAGTGTAACCGAATTCATTGCTTCGAAATGGAGTAGTGAAATTTGGGGTGTTACATTTTCTATATAAAAATTCAAAATTTATATTTCAAATGCTAAATGAAATGAGTTTTTTTCGATGAATCTATATTGTTTTAACATTTTGTCTATGTTGTGTTGTCCATGTTAATATTCTAATCACTTTTTATACATTTAGAACTGGTTTGGTAAATGGATAAGTCTATAATACCATTTATCCCCTTTTTTAACCCTAATTTTGACAAGGGAAAAATCCATATAACCTCCTGTAATCCGTCCGATATCCACACAACACCCTGACTCTTCATAAATCCATATAACCCCCTGAAAACATATGCATAAATCCGGATAACTCCTTCTCTCAGTTAATCTAACCATGTGTTAACCCACATGTAAAAAAACAATCCTATCCCCATATGGAAAAAAAATCTTCAAAAATGTAGATATTGCTACCACAATTTTATTTATGATTTCAAAATATAACTCTGAAGGAGGTGAGAGGATAATGAATCACATAGCTAAAATATTGTTGTATCTATCTCTCTACACATATTATTATCTTTTTGTTGCTCTCCCTACCTAATGAACATTGTCGTCTCTGTTGAGCACAAATGTGGACTTATTCACAACAATATCCATGAGATTGGTTTTTGAGCTGCTGCCGGTCTTAGGTGAAGGAGCCGCTGCGGGTATGAGTTTATGCTTGTTCTCTGCTAGGATGGTAAATAAGCCGAGCAGCTCAGGCTCGGGCTTGGCTCGGTTAAAGCTTATTCGGGCTCATTCGATTAGAAAAATGAGTCGAGCTTGAGCGCTTTTTAAAGTTCGGTTTGTAAATGAGCTGAGTCCGAGCCTAAACTTATGTCATTTTCACATATATAAGGTGTTGTGATTTGTGAAAGATGATTTCTTAAATGTTAAATAAGTTTTTTTTATATAGCTAAACGAGCCTGAGCCAAGCCTTGGTTCGAGCTTCAATTTGGCTCGTTTAACAGACAAGTCAAGCCGAGCTTCAACCGAGCTTTTCACAAACCAAATGAATCAAGCTTGAACACAAAATTAAGCTCGATCGAGTCGAGCCAAACCCGAGCCTAAATGAGCAGGTCAAAACTTGTTTACCACCCATATTCTCTGCTACCTATCAATTAAAATTACAACCGGAACTAAAGACCTGCTATTTAGCTTTCAAGTCATCAAAAAAAAAAAAAACCCAGAAAGGTCAGTCAGCACTTTCAACCAGTGTTCTGATACGCGGTATGCGGTTTTCGTGCGGCTAGGGTACCGCACAGAGTATATACGGTATGCGGGAGTATATGCGGTTCTATAATTTTTTATTAGTAAAAAATTGATTGTTTGGTGATGATTTTTAAACAAGAGATAACATGATAAATTTTGAAGACATCACAATCGATACCTAAGATTTTAGTCACGCATTATGACTGGGGACCTAATTAGTAAAAATACTTGTTAATTTTTTCCATATGCAGAGATACTTATGGATAAACATAAGCTTAATTATAATTATTTAAAGATCATGTGAAGTTGTGAACTAATCAAAACTCAATAACCCATGTGTCTTTGATTTAAAAAAAAAAACCATGTGTCTTTGTCTGTTGTGCCAGGTGGACTGTTTTCTTTCTTTACACACAAGTGACACAACCACTCATTCTATCCACATGTTTTTCATTTTATTTTACATTTAATATAATATACATATGCTTGGTACACTATTAAAAAAGTGAAAAGAAACGGAAGTCTGAAGAAGAAGTTCAGATACCGAGGAAGACCTAAAGCCGAGGAAGAACTGAAGAAGATCGATCGATGAAGAAAAGATTAGTTGAAGAAGACTTGATTGATGGAGAAAGCTTGCCAAGAAGAAGACCAGATTGATGACGGCGGAAGGCGTGAATCCGTCTGAGGTAGAAGATCTGATCGATGAAGAAGAAGATGTGAAGAAGATATGCAACTGTGTTCGTGTGAAGAAGTCACACAGAGCGCATATCAAAACACTGCTTTCAAGGCAACAAAAATCCCAAACCCCGTTTACATAAAAACATGTACAAAAATTTTATCATAAAATCCCATCAGTGCCTCTGCTTTTAAAAATATAAAAAACTAATCAACACAATCTCATCAGTGCCTCTGCTTCTAAAAAAAAAAAACAAGAACTAATCTACACCCACTCAAAGCCTCCTTCAGCAGCCTCTTCGCAGCCGGACCCAAACCCGTCATCGCCGGCGTCAGCAGCAACGAGCACTTCTGTCCACTCAACCCAACCGCCGGAGGCATCTGGATGTCTGCACCGGCGGCGGCGGAGGATTCCGCCACCTTGCGAGCGACCCCGCGATGCGCGAGCAGGTTCTTGAGCAGAGGTCCGGCGTCGGCCACCGCTTGCATCAGCTTCCCCTTCTCCGGCATCTGACACATATAAAACTAATATATAATATATATATATATATATATATAGTCGGATGATAATATGCGGGACGTGCGGTCGTGCGGGAACGACGTCGTTCGTCCGATCGCGGGTCCATCGCATCCAACGGTCGAGATGAATCGCTCCCGACCGTCCGATGCGATGGACCCGTGATCGACGGCCCGTGGTCGTTCGCGCACGACCGCACGACCCGCACCGTATCATTTCCCTATATATATATATATATAGGAGTGATTAGGTGCGGGTCGTGCGGTCGTGCGGCGTCGACCACGGGTCCATCGTGGGTCCATCGCATCAGACGGTCGGGGGCGATTCATCTCGACCGTTGGATGCGATGGACCCGCGATCGGACGACTCACGTCGGATCCGCACGACCCGCACGCTATCACTCGCGTATATATATACGCCGATGATAATATGCGGGTCGTGCGGTCGTGCGGATTCGACGTGAGTCGTCCGATCGCGGGTCGATCGCATCCAACGGTCGAGATGAATCGCCCCCGACCGTCTGATGCGATGGACCCGCGATGGACCCGTGATCGACGGCCCGTGGTCGACGCCGCACGACCGCACGACCCGCACGATATCATTTCCCTATATATATATATATATATATATATATATATATATATATATATATATATATATATATATATATATATATATATATAGGGAGCCGATTAGGTGCGGTTTACGGTGGGTGCGGTGCGCGATCACGGGCCGTCGATCACGGGTCCATCGCATCGGACGGTCGGGTGCGATTCACGTCGACCGTTGGATGCGATGGACCCGCGATCGAACGGTCCACGTCGTAAACCGCACCGACCGCACACCGCACGTAATCACGACCATATATATATATATATATATATATAGTCGGATGATAATATGCGGGACGTGCGGTCGTGCGGGAACGACGTCGTTCGTCTGATCGCGGGTCCATCGCATCCAACGGTCGAGATGAATCACCCCCGACCGTCCGATGCGATGGACCCGTGATCGACGGCCCGTGGTTGTTCGCGCACGACCGCACGACCCGCACCGTATCATTTCCCTATATATATATATATATATATATATAGAGGAGTGATTAGGTGCGGGTCGTGCGGTCGTGCGGCGTCGACCACGGGCCGTCGATCACGGGTCCATCGTGGGTCCATCGCATCAGACGGTCGGGGGCGATTCATCTCGACCGTTGGATGCGATGGACCCGCGATCGGACGACTCACGTCGGATCCGCACGACCCGCACGCTATCACTCGCGTATATATATATATATATATATATATGGGTTGGGTTGAACCCGATTTTTACATGGGTTGGGTTGATCAAATCGGGTTCGGGTTCGGGTTCGGGTTGGCCAAATCGGGTTGGGTCACAAATCGGGTTGGGTTCGGGTTGGCCTCCGACCCAACCCGACCCAACCCGAACCCGTAAATTAATATTTAAAAAAAATCATGGTCGTTTATTTTATAACTTCTAATATGGGTAGTCCAAATTTTAGGTAAACCTAGCTAATCTTATGGGTTGGGTGGGGTTGATTTATTTAATTTACACATCATGTTAGAAATTCGGGTTGGGTCGAGTTGGTTCAATTCGGGTTGAAAATCGGGTTGGGGTCGGGTTGGTCCAATTCGGGTTAAGTCGGGTTGGGTCGGGTTGGTTTATTTAATTTCGGGTTGGGTTCGGGTTGGTCCAATTCGGGTTGAAAATCGGGTTGGGTCGGGTTAGGGTTGGGTCGTTTGGAATTCGGGTTGGGTTCGGGTTGGGGTCAACCCGAACCCAACCCGCCCGAGTTGCAGCCCTAGTAAAAACTAATCCTCGACCCGATCAGCGCTATCACGTCAGCGCTGACTGGGTTTTCTTATTTTTGAATTTTTAGGGAGGCGTGCTATATATAACACGCCTCCTTTATAAACATGAAGGCATGTTATATATAATACGTCTCCTTGTAGAGCTCGTTGATACGATCGCGTGGACATATTATAATAGCGATTCTGATCTACGGTTTAAAAGTTAAGACCATTTGAAATTACGACGCTCTCAAACCATTTGAAGTTATGACCATTTTCATTTTTTTGTCATTTTTTTTCTTGAAATTGTTTGTTATATTTTTTTGCACTAAAATGGTTTGAGTTCAAACTTAAATTGTACACATCCATGTCATTTTCATACATTGTGTAGGTTTGTTTATTGATATTATTTGTATTATTTATTTACTTTTTTCATCTATAATCCTAAGTTTTTTTAACATTCAAATGGTCGTAACTTCAAATTGTCATAACTTTCAAATCGTAGATCAGAATCGCTATTATAACATGTCAACACGTTCGTATCGACGAGTCCTACAGGAAGGCGTGCCATATATAACATGCCTCCATGTTTACAAAGGAGGCGTGTTATTTATATAACACGCCTCCCTAAAAAATTCAAAAATAAAAAAATTCAATCAGCGCTGACGTGGCAGCGCTGACCGGGTCGAGGGTTAGTTTTTGCAATTAAAATTAGGGAAGGGTTAAAAGTGAAATTAAAATTTTTCAGGGGGTTATTTATAAAAATTTTCCTATATATATTGCATGTGTGAGTTCCGATTTTTCTTTTTTTTTAATTAAACACCAGGAATGAACACAACGGTGATTACTGGTGCATGAATGAAGGACCGTCTATATATATATATATTTATTTACACCAAGAAAAAGCGGGTCAAATGAGTTCATCCGAGGGAAACCCAGCGGATGCTTACCTATTACAGTCCACGCTTCATCAGAATCCCGACATATATAGAAAACCAGCGAACGACACGTCACCCGTTCCATCTAGAACCCCCAAAAGAACAGGTCACCACTTTCCCAAATATAACAGTCCCACCTCCCATTTCCATCACTCTCTCCAGCCTGTTCAAACCATCCTCGGCATCTCCCGAATAAAACACAGATCTAAAGAGAAGAAGAAGAAGATGCAGTACAAGAACCTCGGACGGTCGGGTCTGAAGGTGAGCCAGCTCTCCTACGGCGCCTGGGTGAGCTTCGGGAACCAGCTCGACGTGAAGGAGGCCAAGGCCCTCCTCCAGTGCTGCCGCGACCACGGCGTCAACTTCTTCGACAACGCCGAGGTCTACGCCAATGGCCGCGCCGAGGAGATCATGGGCCAGGCCTTCCGCGAGCTCGGCTGGAAGCGCTCCGACCTCGTCGTCTCCACCAAGATCTTCTGGGGCGGTCCCGGCCCCAACGACAAGGGCCTCTCCAGGAAGCACATAGTCGAGGGGACCAAGGCCTCGCTCAAGCGCCTCGACATGGACTACGTCGACGTGATCTACTGTCACAGGCCGGACGCATCCACGCCGATCGAGGAGACGGTGAGGGCGATGAACTACGTCATCGATCAGGGGTGGGCGTTCTATTGGGGGACCAGCGAGTGGTCCGCGCAGCAGATCACGGAGGCGTGGGCGGTCGCAGAGAGGCGGGACCTCGTCGGCCCGATCGTCGAGCAGCCGGAGTACAATCTCCTCTCCCGTCACAAGGTTTTGTCTTCTCGTTCTATGCATCTGAAACCATCACAAACAGATCTGATGTTTTATGTGTTATTTAGGTTGAATCCGAGTACCTGCCGCTCTACAGTGCTTATGGTATAGGTCTCACCACATGGAGTCCGCTTGCTTCTGGGGTGCTCACCGGGAAGTACACCAAAGGGAATATCCCCGCGGATAGTCGATTCGCTTTGGATAATTATAAGGTGACCTTTTATTTTTTTCATGGTTTTGATTTTCTCTTTAGTGCTACTGATGGTGTTTGGGCTTCTGATTATGGTGTGTTTTGCATCTTGTATTTGGGTGTTGTTTGGGATTGGATAAATCTGGGTTACATACATCTCGGTGCGCGTTTGATGTTTGTAAATGTTGTTCAACTGACTCCTCTTGTTTTATGACGCATTTTAATGTGTTTAACTTTGATGTGTTTAATACTTGAATATAAATGTAGATCAATCGTGCAATTGCAGAATACAACACAATCATATGAGTTACAGACAATAATAATTAGATGTTTTTTTGAGGAGGGTGATGGCTAATTGCAATTTCTGATTATCACGGAATAAATTAAATTTCCTTTGTTCAGCACCTGAAATTATAACTTATATGCTGCCAGATTTTTGGTTCCTACTTTTCTTTGTTGTGAATTAGGCCTTTTGATTTTATAACTCGAGCGACATTGGCTGGCTTGATTTTATATTTTGAGAAGCATTGGCTGGCTTTAAAAACTTATGGTTTGATTCTTTGTTCATGTATCTCATACACTCCACGTGTACGCTTTGCAGAATCTTGCTAGCAGATCACTGGTTGATGATGTGCTGAAAAAAGTTAGTGGACTGAAACCCATTGCAGAAGAACTGGGTGTTCCTTTATCTCAACTTGCAATTGCATGGTGTGCATCAAATCCGAATGTCTCCTCAGTCATCACTGGTGCAACAAAGGAGAACCAGGTGAAAGATTATATTTCTCATATTATACTACTGAAAAATGGCATTTTTGTTAAATCAGAAATGTTGATGCTTAAATCTGTTCTAATAATTTTAATTTATTAATGTGTGTATTTGATGAGTAATAAAAGCTTTGATTACTTATATATCCCCTACAACCACTTTTCATTAACTTGCTGATTTGATGAGCGATTTGAAACCTTTCATTCCTATTGAATGTAATATATAAAACTATAAGCCACGAGGGTAGCTTCATTCATTATAAAATCAAATGACATGTTTTGATTGATAAAATTTCAATTCTGAGATTTGAGGTAAATGCAGGTTGATTGAACTAACTAAAATGATAATAGACGAGTTGACCTTTTGGATTGTTTTTCTCATCATTTTTGGATGTCAACCTCATGCAAGTGGCAAACAATTTTGAATTGCAGCAACATCCCTTGAAACATGGAAGTACAAATAGTGCAGCATGCCATTAACTATAATCTTGAACAAGCACCCTAACCCCAAAACCACAAAAAATATTGTTTTGCAGCATGCTAATTGTTGATCAGTGAGACTATATTATGTAAGTTCCACAATATAATTTTCCATTATAAGGTTTACTTTGGGTTCCTACATCATTTTTTTATTTCGATTCTAATCTAAATTTTGTGGGGGCGGTTACTCTGACGTCTGACCCCACACCATTAAAAAAATTGTTTTGGGAGGTGGGGAGAATAACCAAGAAAAAAGAGAGTAAGAGAGAGGGCAGTGGGCAGTGGCGGTGAGCAGAGGAAGCCGGGGATGGGTGGCGGAGGAGATCGTTTTTTTCCTCTCATAATTGTGATTCAGTTATACCCACTTTTTTTTTTGCTGAAATGATAGACATGTAGAGCCTCGATTTTATTAAATGGAAGAGAATGTCCAATTTAAACAACAAAACATGGGAACTAAAGCAAAATGAAACCCAAAAAAGTCAACCAAAGTACAGTGGAAGAGATATTAGCTTCAGTCTATCACCCTAACCACAACCCCTACTCCTCGATTATAAACCTTCCCTTAGAATACATGACACTACTAGAGCTAACACAAAAACAACCCAATCCTTGATAAACCTGATCATCATCTCCAAAATGTTTTCCACATAAAGCCTGTCTCCCTTGAACAAAACTTGATTTTGCATGGGCCAAATCAACCACACTACACCACCGACAAAAAGGACGGTGGGATTTTAGCCTTCGCGCTCATTTCACCCTGTTTCCATATTTTCTTGGTGGCCTCCCAAATACCGCCCAACATCGTGAAGTTCCTTGCCATCCCCATAGCTAAGCTAAGCCACCCCAAATACATCTGCCATCGTGCACATAACCAACAAATGCTTTGTCATCTTGTGCTCCACATTATACATCATGCGTGCCAAATCCTCATTTGTAGCTCATTTTGGTACACAAGCCACAAGAAAAATGGGAAGCCACTCTGAAATTTCAGTCATATCAACTTAGAACATAGTCCTACACACTTTATTCCTTATTTTCTATTGTGATTGAGTTCATAGTGTTTTTATAATAAATTTCCATATAATTTTTTCTCTAGCTCTATTACAATGCCTTATGTAAATCATACAAAACCAATATGAAATCTGCATCAAGGCACATGTTGCTTTCCAATCCATATAAATGTTAAGATGCTATGCCACCTCTGTTCTTTGGGTGGACCAACATTTTGGAATGAACTCCAGCAAACTATATTTGAATGGTACCTTCTATTGTAATCTGATGTGGTTGGGGATTATAATTGTATAAAATATATGAAGCTACTGATAACACTATTATTAAGGATAAAAGCATGGCTATTTTGTGGTGTTCTGCTGTGCAATGCTCTCTTACATTTGATCATTTATGTATATTAGTGTTTCCATGCTGATGTTTCGTTATTTACTTCTGATGAAAGATTGTCGAGAACATGAAGGCTATTGATGTTATTCCTCTTTTGACTCCCCAAGTGCTTGAGAAGATCGAGGCAGTCATTCAGAGCAAGCCCAAGCGCCCAGACTCATACAGGTAAAGTTTGACCACACATGCTTCTAAGATTTCACTAGTTTGTGTGGTCCAAATTGGATGCTTCTATTTATTCTAAACTATATATTTATGGGAGTTGGTGTTATGGTGTTTCAAAATCTTTTGGTCCAAATTGGATGCTTCTGTTTATTCTGATGAAGAATGATCTATTTATGGGAGTTGGTGTTATGGTATACATTCAAAATCTTTCTTTTTAAATTATATTGAATTCTGGTGATTTGCCAAAAAAGTTGTGTTCTCATGCATGAGCACATCATTCTTTAGTGGTGTTTGTGACTAGCCATTTGCCGAGTCCGATTACTTCTATCCAATGTGATAGGAAAATTATATATAGTCGCGCATTAGTTTCAGCTACTTATGTTTATTTATTGTGTTTGCTGTTCGGTATTGGCACTCACTGTGGTTAACTGGGGGATGCATGATCTCTAATTACTTCTCCATCTGGCATAGATATTGTACGTTTCAGTAATTTAAATAAGATACACCTCTGCTATCTTTTTTTGCTTGGTAACTTATCTGCAATATTCCGCATTTGTCTTACATCTGTGTGTAGCTTTTAGTCAATCTTCCATTGATGTGTCACATTGAGTGGTGCTATCTTCCGTTTTAAACCAGTGCAACACCCACCTAAATATGTGTGCCTCATTTTACCTAAACCAAATCTAGAAGTCCCTAACTATTGCATTAGACTTTCATGGTCCGCAATAAAGATTTGTGCTTTGGGAAATTGTAGAATGGGTCAATTCCATTGTAACACCCCCCAAGAAGCCCTTGGGACCAGCATTTCTGTTCTGACTATATACCTTTCTATACTTTCCCCCCCGTTTGGGAAACGGAATAGGCGGGTATAAGAGTAGTATAAAGGTGGTATAAGAATAGATAAGAAAAATGATTGTTTGTTTGCAGATTATAACTTGGTATTACAAAACCAGTTTAAATGAGTATAAGAGTATAACAATTCTAAGTAGCCCCTAGGATAAGTTATACTCACTTTATCTATTCTTATGGGTCCACACGTTAAATCAATTTTTTTACACTTTATTTATATTTTATTCTTTATCAACCAAACAACTCAACCTTTATTTTTATGTTTTTTAATGAGAATAAAAAAAAACACAATCAAACAGAAAATCTCTTATTCATGTAAATTTATTATCTATACTGGCATAGTTATTTATCCAGAATAACTCAATTCTGTTATCCAAACGGGGGGTTATTGTTTGGTTGATAATCAATTCTACTGATATGTTGTTTAAAATGATACTGATGCTTTAGGCTTATATCATCCCCACAATTTTTTATTTTTATTTTTGTCGGTGAGGACAATAAGGGGGAGAGAGAGAGGGAGAGAGAGAGGGAGAAGCGTCTCCTCTCCCCTCCCCCCCCATCCTCTGTCCCCTCCTCCCCTGCCCCCCCTTCATAAGCTGCTCCCTGTAAAAAATCTAAAATAAATCTAAAAAATAATGGAGAGAGAGAGAGAAAGAGAGGAGAGAGAAACATAAATATATGAGAGAGTACGTTTTGAATATTATTTCTAGATGATAAAAAAGAAAGAGAGTACATGTATTCTATTTATAAACCTAATGAGGATAGACTCAAATTTCAACTCTTTATTTCTAATACTCCTATCCACCCAACCACCCTCTTCCGTCTCCTCTCTCTCTCTTTATTTTCCCCCATGCCTTGTTCCTATCACCCAAAAGAAATGGTAGGTGGTGAGGTTGGGATACACCTCTTGGACAATGGCTGATGAAGAACCTTCAACACACACAGTACATTGCGAGCTCTGTTTATGTGACGAAAATGTGTGGCCCTATTTGTTGGAAAAAGTAGATCTATTATCAGACAAAAACTGAAAAATATGAAGACAAGGATTAGAAGAGCCTGGTATGGAGTCACGTGGTGACGCTGTCTTCAGAACAGAATACGCCCCCTCAATCGCACAGGGTTCTCGACGATCTGTTCCCAAGATAAAACCACCCAGCCCTGCTGTTCTCTTCTAGGTGCAAGCAAGAAGAGAAGTCGAACCGGTCGCAGACTTGATCGCCCAAAAGAAAATGTTTTTGTTTGTGGAGGATTTCTGGTGAACACTTTGTTTTTTCGCATACGATGAATCTCTGCAAAGGTAGCCTTTTTATAGGCACAGAGAGTCGACTGTTGGAGGTGTAACGTTAGCATTAATTACACGCGTTAATTATGGTAAGCGTTTACGGTTACCATATTAATTTCCAACGTTTAAAATTTAAATTTAAACGTTGTCAGCCGTTGCGAAAAACATAAAACGTTTCGAATAATTTTTCCGTTTAACCCATACCCATACCCGTACCCGTACCCGTGCCCGAACCCGAAGTCCGAAGTCCGAAGTCCGAAGTCCGAGGTCCGAGGTCCGAGATCCGAGATACGAAATACGAAATACGAAATACCATAAGCATTAACAATTTGCTTCTATTTCAATATAACTCTTTAATAATATGGTGCATTAATTAGACCTTTCAACAATAGTCCATAAAAATTATAACGCAACATGTAGTTAAAAACAGATTGCTCTCACATTCTAGTCACCACATATTGTTGCATGAATGACAATATAGTGGTGGACTTTAAATGCAAATATTGTTTCATGCATATTGTAAAGGATCCAGAAAAAACAATGAATAGATTTGTAAAACATAATTTCAATAGAGCATGGGCATTTGAAAAATCAGAGATTAAACGTATGAAACTGTGTATTCATAACATTTATAATAAGCCTCAAAGCAATCATAACAGCATATGTGCAAATCAAACATCACAATATCTTCCATATTGCATTTGATAATAAAATATGATTAATTACCATGTTTAAGATAAATAGTTAAGAGCCATGGCAAAAAATAAAGACTGATAATAGAGATATTCTGTTCTGAATTTGTTGGACAAATTAGCTATTATCAGATAAAAAACAGTGAGAGAATATGAAGACAGAGATTAGAAGAGCCTGGTATGGAGTCACGTGGTAACGCTGTCTTCAGAACAGAATACGCCCCCTCAATCGCACAGGGTTCTCGACGATCCGAGATCCGAGATACGAAATACGAAATACGAAATACGAAATACGCAAAAGCAAATGCAAATGCAAATGCAAATGCAATTTACAAGCCCCAGCCCCTGCTTGGGTCCCGACCCAAGATCTACACGAGGCATATTTAAAGATTGCTTCATCGCATTCTTTAACCGATGTGGGACAAAACATTTTTGAGTGAATTAAACATCCCATAAATTCTTTAATCTATATTTGGAAACTAATTAATACAATTATTTGGAAATGTATTAATTTTTTTCCAACAATCCCCCACAAGATTAAATAATTTTTATTATAAAGAAAATAAAAAAATAAACAATTGGGCGATACAATACTGTGCGTTCGGTGAGGTAGCTTAGGGCTTTGAACCTCACTTAGTGTTAACTAGCTTTCATTTGAAGGGACGTAGTGAACTAGGTCTTGAACTAGACCCTTTTGATCAAAATTCAGTAAGTCACACAACACAGTATAAGCACTAGACCAGGTTCTTTATCGGTGTGCGCATTACGGCCATTACGCTTATCTTGTTTCATGAGTGCTTTAGAGATCAGCCCTTGTTCTCATGGATCGCGGCCCCACGATCACACTCACATAGTAGAATTCTCAAAGGGTGCACTGTGCGGTGCTACACCCTGCCTTATAGGCCTTGAATTCATTCAGAGCGTTTGCTCTTCCTATACCGACACAGTTACAAGTACTGGCACCATAGGGATGTTCTTTTAAAAATAAAATAATGAATCTCATTTATTTATTTTTATTTCAGTACTTAACATAGATACACATCAGTTTGTTTTTCCCTTTGAACTTATCCTTATGGGATCTCCATTTGGATAAGTAGGGTGTCTACTGTGGTACTATATTATGGGCTTTAGACCCATCCCCCTCGATGCAGAAAAGACTAGCCTCCTCGCTAGACCTTTAGTGAGTGGATCTGCAATATTGCTCACTGATTTGACGAAATCAAGTGAAATTACACCATGTTGTATGAGATCCCTCACATTTTGATATCTGAGCCTCATGAATCTCTTTCCAGGCTTGTCCTTTGTTTGTTTAGCCTTATCGATTGCAGCTTTATTGTCACAGTGAATTGAAATAGCTGGTAGAGGCTTCTTTATTATTGGCAAGTCCAGCAAAAGAGTTCTCAACCATTCTGCATGTTCTCCAGCGATATCGAGTGCAATAAACTCAGCCTCCATGGTAGACTTTGCCCGAATAGTCTGCTTTGCTGATTTCCAAGAAACAGCTGCACCACCTAAAACAAACACATAACCACTGGTAGATTTTGTTTGATCAGAATCAGAAATCCAGTTAGCATCAGTAAATCCTTCTAGAACAGAAGGATATCCTGTATAGTGCAATGCATAATTAATTGTACCCTTAAGGTATCTAAATACTCTACGCAATGCAAACCAATGATCAGCATTAGGATTACTGGTATATCTGCTCAATCTCCCTATAGCATATGATATGTCAGGTCTAGAGCAGTTAGCTAAGTACATTAGACTACCAATTATTTGAGCATACTTAGCTTGTTGTATAGGTGCATCATCATTCACTTTTAAATGAAAATTTGCATCATATGGAGTAGAAACAGTAGTGCAATCAAAATATTCAAATTTTTCCAACACTTTTTCAACATAATGAGACTGAGATAAAGCAATACCATTATCAAATTTTATCAATTTAATACCCAAAATAACATTAGCCTCACCAAGGTCTTTCATATCAAATTGACTGGATAAAAAACTTTTAGTCTCATTTATAATGTTAATATTTGTGCCAAAAATCAAAATGTCATCCACATACAAACATAGAATAATACATGCACCATTTTGAATTTTACAGTAAATGCAATTATCAGATTCATTGCTTACAAAACCAGCAGATAAAATAATTTTATTGAATTTTACATTCCATTGTTTAGGAGCCTGTTTTAAACCATACAAAGATTTAACCAATTTACATACTTTGTATTCTTGTCCAGGTACTACAAACCCTTCAGGCTGATCCATATAAATCTCCTCATCAAGATCACCATTCAAAAATGCGGTCTTGACATCCATTTGATGGATCTCGAGTTTATGGATAGCAGCCAAGGCAATTAGTACCCTAATAGAAGCAATTTTTGTTACAGGCGAAAAAGTGTCAAAATAATCTATACCTTCTTTTTGCTTAAAACCTTTAGCAACTAATCTTGCTTTAAATTTATCAATAGAACCATCAGTTTTAAGTTTCTTTTTGAAAACCCATTTACAACCAATAGTTTTGCAACCAGAAGGTAAATCAGTCAAAACCCAAGTGTGATTATGCATGATACTTTCAAATTCATTTTGAATTGCTTCCTTCCAAAAACCAACATCCACAGAATTCATTGCCTCTTGATATGTCTTAGGATCATCTTCAATAAGATAAGTATAAAAATCAGGACCAAAACTTTTTTCAAATCTTGTTCTTTTACTTTTTCGAATATCACCCGAAACTTCAGGTTCATTTGTATTTGGATACTCAGTTTCATCTAAAGATGGAACTTCATTAGTATCTAAATTACTGGATGAACCTTCACCAACAGATCTAGAAACTTTATCTTTCATTGGAAAAATAGTTTCATAATAAACAGCATCTTCAGGTCTAGTTTCGAAAATAGTATTAACACGAAAATCAGAAATTTCAGATTTAATAATAAAAAATGCATTAGTATCTAAATTACTAATAGATCTACTTTGATTGAGGTGAGTAAGGGGCAGAAACTTCATGCACAATGCCATTTTCTTCACAAAATTTATTAAGATCATTGGAAGTGTATTCACCACCTCTATCCGATCTTAACCTTTTAATTTTTGTTTCTGTTTGATTTTCTACTAAGTTCTTATATGTCTTAAATTTATCAAATTGCTCATCTTTTGATTTAAGCAAATAGACATAACAGAATTTAGAATAATCATCAATAAATGTAACAAAATATCTCATATAATCCTTAGTAAGAATACCATTCAAATCACAAACATCAGAATGAACTAATTCAAGCATGCAAGAGTTTCTTTCAACAGACTTAAATGGTTTCTTAGGCAATTTAGCTTGAACACATATTTCACATCTCTTGGAATTATCAATATGTGATTTAGGTATTAACTGCATATTCATCATTTTTCTCATGGAATTTAGATTAACATGACCTAATCTAGCATGCCACATATTACAAGATTCAGCCATAAGTGCGATAGAAGAATTATCATTTCTACCAGAAACACAAGAGTCTAAAACATTCAATTTAAATAAACCATCACAGAGATATCCTTTGCCAATAAATGTACCAAACTTCGTTATTACAACCTTATTAGATTCAAACACTAACTTGTAACCCTCTTGGATTAACAAGGACCCACTAACTAGGTTTCTTCTTATTTTGGGTACATATTGCACGTTCTGAAGCGCTAGGACCTTTCCAGAAGTAAACTTCAGGTCAACTCGTTCGAAGCCTTCAACCATTGCAGCCCCAGAATCTCCCATCATCACGCTTCTTCCATCGCATTTCTGATATGAGTCAAAAAGGGAGCGACAGAAGGATACGTGTGTATTAGCTCCGGTATCAATCCACCAATCAGTGGAAAGATTAACAGAATTAATTTCAGGAGTTAAAGAAACAAACCTAGCAGTGTTTCCAGAGGTGTTCTCTTCTAAGGTCAACATGTTGACTTGGGAGGTAATGGCGGCTTGAGGGTTTTCTTTGGCCTTGGGATCCTTCCGTTTGCGACAATCTTTAGCAAAGTGCCCAGATTTACCACAAACGTAGCAGTGAAAGGTCTTTTTCTGGTTTTGATTGATGTTGCTCTTGGAGTTTGTGGGTTTGGAGAAGGCTTTCTTGGGTTTGAAATTTTTCCCTTTAGGTTTGAACTGCTTCTTGGTTTCTACAAGACTAACCTCAGCTTGTTTGTTTTTCTTGTCTTTGGTTCTATGGATATCTTCTGTTTTAAGGGATTTCAGAAGATTGGTCATAGACATGGAACCCTGACGGTGCCTAAGAGTTTTGGCAAAATCATTACAGGAAGGAGGAAGTTTTTCAATAAGGGCCGCAGCTTGGATATTTTCTTCTAGAGTAAAACCTTTGGTCTTAGCATTTTGAACAAGGTTGGTATACTCTAGGATCTGAGCGGTTACAGTTTTTGTTTCGACCATCTTGAATTCAAGCCAGTCAACAAAAGTGTATCGTTCCAATCCAGCATCCTCTAGACCATATTTTTCCTCTAAGGCAGTCCATAACTCTAAGGAGGTTTTTGTTAAACAGTAGGCATCATACAATTCAGGGGATAAAGTGGACAAGATACGACCATGACAGAGGTAATCAATTTCAATAAAACTAAGCTGAGGTGTACTGGTAGAAGGAGCAGTCTCAGTGGTGGTTGTGACTTTAACCGGGTCAGGGGTGGTGTCTGTGGACTGAGTTTCTGTGGAATTTTTCTCAGTCTCGGTAGGGGTAGGCTTGAGGATGGCAGAAACAAGTCCAAGTGTGGTAAGCCAGTACCGAACTTGTTGCTGCCATCTTCGGAAATGGGAACCATTGAACTTCTCATCAGGTTTGGCAGAGGTTTTATCATCGTTAAAAGCCATAGCAGACTGATAATAGAAAAATATTCTGTTCTGAAATTGTTGGAAAAAGTAGATCTATTATCAGACAAAAACTGGAAAATATGAAGACAAGGATTAGAAGAGCCTGATATGGAGTCACGTGGTGACGCTGTCTTCAGAACAGAATACGCCCCCTCAATCGCACAGGGTTCTCGACGATCTGTTCCCAAGATAAAACCACCCAGCCCTGCTGTTCTCTTCTAGGTGCAAGCAAGAAGAGAAGTCGAACCGGTCGCAGACTTGATCGCCCAAAAGAAAATGTTTTTGTTTGTGGAGGATTTCTGGTGAACACTTTGTTTTTTCGCATACGATGAATCTCTGCAAAGGTAGCCTTTTTATAGGCACAGAGAGTCGACTGTTGGAGGTGTAACGTTAGCATTAATTACACGCGTTAATTATGGTAAGCGTTTACGGTTACCATATTAATTTCCAACGTTCAAAATTTAAATTTAAACGTTGTCAGCCGTTGCGAAAAACATAAAACGTTTCGAAGAATTTTTCCGTTTAACCCATACCCATACCCGTACCCGTACCCGAACCCGAAATACGAAATACGAAATACGAAATACGAAATAGCAAATGCAAATGCAAATGCAAATGCAAATGCAATTTACAAGCCCCAGCCCCTGCTTGGGTCCCGACCCAAGATCTACACGAGGCATATTTAAAGACTGCTTCATCGCATTCTTTAACATTCTTTAACCGATGTGGGACAAAACATTTTTGAGTGAATTAAGCATCCCATAAATTCTTTAATCTATATTTGGAAACTAATTAATGCAATTATTTGGAAATGTATTAATTTTTTTCCAACACTATTAACTACAAGTATCAATATTCGCCATTAAGGCTGTGAACCAAAATGAATGACGTAAAAAGTGATTTCTAACTCTGTTTCGTGGGCCATTCAAAAATGTTCTTACTCGAATTCCTAGCCAGCTACCACACATACATTTTGCAGCTGTACTTTTTGCCAAGTCATCTAGTAACATGCCATTCAAATCACTTTTTGGGATGGGACACTAGGGTTAAAGCAGCGTTTGATAGCCATATTGTAAAATTGATTGTCAACGCGGGTTTAAAATTCATTCCGCATCAAATTGTCCTCTCAACTTTTGAAAATAGTAGCATTTGAATGCTATTAATCTGAAATCTATTTGTAGGATGCTGATACAATAAAACTGTTTGATTGCATGATTGTAAACATAACTTTTTACAAGCATAAAAACTGTCCAATCGTGTAATCAAACACTGCCTAAGTTTTTTCTTTTTCCCTTTCCCATAGTCCCATTTTTGTTATGTCTCTCGGAATGAGTTTAATTATAAGTTTCATATTTAGGGTGTGCTTGGTTCCCGGATTGCATAACTTTTGTGTTTGCAGGAAGTTTCTACAATTGTGCAATCAAACATTTTTCCTGGAGCAGTTTCTTGCAGACAGAATTTAAATAGTGTTTAAAAACTACGATTTTCAAAAGTTGAGGGGTAAGTTTTTTGCGGAATCAATTTTAAATTCTGCAATCAAGCAACCAAACGCACCCTTGGACCAAATGTAATAATATGTAAAGTTTATTTTATAAGGGCGTCTCATCTCCCTCAACTCATTGTTTGGTATTTTGGCATCCTCCAAAAAATTAAAAATAAAAACCATGGCGATGTAACTTGACGTGGGGGGGGGGGGGGGGGGGTGGTTGGTGGTCATCATCCTAACAATTGGATTTGATGTTTTGTCTGTCCTCATTGTATATCCAGATAATAAGCATGGCATTGTTTAGGGATGTTCAGATTTTGGGATGCAATCAATAAAAAAAATAAACAAATCGAACGAAAGATATAAAGAATTACGTGGTTTGACAAATCTTGTTTACATCCACAGAGCATACTAGAGATCAATCTACTATTAACGAGAAGACTCTTTTATACTGACATCTCATTAAGAACAAAAAAGTCAATACACGAAAGCTCAACGGGGAGCTCGACCTCCATCCGACCCTGCATAGTGTCAACAATCATCGACATACATCATCATGCTCCACGATATATAACAAGGGAGGCCTCAATGTTTACATTATTTGTGTACCAAAGCGGTTGTCATGGTTTGATGTGTTGGTGAATTAATCATCTTTCGTTTGTCTGTAACTGGGGTTACTGCGAGCATCGTTTCCACCAGGACTCCACCTCGTCTCAGGAAATCTTTTCTTTTTATTTGTTGTTTTATACAAACAAACTTAGTGTATGATGAACATTAAAAGATTTTGGTTTTAGTAAAGTCATTGCAAAGGGTTATTAGGAAGCGTAAAGTCCGGCCATTGTTTGCTTTAAAATTATCTTAATATATCTTGACTAAAGTGAATGCCGATTGTATGGATTGTTGGTGGAGATGTTACCTATTAAAAGCTCATTCAGGATTCAGGTACCCTTGTAACTGTTAATCTATCATTAGAAAAACATTATTATGATTGATGGTTGTCCTCCACCTACAATTAAAGATTCATATTCCACCTTACCTACCTACTAATCTAATATCATCGTCGGTGTGAACAACTTGTTACGAAGGAACATCTGTAGTCCGTCTCCTTATTAGATTCTAAATTTAATCCCCCATTTGATGTGGACGTGGTTCAGTTTAGTGGATTTGGTTGCAAAACAAAAGGCCAGCATTCTTTCCTAACACAAGTTGCACCAATGTCCCCACTCCGACCCAACATTCGTCGGTTCGACAAATTTCGTCCCCATCTACACATGCTGGTGTGTCGTTCTTCCAACAACAGCGGATCAACGGTTCACATTCCACATTCAAAAAAACAAACAATCTAATACTATTTGTCAAACAAAGAATATAAAAATTAAAAAAAAAAAAAATCAAATTCACCACTTCTGCAACCGCAACTCATCCGACCTAACAAAGGTGCCATGGAACCCGTAAGGGACCCTAGACGGCAACCGGATCGTCGCCTCAACACTCATATCCGACCCGTTTATGATCACAAGCTCTGACTCTCCCTTCCTTTCATCCGTCACGAACCCAACCACGTAACCCTCATCTTCACCAACCCCATCTCTCACAGGCACGAACGTAGGCTCCCCTCCGAACCTCCCCTCCCCATAAAAAAACCTCTTCACCTCCCCATTGACCAGGTCAACCTTCGCAATGCCCGAGCACCTCGGCCACGGCTCGGCTATAGCGAGGTACGCGAACCGGGTCTTCCTCCCCAACCGGGTCTTGTTCACCTGACCCGCCTCTAGATTCAAACCCGGCACGACCTCCCTCCGAGTCGACTCACCCGTTTTCAAGTCCAACCGAATCTCCGACAAAACACTCTGCATGGGCTCGGCGTCATCATCCGAGAATATCGAGTCGGGCGGAGACATGCAAGACCCGATAACCACCACAGTCCGGCCTTCGTCTTCCTCCCACGCGTTCCATAGGTGGAAGCAGAAAAAGTTCGGGACGTTGACCCACTTGACCACCCCCGACTCGTCGTACTTGTGCAGGACCCCGAACCGTGGGGTCTTCTCCGCGTCGCACGTGACGGGCGACCCCCCACGCAACATGCGCGAGAGCTCGAACACCACCTGCTGGTCCGGGACCACCACCAGGTTCTCCGTGATCGCGAAGTCGTGGATCATTGCGGGCTGTTCGATCGGTATCTCAACGTCTTCCGACTTCCTCCCTGAACCGTCCACGTGGAAGTACTTGAGGTATGGCTTCCTCACCACGTCGTAGCTCAACGCGAACATCTCCCCCGTCACCGGGTCCACCTTCGGGTGCGCGATCATCGTCGACTTCAGTTGACCGTCAAAGTCAAACCGTTTGACCGTCATTAGGTCCCCTTTTTCGGTGACCCTCACGTGGTAGGGGAGGTCGTCCTCCGACATGGCGAGGAGGCGCCCGTTGAAGTAGACCAGACCGGCGTTCGCGACGCCGGTGCCGCGGCTTGGGTCGACGATCCCGGCGAGAGCGCGCGCGTAGAACAGCGCGAGCCGGCCGATCCCCGTCCGGCCGTGGAGCTCTCCGATGGGCTTCGGAAAGAGAGACCTCCCCATCGCCGCCTCCTGCTCTAGCTTGCTAGTGCGGGTGAACCGGCACGCGTAACTCGCCGAGTTGGTCGACCCGTCGACGTTCACGGCGTGGACCATCCCGTCCCCGTCGAAGAGGTGGTGCCCGCCCGCCGACGGGAACATGGGGTTGGCGCCGTTGCGGAGGTATACCCCGTCGAAGTCGGGGGGGATGCGGCCGGAGACCTCGAGGCGGTGGGTCACCGGAGACTCCGACACGGGGGCGAAGTTGCCGGAGATTTGGACGGCGGGGTCGGCGGAGTGGGGGAGGCGGTGGCGCCTCTCGAAGTCGACGATGAACTTGTTCTCCACCGCGTCGAGGGCCGACGCGGCGAGTCTCTGGAGGGGGTTGAGTCTGCGTGAGTCCTCTTTTGGCAAAGGTTTCTTCTTGGTGACGACTTCTCTGGGGAGGGTCTCCTTCGAAGGAGAGATGACGAGGTTGCAGGATGTGGTTTTGGCTGGAGACGGCCGCGGATTTGGGTATGGATTCCTCGCGTAAAGTTTTGATGGGTTAGTGGGTAAGCGAAGAGACATGATTGGGGTTGAGTGGAAGCGCAGTTGAGACAGTGATTTATATATCTATAGATTACATAGAGAGAAGACAATTAAAATCGTATGTTCTCGTGAGATCCGCGTGGGGACGCTGTGGAAGGCGACTACGTGGGACAATGCATATGGTCGGATCCACGTGACGGTGATCGCCGGACCACGTGACATAACCGTGGGTCGTGACTTTAGGATGTGGACCGGTCCAGGTTCGGGCGCCCCTTGTTTGAGGGCGTGTCGCGGCCGAGGCGCACCCGGACACGTGTTCAGACGAGCGACTCGTGGCGGCGACGGCGATGGAGATGGGAGAGGTGGACACGTGTGGGGGGTTTGGAAGGGGATCGTTTTGGAAACTTCGTAGGATGTGGAGATGTGGGGGTACGTAATGCAGCCACTGGGTTCTTAATTTGGAGCGCCAAGACTCTTTCAACCTAATTCAAAGTCATGACTCATTGGTCTTTGGTTTTTTTTTTTTTTTTTTTTTATATATTGTTGTGCACTTTATTTATAGGGATTCCCTCTATCTTCATATTTTTTTTCAAATCTTCATATTCAACCGCCTATTTGATTTTTAGTTCCTCCGTCAAATGTCCATACATACACCATTAATTTGTTAAATGTGATTTATTTTTAAGTCCATATAAACTATGTTATTTAGTGATTAGTCTCTCCCTTCTTCATATTTTACATGTACTTAATACTAAATAACATAGTTTATAAAAATTTAAAAATAAAATCACATTTCACAAATTAACAGTGTATGAACGGATGTTTGATGGAAGGACTAAAAAACAAATAGCGTCTTGAAAATGAGGACTTAAAAAGACATATAAAGAAGTGAGAGACTGATCCCTAAATAGATATGTTTACATGGACTTAAAACTAAAAATTTCTTATTTATATCGTTAATTCATGTATTTATCATCAATCATATATTGTTAGGTTAATCTAGTAATGTATTTTATATACACTAATATAACCTATAAAATTAGATGTTTTGATATGTTGAAAAAGTTACGTCATAGAAAATATGGATTACAAACATATTGAAATAATCAAATATATAATACGTATGTTATGCAATTTGGCGTCCACAAGAATGACAATGTTCTTAATGGATGGGTGTTAGGGCTGATCCTAAACATATCTGACTAGGTAAAGTCTTAAGATAAAATTTTGAAATAGTAATTACTATCACGTACAAAAAAAAAATTGAACAAATTCTTATCTTTTAGAAAAGTTATTTAAAACATATCCTAATTAAACAATTCTCAATAAAACAAGAATAAAAAATAAAAAACAAAGAAATAGATAAGTTTGTAAAATAAATTAAAGCATATAAGAAAAAAAAATATAAATAAAATAAAAATGGCCAATAAAACAGGACAAAATTTTTTTTTTTTTTTTTTTTTTGGAGGGGGGGGGGGGGGGGGTGCATACCTTACCTTACTACCTTAGCCGACCATCTTGGTTGTTTATAATCAAAGCTGGGCCTGGGGTGCTACCAAACATGGGCTAGGTTTTGATTGAAGATAATTATATGTGGTAATCCAGGTTTATCACTTAATTACCTTATAGACAAAAATGGCAAAAAAGAGTGTTGTTACACATAATTCTTTTTACAGCTTCATCTATAATCTCATATACTTTTTTATCTACCTGAGCACCTGGCAATGAGGCATACAGTTTAATGAAAGATAATTCATTGAAAGATAATTCGAGTATATATTTCTAATTAGTTAAATAGAAGACAATTCATTGAAGTGTAGAGGATATGATAATGGTGTAAATAAATCAAGTTTATACAATTCATTAGAATATTTATTTTATCTTTTATAAAATAAATATGTATCTCATTAAACGATAAATCTATGAAATAGGATAAGATCTAACAAAGGTTCATAGCGACATTTGATTCTTTCATGGGCTTTTCCTTTATTTATCGGATCATTAGGGCTTTTCCTTTCTAACGTGGACATGGTTTAATGGAAGACAAAAGGCCTGATGTAGACCTCCTCTGATAGCTCTGTGTCGTGGCCCATCACAGAAAGTTCAACCCACTTCTTTAGTGAAACTTTACTAGAAGGGACACTGTACACAGCTTTTACCTTCCATGTATCTAAATTGCAGTCTTTTTCATTAAGAAAATATATATGTTATTAAATAAAATTTGTAATTTAGGTATATAATACATTACAGTATATATTTTAACTTATATTAAAACACTTACTTAATTAGATAAAGTATTATATTTTAAAAAATAAGAAAAACATGTGCGGGCGTCGGGAGCCACCGTCCTAGAATTATCCTTCTTGAAAATATAGAATTGTATTTACCCTTTGTTTTGATTTTAAATGACACACTGTTTGAAGTGCATATTAACTGATGGGTTGACATGATGAAAGATTGACAAAACCATTCATAATCACCTGTTTAGATTAGCTCTAAGGGTGCGTTTGGTTGCGCGATTGCGCGATTGCGATTGCATGAAGCTGCGTTTGCAATCGTGCAACAATACAGTTTTGTAATCGCAGTTTTAAACTCAGCAATTGCAGGCAAATAGTGCCCAAAAGCTGCGATTTCAAAAAGCTGAGAAAGTGAGCTTCCTGCAGAATCAGTTTTGCAATCGCAGATTCCTGCAGAATCAGTTTTACAATCGCGCAACCAAACGCACCCTAAGTCAAAACTAATCAGTCATGAGCGACTAATGTCGGTCTCATAAGTCACCCATGACCTCGTGGTTTAACAAGGACACTTTTCGTTAAGGGGTTTCAACTCGAGTATTGACAACAGGACCACCACGGACTGAAAAGCTATATGTGAGTTGTCGGTTTTTGTTCCTCAAAATAATCCGACCTATTGTATGTTAGAAAATTTGCAGCTCGTTAATATTTTTGTACCAAAATATAAAAAAAAAGTTAAATCGGTTTTTTTTTACAGTTCAAAATGCAATAGGTCGTCTATGACTTAGTGGTTTAACAATGACACTTTTCTTTGAGGGGTCCAACTCGAGTATTGACAACAAGACCACAGTCCAAAAAACTCTATATGAGTTGTGGGTTTTTGTTCCTCAAAATGATTCGGCCTATTGTATGTTAGAAAATCTGCAACCCGTCAATATCTATGTACCAAAAAAAGAGAAAAATACTATACCAGTCCTTTTTACAATTCAAAAGGCAAAAAGTACTTCATGACCTATTGATTTAACAATGACACTTTTCTTTGAGGGTCCCAACTGAGTATTGATAACAAGACACACATGAACTATGGGTTTTTGTTCCTCAAAATGATATGTCCTATTGTATGTTAAAAAATCTGCAGCACATTAATACCATTGTACAATAAAAGGAAAATGTTAGAACAGTCTTTTTTACAGTATAAAAATCAGATCATTTATGTTTTTTGTATTTTAAAAAATAATAAACATCATCTCAATGCATATGTTTTGATAAAAAAATGTATATCGATCCATTTCAAATTGAATGAATATATTTTTAATAAATCTAAAAGAAGTTTAACAATATATATACATTATCTAACAATACATATGTTTAACTGAATTTCTAATGATACATATAAAACTATATTTTGAATCGTAAAACAAAACACCCGAAAAAATCAGTCCCATGTTTGTTAGTATCTTTTCAATAATCATATTTCATCTTTGAAACCCAAAAATAGAACTCAATACAATGTTTACATTCAATGTCAAATTGTAAAAAATGTCTGATCTTTCCGGTTTAGATCAAATCTCAAGTATCAAACTTCAATTGCTTAATGTATTGATCATTCATTGTCAGTAACCCACAGCCTGCAAATCTTCCCACTCATTGAATCCATATGAGGCATCCAAACCGTAGTTGCGCATGCAACGGGTACAGGAAATAAAGACATGATGTACATGAAAACAATACCATTGAGTACTAGTCAAAGACCCTGCAACAACTGAAGTTCTTTGAAAACTTAAGAACCTTAAGAACCTCTGCTTAAAAACCAGGCATAACTCATCCCAAACTAGATGGTATTTACATTATTTCACTGTTTTGCTTTATTATCTTTCATCCCCTTCAGAGTTGTACTTCAAAATATTAAATGAAATAGTGACAGCAACATCTACCTTTCTTTCAAAATAACTCAACCCAAACTATATGGTCAAGAAACAATAAAACATTCAAGAAATTGTAACCAAAATTAGAAAATTGATATATTGACATGTATATTGAAAGGCACCAGCCATACATGTAAAATAAACACACACAATCGGCCTCCCCCAAAAAGAAAGAAAATGAACAAAAGATGCTTCAACATGGCCGACCATCCAAAAAAAAAAACTTAAAAAGGAGACTGAATTTTCCAGGAAGGCCTTGAAATAACAAGAACAACAGAATAATTGAAACAAAAAGAGGTTGGCGCGTGTGAGTCCCTTCTCCTATAGTATATATATATATATATATATGATAATGGTGACTTTTTTAGCAAGAAAGCTTTAGGTCTCGAATGGGCACTGTAATTGCTTCACAACTTTTCAAACTTTTCATTTTATTTGGCGGTTTGAATTTCCTTTTCAATGAGATGTTTCATGTCATCCTTCAGGGGTGGTGGTGGTGCTGCTAAACGGACTAACTTCTCTGTCCATCTGCTTTTCTTTGAAACCGTGGACCTGTTCATTCATCGACAGTCACAGCGAAAGAGTTAACAAATGTCATCTCCTTAGTTTACACAATCGGGCTCGAATAAACAGATTTTTCTCTAAATAACAACCTCCAACAAAAGAACAGATTTAAGTTTTTTCTCACCGAGTCCATTAGCTTCAGAAGTCCTCATGATTCTTAGCCTCTTGACCGTGCTCAAGAACATTCTAAAACAAAAGAAGAAGATATATACCTTTAGTCATAATGATTCGTTGGTTGGAAATCTCTGTAATATATATATATATATAAAATTAATAATTCACATCAAGAAGAAACCAATCAACATAAGAACCACTGAATCTGATCCAATAACACCAATATTAATTCGCACTACCCAAATCATTTTATCTATAAATCAATGGTTTTAATATCAAATAACATGCATAGCAGAGCAAAAAACATACCCCCAAGGAACATCACCCACAAGCATCCAATCCCCGTCTCTATCTTCATAAGTGAGCACAAACTCAGACAATCCCCCCAACAGCTTAGAAGAAGCCTTCGTCCCTTCCTTCTCAGACCCAGATCGAGAACACCCTGTTCACCAACTACAATTAATAAAAAAAAGCCCCCTTTTGAAAGCCCAATGAAGAAGCGATGAAACTAAGCAACACCCACCCAAAGAAGCATAAGAGATGGAGAACATCTCCTCCAATGCACGTGCGAGGGTCTGGTAGCAGAGATGGGCATTCAAATCGATCTTCCTCCCGATGGGGACTCCATCCATGTTCACCTTCAAAAACATAGAAGGACCACCCACTCCTCCTCTCTCTTGCTTCTTGTTCTTGCAATCGTCGTTGTTGTTGGAGGAGTCCATCGCGTCTTTGCTTTGGCTCACTAAGCTGTTCATCCTGTACGCCCTGATTGGAGGCCATCCCACCACCTGACTGTATTGAATCCCCCCAAAACCACCCAAAATCAGTTCCGAAATCAATCACAGCCGAACCCATTGTTCAACGAAAGAAGAGCAGAGAGAGACCTGGGAGGAGCGTTAGAAGCCCTGGCCGACGAAGGGGGAGGTGGAGATGGAGAAGAAGACGAGGAGACGGAGGAGGGCGAAAGCGGGGAGAGGCGGGAAGAGACGAACGATGGAAAGTCCTCCGCCGTAAGTATCCTGCACGGCGGCTTTGGCTGCGGCGGCGGCGGCTGCCTGGCCGTCGACGAGCCGAGGGTCAGTCCCAGGTCCAGCTCCGACTCGTCGGCCTCTGCCGCCGTGTATGTGGAGGAGGCTTCGGAAAGGCCGTTGTAGAGGTCCGCCGCGGATTCGCCGCCTTTCATGGCTTCAGTGTTTACAGAGAGAGAGAGAGAGAGAGAGAGAGGTGGAGAAGGTTTGGTTTGGTTTGGTTTGGTTGAGTTTTGAAGGGGGAAAGGTTGGAGGGGCCCTGTGTGGATGATGAGAGATATCGTTTAAGGAGATATTGTAGGAATTTATCGCGATAATATGGTGTGGGGCGTGTATCATGAGTGGGCGGGAGGAGAATAATCGCAGCAGACAGCGTGTCGGGAAAAATCGGGCAGGAACCGTTGATGCGAGTTTTTTTTTTAAAAAAAAATTAAGCGTTTATTGTCCTTTTGTTCCCGATTGGGCTTCTCCGCGGAGTTGTTTTTAATAAAGTTTTGGATGGATAGATAATCCGCTGTTTGGTTGGAGCGGATACGATGGGATCACTGTCGCCCGATAACCTGGAATAGTAGTTCTAGTTTTTAAAAGGTGGTAGTTCTAGTTTTTAAAAGGGATAGAATTGCTTTTGGAAACTTAATCGGTTAATATACGTGATGGTTAAAACTTGAGCCGAGTGTTTGACCCGATCCCAAATGTTAGACCAGTTTGATAATGTTGGTTTGAATTCATCTTGTCTGGTTAATTCAATTCTGATTTCTGATGTATATTATGTGGGATACATAGAAAGATCACAAAGATAATGTGGCATAGCTCTAACTCTAGCAGGTAGTTTTCTTGCCTTTTTCAAATGTTATACATGTAATATTTTACATCAACTCAAAATTGTTACCATTTCTTGAAACAAAAATTCTCATTGTTAAATATTATAATTGTAAAAGCAAAACCCCACTCAATCCAGGCGGTGTGTTATTCTTTGATGACTCAATATAGCATCAGAAATGGAGTAAACTTGACACCCTGTGGTGTTAGTCAAAGACTTCTCAACTATCAAAATCAAGAATCGTTTTAATTGAGAATAAGGATGATTAGATGATACATTTTCATCTCGGATCATGGTTTGTACATATTCATTCATAGCCAATATTAGATCACCATGTGGACATGTCTTAGGGGGGTTTGGAAGTACGTTTAAAAAATAAAATTTAAAATAAAGTAGCTTAAATAGCATTTGCTTCCTGAAAATCGTATTTTTTGCGCTTTTTAAAAAGCAACTTTTTTTGCACTAAAAAATGTAAGTAACTTTTTAATTAAGCTAACTTCCTGAAATTCATTTGGTAACATGTTTGAGATTTCTGTTTAATTAAAAGCAGAATCGCCCTTCAATCGTGTTACCAAACGGGGTCTAATCTAACACACAACAGGAGTAGAGCCACACATTCGACATGAATCCCTTGGCGAATAACGTATCTCAAATCAACTCATCAGGCCCCAACATGTTTAATTAACCGCACGAGCTGCAATCCGAGCTTTGGAGAAGTTAGCTAACATCTCCCTCTTCATTAAAGAGGTCAAATGATCAAATTCTAAAGCACCAATCATTTACCAAAAAAAAAAACGATTCTTAAACATACGACTTACAAGTCTAAAAAAAAAAGAATTCAAAATATTATTGATAACAAAATTATTTTATCATAGGTTATAAATCTCTTTTTTATACTAATAATAATTTTTTTAAAATTATTAAAAATAGCAAAAATCAAAATTAGTTATGTCTAAATTTACGAGTTCCTAGATAATCAACGGAATTGGTAGATATCTCAATTTGAAGGCTTAAATAAAGAAAAAATAAGGATTTGTAGTGGCATAGTGACTACTCTTACCCCCCGTTTGGATGTCGGATAAGATTTATTCTTGGGTATTTATTTATCCGAGCATAAGTGAGTATAAATAATGATAAATTGATTTTGTGTTTGGTTGTGTTTTGAATTATTCTTGTTGGACCATTTTGGGGTGAGACATAAGATTATTTACCCTTGATAGTTATACTGGGATAGATAACAATCCATGCTGAATAAGTAAATTTTTGTTTGGTTGTCTTTTCTGTTATTCTCATTGGAAAACGTAAAATTGATATTTTTGTTGTTTGGTTCACCTTGAATAAAATAAGGATAAGTGGTAGATAAGAGATGAATAAGAGTTTATGACTTTTTAAATGACAATTATCCTTTGCATAAATTATTTGTGTTTGTGAATAAGTATAAGAGATATAAGTGTGATATGATAGATGTGACAGTTTTTGAAATGTGTGCAGAGAGTGTTAGGTGAGATAAATATTTTGAAATGACAGAGAAGGGTATTTTTATCCATTGGCATAGATAAGCCCTGATAAGCAATTCCATCCCACCGATCAAAAAAAAAAAAAACGGTGTTTGGCTGTTTCCACCGATTCAGTTCGACCGAATTCGGTCGCCATTTCAGGTTTTGGGCGATCGGACTTGGTCGCCATTTCAGGTTTTGTGCGACCGTAATTGATCGTCATTTCGGGTTTTGGACGACCATAATTGGTTGAACAGGGTTCAAAACTATATCTACTTATTTTTTGTAAACAAATAAATTTTTGGATTTATCCATCATATTCTACATTTATTCTTTCATCCAAACAAAAAATAAGGGATTAAAAAAATGTAAGTAGATATACTTTCAATTAATTCAAATTTTTATAGAAAAATATCTTATTAGACAAATATATATCATTTTTAAGCTTAATTTGAATTCGTAATTAAGATGAATTTTTGTTTGAAAACAAAAAAACGTATCAGTTGATCCAAACACATTTTATATTTGGCTTTTGAAATTTGTTTTTAACTTATGTAAAAAAAAATTGTTTTTATATTCTACATTTAAGAATAATGATTTATTCTCCCTACATTACAACTCAGATTTGGAGTGATATGAAAGATTGAAGGAGGATACACGTCGTGAGATTATGTTTTCAAAAAAAAAAATTATAAACTTTATTACAAATCCTGTTCGACCAGATTCGGTCACGTGAAACCTGAAATTGCGACCAAATCCGGTCGAACTGGTCGGATCGGTGGGGATAGCAAAACACATGGTTTATTATTATTATTATTATTATTGATTGGTGGGGTAAGAAAATCGATGGGTGGGGCTAGACGAGCCCTGAATTAAATCTTATTACTCATTGTCACTGACTCACTGTCACTGACTAACAGTGGCGGCTCCAGGAATTTTTATAGATGGGGTCATTTAAAAACTGACATTAATAAAAATAAACCATAAAAAAAATTCAAGGATTTTCAATGTATAAACTTTTACAATTGTCCTCGACGAGATTTCATATTTTGAAATCGTTGCATGATAATTTCATTATCAACATTATCAAATATATCTTTTTCAATATATGTAACTAAACAATCATTCATCCACTGATCTCCCATTCTGTTTCGCAATCGGCTCTTGATGATTTTCATTCCTGAAAAAGCTCTTTCAACACTTGCAGTCGCAACCGGTAAAATTAACGCTAATTTTAGAAGCAAATAGACTAATGGATATACGAGGTGTTTCTTTGTCTCCACCAACTTTCGAGCAAGGTCACAAATTCCTTTTAATTCTAAAAACTCATTGCTGGAACGCATATCAATAATATAATTCTGAAGTTGATTGTCAAGTGCCATAAGATTTGCTGCAGAAAAATCAGATGGATAAAGCCCAGCAAGATGAATCAACTTCTGCTTATCATAAGCAGAAAATGAGTTACATGGATTCAAGCAAGCTACACAGAGAAGCAACTCGGTATTCACCTCTGTAAAACGGTTGTTAAGCTCTTGAAGTTGCATATCTATAACTGCATAGAATAACTCAACACGATAATGGTGTAAATTTGTAATTTGTGGAGATTTGCGCCGTGACCTCCCACGAACTACAAACATATCAGACATGTTCGGGATAGAAATATCATGTTTCGTACAAAATAAAGACACTTCATTTAATAAAGATCCCCATTCATCATCTCTCATCATCTACAAACGTTGCTTGGATACTTTAACTAGTGTCATAGCATTTATAATATCTTGATCTTTTCTTTGCAATGCTAGTGACAACTCATTTGTGATTCCCAAGACATTTTTCATCAAGTGTAAACTAAAGGTAAAATCAAAAGATTGCATAGATTCCATAAGAAAAGAAGCTTCAGCTCTTTGCTCAGAGTGTAGGCCATCTTCTTGAATAATTTCAAGTACATCAATCACAGAAGAAAACATTAAAATCAAGTTCAGAATTGCTCCATAATGTGAGCCCCAACGTGTATCACCAGCACGTTTAAGACTAGTTTCTTGATTCAAACCTCGACCACTTAAGAGTTCACCATTATTCAATGCTTCTACAATTCTTGCAGTTTGTTTATCTCGAAGAATGTCTCGTCGCTTACAAGAGCCTCCAACAACATTTAGAATATTAGCAATTAAGCAAAAAAATGAAGCAATACTAATGTGATTTTTAGCGACCGCCACAAGAGTCAATTGAAGTTGATGAGCAAAACAGTGAACATAAAATGCAGATTCATTCTCTCTCATGATCAAGGTTTTGAGACCATTGAATTCCCCTTGCATATTACTAGCTCCATCATAACCTTGCCCACGAAGTCTTGATAAACTCAATCCATATTTTGAAAATAAGGATTCAATTGCTATCTTCAATGATAAAGCTGTGGTATCCATCACATGAACAATACCCAGAAACCGTTCTGTAACAATTCCTCTTTTGTCTACATAACGCAAAACGATAGCCATTTGTTCTTTCATTGATATATCACGAGACTCATCCACTAAAATTGAAAATAACTCATTCGCAAGATCCTTGATGATAACATTAGTAGTTTCAATTGCGGCTGCATTTACAATGTCCTTTTGAATATCATGGTGACATAACTTGTTATTTTTTGGAGTATTTTGCAACACAACTTCATTGATAGATTCATTATGATCAGCCAAAAACTGAAGAAGCTCTAGAAAATTTCCTTTATTACTTGAGTCATCAGATTCATCATGACCACGAAAAGCTAACCCTTGACGTAAAAGGAATCTTATACAATCAACTGAAGCTTTTAAACGAGTCCGATATTGAATCTTCATTTGTTCTGATTGTTTAGAAAAAAACACTTTGAATATGTTGTTTTTGATTCATTAGATCTTCACATTTCTTCCAAGCTTGGTTGTGGGCACTATTTGGCCTCCCAACATGAACTCCCAACCTTTCTTTTTTATTCCATGTTGTGAATCCTCCCGTAATAAAAGCATCGCTTCCTACTTGAAAATTAGTATCAGATCTGAATAAATAACAACATAAACAAAATACTGCATCCTTTTCAATGCTGTATTCCAACCAATTACCATATTCTTTAAACCAAGTAGGATTAAATCGACGCAAGACTCCACCAATATCTCTTTGAGGGAATTTATGCTCAAAAGGTTGACAAGGACCCTTTTGGATATATGCTCTTCTTATTTCATCACGATCATTAGGATGATAAGTTGAAATTTTTTTTCTTAGCCCTGGATCTGAAGGCAGATTGTTCACATCAACATGACTTTGCTTAGCACCACAATTTTCTTCGGTAGGAGAAAAATCTTGTTCTATAGTTGATTTTCTCTTTAAAAATTTATCCATTGAAAAAATAGCAAAATCTGTAAAATAATTTTTTTAATAAACATAAATACATAAAAAATCTAACAACTAATCAACTAAATATTCAAACCAAATCCATGATTTTTTATAATTATCTAAACAGACATGTGAAGCCGTGAAAGAGCTTTTGATACACAGGCATGTGAAGGAAAAAAGGTGTAATCTTGATGAATTTTTTTTATTATTCATACGCGATTATGCAATGATGAGAGAATTACACTAAAATAAAATAAAAAAATAAATACATAAATTAAAATTAAATTTATGACTAAATACCTGAAGCAAAGTAGGAAGATGAGATTGACAACGTGATCAGAAATTATTGGAAGCGGCGATCGCCGATCGACAACGTGAGTGATCGACGCGTCCGTGTGGCGAGGGTCTACGGACTTTACAGAAGACAAAGAGACAAAGGGTCCCAAATTTTTTTAATATATGTAAGGTGGGGCAGGACGTAGGTTTTTTGACTTTTTGGTGAATATTAAGTATAATGTGGTTTTTTTAAAAATTGAATGCACAATCTTTCCAAAAAAAAAAAAAATGAATGCACAATAAATATACAACCAATGCAATCCCATGCAATCCAAGATTCTGAGTATCCCACGTTTTCCTCTTTTTTTTCTTTTTTTTAATGGGCTTTGGCATAATTAGTAAATATAGTTACATTGCTATGGGGTCGGATAGTTTAATTATTATTATTATTGATTGGTGGGGTAAGAAAATTTTGTTTGGTGGGGCTAGACGAGCCCTGAATTAAATCTTATTACTCACTGTCACTGACTCACTGTCACTGACTAACAAAACACCGGTTTTTTTTTTTATTGATTGGTGGGGTAAGAAAATCAATGGGTGGGGCTAGACCAGCCCTGAATTAAATCTTATTACTCACTGTCACTGACTACGCCATGTGGCAATCATGTGTCCATGTCAATTATGGATTATATAAAAAAATTAATATATATTAAAAAAATATTTTTTATATCAATATGTCAATTTTAAATTACTGTATCTTTGTCTTATACAATTCATTAAGTCCCAAAGAAAATTACTGTATCTTTGTCTTATATCAATATGTCAATTTTAAATTACTGTATCTTTGTCTTATACACTTTATCTATAGTAAATCATGTCCATCATTTAAAATTAGTCTACTGGTAACCATCAAAGAAAATGGAGAAAATATGCAGAGAAGACTGAAACAATGCAGGTATATGTCCCAACGTCGGTTAGGGAGAATTATTAGGAGGCATCCATCATTAATGTGTTTCATGGGAAACAACAGATTTAGACCCATCACCCACGACTCTCTCCATCTGATGCAAAACGGGTGGTCTACATATTTCTCAAAATCACATGAAATTTTAAGTGGAACTAGATATCAATGAAATCTTTAAGCCCCGTTTGGATGCTGGATAAGTCTCGGATAACCTCGGATAAAATTTTAAAACCGTTTGAAAAACCCAGATAAAGTGTGCTAGAATAAACTGATATAAAGTGGTATATGGATTCCAATCAACCCCTAGAATAAAATTTATCATAAGTTATTCTACTATAAGAATAAGTGGGTTCACTGTCAAATCAACTGTCATCACCCTTATAAATCACCTGTCGAATCAACTATCATTAATTTTTTACCTTTTATAAATTCTTATCCATACTTTATTAACATTTTATCCAAACAACAAAATATTTATTCTTACAATTCCCAACCCCCCCGTTTGGGGTGAAGAATAAATGGTGAATAGGGGAGAATACAGTAGAATAAGTCTCAAACAACTGTTTGTTTGACAAGATAAACCTTGATAGTTATGTCTGGATAAGTTAGGATAAGGCCTGATAACTATTCTAAGTGTTTGGTGGAGATAGAGGGCCCTTTAATTCAGCCCTCAAAACACTGTAGCCCTCCGATTGTTGAACATGTGACGTTTCACAATCTGAAGAAAAGTTATCCCAAACAGTGAACAGGATCCTCCAAGCTATCATCCAAACACAAGGTGCAAAACATTCAACAGTAGCAGGAGACTTTCAAATTTTATTTCCCCCACAAAGATTCGTACTTTCCCTCTACTGTATCCAAACAGCACCCACTCTCCACCCAAATATTAACCCAAACCTATTATTCTTTTCCTCTAACTAGACTTTATTTTTTATGCTATGTTGAGATTTGGGTCGAATTTGACATAAAAAAAATGCTAATACAATATTTTTAACTTTCACATTCACTGATTCACACCATTCTACACCTTCAAATCACACTGAACTACACCAATTTTCTTTTCAAACATCCTTAAACATAGTTTCCCACCATGAGATTTGAACAAATCACCAAAACTAGGACGTCGTGGATTCGGAAAACCAATTTTTTTTATCTGAGATATAAAAATATAAATGAATTGACAATTCAAAATAATATTTGTTTCACACAAATAGAAACACAATCGCTTCTTAAAAAAATGTCTTTGGTTAAAATATAGTGTTTAAATATGTTTTTAAACGTTTTTACAAAATAAATTTAATTAAAAAATTTATTATAGTTTTCGTACAAATTCTTTTTAAAGAAAACAATATATAAAAGATGAGCTTTATCGCAATCAAATTTATTTGATTTAATTTATGCAGACTTAATTAAGACACTGTTCCAAGTTTTCCATTTATAAATACGATGCAGATACGCCCATTCTTCGAGGACAGACCGACACGGTGGGTCCCGGGGACACGTCAGAAGACACGTAGGCCGACAAGATGCTGTGGTGGGGGCGCGTGGGCCCATTTCCCTGCTACGGTTTCAAGTCCGGAATCAGTGAAATGTCTGGTTTCACGTCCGGGGGGTTGGTTTCATACGGTTTCTAGTGACAGGTCGACAGGCCCATTCGGCCCACAAATTGGGCCCAGAAAGAGAGAGGGGGGAATGGATATTCTTCATAATTGGCTCTGGCTGTAACTAAGATACGTGGTACTTGTGTATTTTTTTAATATATATTTTTTTAATGTGGGCACGCCTACCCAGGCTTTATATTTAATTCTGGCATGTACTGACAATGTTTTTAATATATATATATATTTGGAGCATTGGGGATCGTCCGATTTTATATGTCTGGTTTATGATATGACAGGGTTGCTTGCGATGGAAATAGTAAGATAGCATGTGATCGTGGAGATTTTTTTTAAAAAAAAATTAGTATATGATAGCATGGTTTAATTATATATGAATTTAAATATTTATTAGATTTCTTAGATAATAAGAATAAGAATGCAAATATTTTTGTAATATAACATATCTAACTATGACATGAGTTTTGTAAACTCAATGCAAATTTTGACACTGAGGGTCAACCAGTATATGTCCACTGATTTTTACATTTTAAATCGGTTTTTACATTATTGGGTTTTGAAAACTAATTCGTCTGGAATTCGGATCGGTTGAAGGTTCGACCAGCCAAATTTGATCAGGTTTTAAAATACTGCTTGGGACCCTTTGGAGCCAACATATTCTTGGTATAATGGGAAGATGCAACAAGCTAGTGATTGGCATGAGAACTAATTGAATTTGGCACATGATAAAACATGTATAGTGAAGCACGTCAAGGAACACCTGAATAACAGTCATCTAGCTAAAAAGGGGACCAAGTCCAGTAAACCTTTTTGTTTACTTGCTCTTTAGGTCTATATAAAGGCAACAATAGAATCAATGGCTTCAAAAGTTTCCACCCACACCACATTGGATGGAAAAAGAAAATCTATAAGGTTTCCTTCCAATACAAGTCATCCTGAGAATCCCACCCTGATTGAGTGGCTCTAGAAATCCAGATAATAGGGAGACATATTGGACCACCCCATAAGTAGGAAGACATTCCCCCAACAACTTATTTCAATGTGGTAAACAATGTTTTTATGGCTCATTTTTACGAGTCCAAGCCATATTGTTGGATGTGCATGTTTTGACCCCTCAATCTAATATTGAAAGGTAAAATATATGATGTGGTTCAGTAAAAAAAAAAGAGGAAGATTATCATTACATTTTTTATTACTATTTCAAAATCAATTTGTTCATTTACTTTGCTATATTTGATCAATATGACAATCTTAAGTTAATTTTTTAGTTATTAATAAAACCTTTTTTTATTGAAAGAACAACTCCATCTTAAGCCTAAAAAAAGATCCAATGCATAGGAGATTGAATTTGACATACAACCCTATATAAAGTCAGGGGCCTAGGCTTCAATCAACCCCAGGAAGACTGTTTGGTTGACCACCTTAAAGTTAGAGCGGTGAATATAATATGTACAAGTGTTGAGTATTCTTTCTATACAATATTATTAGAAATATAACCAGGTACTCCAGTATTATCAATCTATGGGTGATTAAGATGTAAACCACATTTTGCCTTGGATAGGGGATATCAAACCTTGTCTTTTTATGTGGGGATTATCCAAATGAGAAGCATTTGGTGATAGCTTTTCTATCTAGTGCGGTTACTTTAAGCATGAAAAGAATTTTGGAGTTATCATAGCTTTGTGTTTATTATTTGGACTAGTTATAAACCAAACAGGGCTCATGGGACAGGAAATCAAACTGTTTAAAGTGTTAGATTTCATATCTTAACTTTGGTCCCCCCACCCCCAAAATACTCCCAATATGGGCAACTTTTTAGATAAAACACGGTTCTTTTGCAGTGTCTGATATCTTTTGTTCCCCATTTACATAGCCAACATTGTTTAAGCATTGTTAAAAAGTCATCTTATAAGACCACAATCATTCTTTTGGCACTAACTTGGATCTTTCCTTCCCTTCCCATAAGCTGACTCTCAATTCGTTTAACAATCACTTTACAGCTATATTATGTTGGCCTGAAGTTCGAATCCCTTCAAACTTCACTAATGCTCATGATTTATGAGTGATTATATGAAGGGACATAGCTACTATGGTCAAGGGGGGCTCAAGCCCCTCCTTGATTTGTCAGGAAAAAAATAGTCATTCAATTATGTTAGGATAGGTTTGTAATAGCTATTATGTCAATATTTTTTTTTTTACTTCACCTTGAGACAGCTCACTTGTTCTATGCACTCAACTCTCTGGATTTTCTAATTTTGATAGTTCTAGTTCTTCTCAAGATGATGACTCATACTTTTTGTCCTTGGAAGAACGGTCTCTCAGAACAACTAAAAAATCAAAGTGATGGTTATTGACATTTTATGATCAACTGATGTATTTGTAGAATTTTATTTTGATTTCTCGAATGTTTTGGAGTACAAATAAACAAGAAAAATGTCACATCGAAATCTTTTTTTTCAGCTTCATTTTCAATAGGCAACCATTTTTGTTTTATTTTTTAAAAATAATAATATAACTCAAATAAAGAGTTTAATTATGAAGTTGACTAATTTATAGAAAATATAAAAATAAAAAGACATACATGACATGAGGCTAACAAAGATATATGAGACTAAAAATTGACAAAAAAAAAGATTGCGCAACAAAACTCATAAAATATAGTGTTAAATAAAATTAAAAGTTATGATTGTATATTTATCAATTATATTGAAATCATGACTACTACACTGATTGTATGAATGTCGTCCCAACTAGGGCTGGGGTTACAAAAATCATTTTACAGCAATGCCATTTAAAATCCAACTGAATCTCACGTATCTTTCAAAACTTTTGCGCGATTACGCGGCGTTTGCAATTGCAGAAAGCTGCGTTTATAATCGTGTAATCAAACAGTTTTACAATCGCAGTTTTAAACGTAGCGATTGCAGGTAAATAGTGTCCAAAAGTTGTGATTTCAAAAGGCTAAGAAAGTGAACTTTCTGCAAAATCATTTTACAATCACAGATTTCTACAGAATCAATTTTGCAATCGCACAACCAAACGCAGCTATAACCGAATCTTATTTCTTCCAAATACTGCAGAAAATAATGTCCAAGGTACATCAAATCTAAAATAAACCACCAACAAATAAAATTAATAAATAAGTGTTTGTTTCTACAATATGACCAAAATAGTGACTTGTTTCTCTTGCCCAGTTCAACATTATTATCCATAAAGAAGTGTTGTTTTTACAAGATGACCAAAATAAGAATTCCCTCTAATTTGTCACCAATATGGCCATATCCCAACAAAGTATTGGGTGGATTATCACCAGAGTACATTTAATTTCATACCCTGCTTTTATTAGAATACAAGTAATTATCGACCAATATCATAAAACGGCGAACTTCTTGACCAGATGGATGGATAAAGCACTTACAAAACATCCTTGGACAGAAGATTGTTGGACTCTATTTTCCGAGCATTGGAAAGCTCATCAACTCCATCACCCCTTTCAAAAACAGCCGCAGCCCCCATTCCTGAGCCTGTTAACATTCAGTATCTTCATTTAGCCAAAAACTTAAATAAAAGGACTACAGATACACACACGCTCACACATACATACACAAAAAAGAAGAAGAAGAGATGATCGACCAAGGTACCTATGCACATTGAAATCACACCAAAACGGGAGTCTCTGCCTCGGCGTTTCATCTCGTGCAGTAAAGTTCCCACACAGCGGGCACCTGCAAACAAAAAGCAAGCATAGTTATTTATAAATTCCAATCATGATGGATAGAAGCCAGTGGTAGAGGGGAAAAATCATCTCTTGGTTTTGTAAAATTATAACCATGTTGATGAACCCAAGTTGTAGAGCAGGGAGTTTTTATGGGTTTGTTAGAATTTGTAGTAAGCATTAAAACTAAATAATTATATGCACTTGTTTCATGATGAGTGTTCATTATATTATTTCATGTTAGGGAGATGATGTCTGTGAGACTCAAAATGACATGGATATGGAGGTCCGATTAATATGTATGAGAAGAAGCAAATGATGTCCTTTTAAATGTTTCTTATCAGCTCTTCTTGGTTATCTAGAAGGGAAGGATGAGCTACAAACTGTTCCGAAACAGAGGGTGACAAATCCCAGTTCAGGTATTCATGTAGATGATTTGTTTAGACAAGGCCTCAATGAAGAAAAATATATATATAAAAAAGGCAAAGCAGCCCTAAGCCCATACACACAATTTACAGCATTACTCTATACAACAAAAATCTCCCATCCTATATTAAATTAATGTTGAATCAGAGTTGTATTTACCCCAGATACTTCAGTTGTCAAAAACCTCACCCAACTCCAATGCCACCACCGGTCTTCGCAAACTGGAAGATCAATGGGGTACTCTAAACTAGACAGCTTAGGATGTAAGCTAGTCATGTGGAAGTACAGGAATTTGATTTTAGCATGGTGTCACTCACAGTCATCACTGTATACATAGGGAGTGCTGAAGGAAAATGAAGGAATCTAGGTCAAAGGAAAATTGATAGAAAAGAAATTATTTTTACTTTTAACAGTTTTTTTAATTGATTATGCATGTAATTAAAAGTGACAAAAATTACATTAAAAAAAAGTTTGTACCTGTGATGCAAAGTGGCAAAGTAAAAACAATCCCCCATTTTCACTCACTTCTCTCCTTGGGAAGAAAAAACTTCCCCTTTTCTAATAAGACCAAAGTGACAAGGGATAATGAGGGAATATTTTTCTCTCTCCTTGTTAGGCACAAACACCCATTTTTAAGTGGTCAAAGAGAGTTTTACCTTTCCCTCATTTTCCATAAGTTTTCCATACTCACAAACATACTTTTAAACCACCAATGCAGATGGACTAAAAATCAGAGAGAGTCTTTTTGCCATTACTTAAGATACTATAATCACCATTGCAAATCAAGAGCAGCAATCCATAATTTCAAACCATAAAAGCAAAACAACGATCCATAATTTCAAACTATAAAGCAAAAAATGGTTATCATATGCTAAAACATAATCACCTGTTGCACCAAGTGGATGCCCAAGAGCAAGAGCACCTCCGTTGACATTCACCTTTTCTGGATTTAGCTCCAGTTTCTTCATGCAGTATACATATTGGGAGGCAAATGCCTACACAAAGCACCAGATAAAATCTTTTTCACATTCTATCCAAATACAGTGAGGAAAGACACAAAGAAATGCTGTGTGCCATTCATTACCTCATTTATTTCAAATAAATCAATGTCATCAAGTTCCAGACCAGCAAGTTTAACTGCAGCAGGAATTGCAACTGCAGGACCAATGCCCATGACAAAAGGATCCACTCCAACAGCAGCAAAGCTCCTAAACAAGAGAAACCAATGATTTTTAAGGAAGACAACCACAACAATTGTTCCCATGAGGCTTACTTAATGCAAAAACAAACCACCACAAATGACAAGAAAAGGCATATGATTATATTTGACAAACAATATATAACCATGTTAATTGTAATACAACTTCACAATAGATGATTATTGAGAAGGAAAATTATATAGAGGAAAAACATAACCAATAAAAATGGAGCTACATTGGCACCCAGACAAAATCATATTAGTTGAGGCAAATAGAGTTGAAAAAAGATGCAAGCTGCATGACTTACAATCCTTAAAGAAGCAAAAGACAAAAAAAGAGAGGCTAAATGATAATTCAATCAATGCATGCACTTAAAATGTTACAGGAATGCACAGGCCAAGTCCAAAGTTTAATCATCTCCGATATAGTATGTAGTCTTTCTAATCAAATGTGAACAGGAAAGAATCAAAATAACCCTCTCTGAGACAACCAATAGGAAGTGCGCTCGGCAGAAAAACTTCGCAATTGGGACTCAAGGGAGCATAAAAAAAAACCATGAAAACTTAAACAAAGGGCATTTCTATACCTGAAAACACCAAGAATGGGGAGTCCTTTCTTCATGGCGAGATTTCTCTTCATAAGGAGAACAGCACCAGCACCATCACTTACTTGGCTAGAATTTCCTATCAAAAAGTAAGCATCAAATTTTAGAACCATGATGCAAGTAATGGATATATTATGTTCAATCAATGTGACAGTCACGTTGAAGCATTATTCCATACCAGCAGTGGTAGTACCACCCTTCTTAAATGCAGGTTTGAGCTTTGCCAGACCAGAAACTGTTGTGCCTGGTCGAATTCCATCATCCGCAGAAATTGTAACTTGTTTCTCTGTTCCAGTTTTTGGGTCCACAATCTTAAAAGAACCAAAAGAATACATTAGGCCCCCTTTTTTGTAATGCCAGCAGAGAGATATACAGTGTGTGAAGAATTCACAGATTGGGTATTAGGTGATAAACCAGAGGACCATTTTGGGGGCTTAAGGTTATTCAAGTAATAAGAGGCTATGAAGCACGGACATGGACACGGGGATACGGACACGGCGACACGGCAATTTTTTTAAAAATAGGACACGGATACGGCTAGGACACGGCAACAAATAAATTAATATAATAAATATATATTACATGTGAAGCGATTAGGTGCGGTGGATGGCGGGTGCGGCTGCGACATGGGCCGTCCGATCACGGATCCATCGCACGGGTCCATTGCATCCGACCGTCGGATGCGATGGACCCGTGATCGGTCGGATGCGATGGACCCGTGATCGACGGCCCGTGATCGCTGCCGCACCCTCCGTTCGCCTCATGTAATTGGCCCCCTATATTACATATCCATATGAAGTTAAATGTTTTTCGCACACCACCATGTTTTAAATGGATTGTTTTGGATCATTTTAAATGGGTTGATAATTTGTGGGCTGTTTTAAATGGGTTTGGGTCAATGTTCTAAAAAGCTCCATGTTATATTACAAAACATGATATACAATCATTAAAAATTCTATGTTATATCTACAATTCAGTGGAGTATATATTTCCTTTTATATGAAAACATGTATCTCATAGATGAGATAAAGTACATGTTTTTATAAAATTCAAAACAAATGTAGACTGAATTTAGAATTGAAAAATGACCGTGATGTGTGGGTGCAAAAAAATAAACAAGACAATTTATTCCACCCTAAAAATAAAGAATAAATATAAAATTATAAAAAAAGAAACACAACAAATTGAAATCCCATTTCAAGTCCGCCTCCACTCTTCCCCTCCTCACCTCCCCTATCTGGAAAAAACAAAAAGAAGAGAAAACGAAGCAGAAGAAGAAAGCAGAAGAAGAAAACGAAGAAGAAGAAGAAGAAGCAGCAGCAGCGACTGAAGCAGAAGCAGCAGAGACTGAAGAAGAAGAGGCTGAGAGGGGGTGCCGCAGAGTAGCTGAGGAGAGTCCGACTAGTTTTTTTTTTTTTTTTTTCCTTTTTGGGCTAAAACTGGGTTGGGCCGTGTCCTGTGCCGTATCCCTAGCGAATCCTGGGCCGTGTCCGGACAAAAAATGCAGCCCATTTCAGCAGACACGGCTGGAGGCGTGTCTGACACGTGTCCATGCCGTGTCCTAGCTGTGTCCGTGTCCGACACGTGTTGGACACGGGTACGGGACCCCTCCAGCCGTGTCCGTGCTTTCGAGATAAGAGGTGTCAGGTGTTTCTATTGGAACAGCCAACAAGCTATCCAGAAGAAAAGTTGTTGTTAATCACCCAGTGGTGTGTAACACCTGGTCACCAAAGGCCCCTAAATATCATCGCATCGATCTTGATGCCCTTTCTAGGAAACATTTTATTGTTTGGAGAAATTTTCAAGTACAGTTTGTAATATTTGCACAAAGGCTATAATCCAGATACTGATAAATGGATTTCTTTCTTTCTCACACACAGACATGCACATGTGGTCCCTTCGCATACTATCTTTTTGCTTATTCTGAATTATTCGTTTTTCTGATAATTTTTTATACTAACGATAACATCAATGACAATTTTACCTTGGTAACCACAGGGATGATTTCATCTTTGAATTTACCACTAGCAGCTGCTGCCGCCGCTTTTCTATGAGATTCAACCTGTTCACATACAAAGGATCAGATTATTCAAAGGGAAAAAAATTCACCATGATGTGAAATCATAATGCCTTTGAAGGCAAAACTTACAGCAGCTTGATCTTGCTCCTCACGTGTTACTCCATACCGTTCCACAACATTCTCAGAAGTAATGCCCATGGGAAGAAGGCAATCTTGAGCTTGTTGAAAGTCATTCGCCTGATAACATGGAAGACGTTAATTAATCAATCACCACAAATGTATAAGAAAATGTAAGACCAAATTTAGCATACCTTGGGATTGACTGGACCTTCCCATCCAACCTGACTTATCGACATGGACTCCAATCCAGCTCCGATACCTGTGAAATAAAAGGAACAGAATACAATGCTATCATAGTCTTGCAAGTGATTATTTATGCATCTATCAACATTGAACTTCAAACTCACCGATATCATAGAACCCGCCTTTTATGGCAGCGGCAACATCAGCCACTGCCTGCAGGCCAGAAGAGCACTGTCGATTTACTGTTTTGAGAGGTACAGTATCTGTAAAATAATATTCAAATAATAGTAATAAAAGTGTTAGAAGGATGTAACTAAAAAAGTAACAACAAAGAACCATTCATATGAATTGGTGCCAATTGGTATTAATTTGTAAAATTTTGTGCCAATTCAAACTACTTAGTAATTAGTATGATTTCAAACTAATTCATATGATTTCATATACCAACTAATACCAATTAAAACGATTTCATACCAATTGGAACCATTCAATGAATGAAAACCTTCAGAACAGAGGCATACCAGGAAAACCAGCATAAAACGCGGCCATCCTACACTCGATAGCCCTTTGAGAGCCCGGCGCCAAGACGGTGCCCACGACGATATCACCCACTTCGCTTGGTTTCACATTGGATTTTTCCAACACAGCCTACCATATACATACACACATATACATGTAAATAAATAAAAAATTAATCCAAAAATATAACTTTCACTAACCCAGGTAATTCTCTCTTAAACAGTGAACACATAAATACCACCCAACCAATACCATATATATATAAGGGAAAAATCCAAATACCCCCCCCCCCCCCCCAGTAAACTGCTTGAAATCCATATAACCCTTTGAAAATACTATGTGGATCCAAATAACCCCTTGAATTAAACTTCTGTTGGCAGATGAGAAATATTATGCGAATATTATATTTGGTTAACCCAGAGTAAGAACACAGTATACAAAAAAAAACCCTATAAATTATTTAAAATGCAAATAATCATCTGTAAATGATGATTTTAACCCTCCGGATGGATTATAAAAACTCTATCCGGAGACGTAAAATCATTATTTATAGATGATTTTCTGCATTTTTGATACATTGTGAAAGGGTTTTAATATACTATGTTTTCAACTAGGGTTAACCAGATGAAATTTTAACATAATAATCCAAATTTGTCAATGAAAATTTAACTCAATGGGATATTTAAATTTACATAGGTCTTTTCAAGGGGTTATATGGATTTGAGTAGTTTACATGGGGCTGTATGGATTTTTCCCATAAAAAAAAAGAACTTCAGTCATGAAAGGCAAGACCTTGAGGCAGGGTGCAAGCAAGTCATCGGCCGGCGTGTCCTTGAAACCCCCACGCTTGGCTTTGCAAATCGCCGTCCGGTAAGCGCTGTAAAATCCAAACAATCCCGAATGAAAAAGATCAACAAAAATTGATAACAAGATATCAAATTTAAAACCTTCCCCAATTAAAATAAAACTCACGCAACAATCACAACATCATCTCCATAAGCACCAGTCCTCTGGTAATCCCCCGCCGCACAAATCGAAGCCTGAAAAAAAAAACTCGTAATCGATAAAAGCAGAGACAATAATAAATCAATCGAAAACGATAAACCCTAGCAGATCATAAAGGGGGAGAAAAAAAAAACGCCGATCAAGACAGAAGAAAGGGAAAACCCTATGAGATCCGATGAAGCAACGACGATTGAGTACTGACCGAAAGGGTTGGAAGGTCGCACGAGGTGGGGCGGAGATGGTCAAGGAGGACTCTCTGCCTGTTCGCGGCCTTCTCCATCTCTTCTCCTCTCCGTCGACGAATACACGAAAAAAGCTTGACCAGATTCAAAATCGAACACGAAAAGTTGGAGACTTTCCGATCTTTTAAAAGGTCGAATCTTTACGTACGGTGTTGGTGGATTTTCGTTTCAATTAGGTAACAGACAAGCATTATTAATGCGTGAGTTATCTCGGATTGCGTACCCAAGATTGATCGGAAGAGGAGCGATCACGACCGTCTGTTCTGGAATGGGCACGAATCACGAGGTGGAGGACCACTCCGTCTGTCCGCTGACGTGGAACCTTATAACGGATCCAAATCTGAGCCGTTAAAAAAGGAAATCCAACGGTGTACAGTATTAAGGAAAGTCCAGAACGGAAAGAGAGTGGTGATGATAACCCTCACGTTTTGAATGATGTGATCCCGGTGGGTCTCACATTGATAACAAACATATACAAAATTGGATAAACATGTATTTATTTGTTTTTATGTAATGATATAAAAATATATTGATGTAGATTTTTTTGTTCTATTGTTATCCTAATCCAAAATCAATAGCGTATGGATAGATTATGTTTCCCGAATTAATCCTAATTGAGATAACAATTTTAGGGTGTGTTTGGTTACAAGTGGGATTGAGATTCAGTGAATCTGGGATTCTAAATCCAGAAATTAGGATTGTGAATCATGTCAACCTGTTTGGTAAGGAACATATGAGAAAACAGGATTGTATTCAATCTCAATATGTGTTTGGTAATGCATGGATTACAATATAAAAGTATTTTTATATAAATTACATGTATTAAATATATATATATATATTAAAATATATATTTTATAACAAATTTTCTATTATAATATATATTTTTATATTTTTAGTTAGATATTATAGCAAATGTGTGGGATCATTTTAAAACACATGAAACTTATAATATATATATTAAAATATATATTTTTACTAAGTTTTTATGACACACACACCATATTATATATATAAAAAATTTAGTTATGATGTAAATAATTAGATATCATAGCAAAATAATTATTAAATAAATATTAATCTAGCAAATTATTTGTAATCAATGAACCTCGATCATCCAATCAATAGAGTTTGAAACATTTCTTATTCATATATTATATAAATAAAGTAAATAAAGTTTTAGACTTGTGCATCAAATTAATGAATATATATATATATATATATATATATATATATATATATATATATATATATATATTATAGTTAAAAAATATTCTATTTTTCATATATATTTAAATTTTTAGAGATATGAATATGAATATATGATGTTATCTAATTTTAAAAATATATATGATGTATATATATATGGTCGCGATTACGTGCGGTTGCGGTCGGTCGGTTTACGACGTGGGCCGTTCGATCGCGGGTCCATCGCATCCAACGGTCGACGTGAATCGCACCCGACCGTCGATGCGATGGACCCGTGATCGACGGCCCGTGATCGCGCACCGCACCGACCGTAAACCGCAGTAATCGATCCCTATATATATATATATATATATATATATAAAGAAGATGAAGAGCCTGTTTAAAAATGTCTAAAATGTTTTTTTTTCAATCCACTTGGATTGGGATTGGGGGAATACCACCTCTTAAGGGGGATTCACAATCCCCATAATCAAGGATTCTCAATCCCCCTCTCTCAATCCCAATCTCTCTTTTAAAATTTATCCAAACAACTTATTGACCTGGATTGAGATTCTCAATCCCAATCCAGGCACCCAATACTCCTATCCAAACACACCCTTAAGGGAATATACTTCATTTAACCCCCAACAAGGCGGGACTATACACAGTATATAAATTGACCGTAGGGAAAATTCCATATAACCCCCTGTAAACTGACTGAAACCTCACATAACCTCCTGACTTTTCTTAAAATTCATGTAACCCTCTAAAAACACTTAGTAAATCTAAATAACCCCTCTGAATAACATTTATGTTTATAGATGATTGAATATTTTGTTAATATTATGCTTCATTAACCCTGAGTAGAAAACACAGTATACTAAAAAAATCCTATAATGTGTTTAAAATGTGAAAAATCTTTGTATAAATGACGATTTTATATCTCCGGATAGGGTTTTATAATATATTTAAAGAGAGTAACAATTGTCATTTTCATAAGATTTTTTGTCACATTTTTAACACATTATAGTGATTTTTTAGTATATTGTGTCTTTCAAGTCAAGGTTTTAATCAAACAAAATATTCACAATATATTCATCATCTACTGATGAAAATTTTATTCAGAGGGATTATTTGGATTTACTTTGTATTTTCAGGGGGTTATATAGATTTTAAGAAATGTCAGGGGGTTATATGAATTTAAGTCAGATTTTAGGGGTTGTATTTGGATTTTTCCCTAAGACCGTAACAAGGTCCGGACAATACACAGTATATAAATCATAGGAAAAATCCACACAACCACCTGAAATCTTATTGAAATTCATATAACCCCCTCGACTTTTCTTAAAATCCATATTATCCCCTGAAAACACCTAAAGTAAATTCCAAATAATTCCCCCTGAATAAATTTTTTAGTAATATATGATGAATATTTTGTGACGCATAATTTCGTTTGGATTAATTATCCCGACTGAAAACACAATATATTAAAAAACCACTACAATATGTTAAAAAATGAAAAATCCTATGAAAATAACGAATTCACCCGCTCTAGATTATTGTAAAACTCTATCCATGATTCCATATGAATAAAATCGTCATTTATATAAGCTTTTTCACATTTTTAACACATTATAGGTTTTTTTTGTATATAGTGTTTTCTACCAAAGTTAATCAAACATAATATTCACAAAAATATTCATTATCTGTAAATGTAAATTTTATTTATTGGGTTATTTGGATTTATTAAGTGTTTTTAGGGGGTTATATGAATTTCAGTAAGTTTATAGGGGGTTATTTGGATTTATTAAGTGTTTTTAGGGGGTTATATGCATTTCAGTAAGTTTACAGGGGGTTATATGGATTTTTCCCTAAATCATAATATAAAGTCTCTCCGTCGAAGAATTACAAAACAAAAAGAAAAGTTAAGAATACATGTATAATTATGATCACATGTTAAATGCATTGTTTAGTCGCACCACTTGATGACAATAATTGTCCACCAACCATCCGACATAAAATTGATGACAATAATTGTCCACCAACCATCCGACATAAAATGGATAAAAACAATGGTAGAGCAATCATAGGTAATTTAAAGCATTGTTTAGATATGCGATATGTGGTTTACATACAGTTAGGGTATCACACAGAGTATATGCGGTATGCAGGGATATATGCGATTTTATATATTTTATTAATAAAAATTAAAAAATAAATTATTTTATGACAATAATTTATAAATAAGAGTTAATCATTTAAATAACATAAATTTATATAATGAATCAATAATACAGAATTACATATCATACAATCATTCAATGATTCAATCATGAAATTTATTTAATAAAGGTTAGACTAAATGACAGAGATATAAAGAATAGAAATGAAGTTCTAGTGTCATGTCTCCTAGCCTTATAATATAATGATTGACTTTGATTTTTTCTTCATCTAATTGTTTATTTTTTTCTTCTCCTTCATCTTTAATATAAAATATAAAAATTATCATTTGCCATTAAATGTATGAATGAACATTTAAAAATAAATATTAAAATAAATATTTTTTATTTTCAATATTCGTGAGTCAGTGACTTTAGATTGTGAGGTTTGTAAACTCTCAGTCATGTACAGATCATTGAATTGTAGTTGCACTTGTCAATATTTGATGTTATTCACACAGACAAATCTATTTTTAATATTTAAAACACTGACAATCACACGTTCATATTTTATACTCCACTGACACGTCCACTGACTCCACATTCAATACACCACAGTACCACACCACACCACACCACAATGACCATATTCACACAGTATTCAAAAACTCAAAAACTAACAAAAAAAAAAAAGAAAAAAAAAGAGAGAGAGAGAGTCCTGAAACCAAACCCCAAACCAGAGGGAGAAAGACAGTCGGACAGTCGATCGGACAGGAGGAAGGAAGAATGGAGGCGGTACCGCGACAGTCGGCGAGTTGACGATGGAGGAATCGGCTCGGCGTTGACGGAAGGAGGATCGGGGTTGACGGAAGGAGTGATCCATGCTGATGGAGGAGTCATTGTGGAGTAGTTGAGAAGAGAAGAGAAGAGAAGGAAAGAACCGAGGAGAAGAGAATGGAAAGTTAGGGTCGGCTGTCTTCTCTTTTTTTTTTAACGGGTCACCCGTTTAAAATGTGTCGGCCCGTTTCAAATTTCAATTCGGGTGCCTCTATTTGCACTTCTCAAAATGGGGTGCACACCCTTTTTTTATACACCCAATAAAAAACAATGAAACCCTTTAAACACCCCTTTTTTTGAATCTCGCGACACAATTACTGTCAACATAAATACCAAATATCGACACTGATAGTGTCATGAATGATCCAGTGTAGCATAGTTTTCTGAACCCCGCGACACAATAACTGTCGACATAAATACCAAATATCGACATTGATAGTGTCGCGAATGATCTAAATGTTACGAGTTTAGTTTTTTGAACCCTGCGACATAATCATTGTCGACATAAATATCAAATGTCGACACTGATAGTGTCGCGAATGATCCAAATGGGGTGTGCACATGATCCGATTATAAACGGATTTTTTTGTGCATTATCCGTTTATGAGGGGTGTGCACCCCATTTTGAGGGGTGTAAATAGAGACACCCTTTCAATTCTTGTGTGCCCGTTTAAGCAGGAACGGGCCGCATATGCGGGCCCAACCCGCATATGCCCGTCAAATTTAGATTTTAGTTTGGACAAAAAAATCTTGACAAGAATTATAGGATCCATAAGAATCCAAACAATGAACAGTAATTCTATGTTTTGTCCCCGCGGCCAATGAAGGCTAAAGGTGGTGGACTTAGAACCGACTGACGGGGACAAGAGAGGGAGGGAGGACGAGGGAGGGCCTCGCCAATACAGAAAAATGTCACCTTCAGTTTTTGCAGTTCATCATGCGTTTTGTTTATTAAAATATATATTTAATAAATGAAGTATATTTTTTATAACAACAAAATATAATATGTATATGTTGTGTTAGTCAATTTCTTACTGTGAAGCCTATTTTATGTCCCTAAAATGGATCACCATGTGCCCACCGCCTATGACCTGATTACGAAGGTCCGTGACCCACACAACCTGCGACGTGAAGGTCTGACCCACTGATTTGCTTACATCGGACAACTAAATCCAATCAGTTCAAGTCAAAGTTGGAATCAAATCCCGATAAAATATTACTAATTTTGCGCTATCAATATTGATTATCTAAATCCTAATAAAATATTTTTTGTAGTTTAACTTAAGAAAACATATTATATGAAGAGAAAAAGTATATCTATTAAAAATATTAAATCAGTATGTCTCATTTCTCGAGACTTGAGACTTGTGAACTCTGTTATGCGATTTGTCATACCGACAATTGCATAAGTCATATAGATGACTCAAAATGAAGCAATCTTTAAGAAACTCCAAGGTATATATAAAAAATATATGGAAAATGGTGATGGTTTACATATCTGAGTGGGGGCATAGCATTGCCAAGGGAGAGCGCCATCTCTTAAATCAATTTATTGAATAATTGGGCAGTTAGGGGGAGGGCAAACCGTCTATTACACCGCTAATCCCCCTATTTTTGGCACCCCTTGTTTTTGTATTTTTTTGTAACCCATTTTTAATACAAGTGACGGTATCAAGATATATCTTTTTCTTAAAAAAAATGTGCATTTAATTCAATCAAATACATGTATTTTATTACTTTCTGAATGTATGCATGTACATAATTAATCAAATACATACTTTAAAATATTTAAATGTGTTGGAACAATAAAATTCATTGTCATTCAGACCATTATAGGATCGAGCAGCAGTTGAATTCATATTTCATAATCACCAAAAAAATCATAAGGAAAACAAACGCAAGAGACCTCAAAAACACAAGCAAACCGACTGGCAAAAGAAAACTCCACCTTCACCAATTCATTTAACATAAACTTCACAAAGGCAAGCAAAACACCAAACCCACAACAAAATATACAACCATCAACAATTCCTACAGATGCAGAGAGAGATCAATCTTAGTGTCATCATTGGCATCATGACCACAATCTTCCCTTCCAGACACCCGCTTCTCAGTACTGGTGCTCTGTCTGTAGTTCCTCTGCCAATTCAAGAAGCTCTTCTCGTCGTCTCCAAAACCAACAGTGGAAGCCAAAGCCCGGCCGATGCCGGGATGACCGACAAACCGTGCGGCACCATTCGATCCAAACGGATTGTTCGAACAGAGCACAGACGTATTAGAAGCAGCATGAGAGTTTATGTAAAAGAAAGGACCACCACTGCCATAGTAACCTATATGAGTATGTGAAGTGAACTGTGAAGGGTGAGAACTACTGGGCTTGCTGTATAAACCATGATCACTAGTAGAGAACATCTCTGCTGCCCTCTTCGCCGCCGACCTTTCTTTCTTGTGCGCGTTCTGATGTCCTCCCAAAGCCTGACATGAGTAGAACTTACGAGAACAGAAGTGGCAGGAGAAGAGCCTCCCCATAGCCTCTCCTATAATGATGGGCTTCTTCTCTTCCCTTACCATTTATTGTTATCTACTTCTGGAAAACCCAACACAAATTTAAACAAATAGAGAGGATATATAAGTAAGGCATTTATAAATTTTTATTTACCTTTGCATTGATGTAGCGACGCTTGTAGGATTAGATCTCAACACTCGTAGAACAATCAAGAGAATAAAACATTACACAAAAGAATATACAGATTTACGTAATTCGATAAAATATGCTTACTTTCATGAAAGAGAACAGAAAATGATTTACTGTATCAAGTAACCAGAATATAAAAACTCTCAACTTCTTTCTTCTCAGCACCCCTTCCCTTTCTCTTAGAGAAGAAATTCTTGAACAACCGCCTATCGCAGAAAAAAAAAGTCTATCAATTAAGCCTAACATAGATTACTTTACAACAAAATAAAAAAAAATGCTTGTATAAAAATTGGATTCCGATCTTAAACCTTCACAAATAGGCCTTCATGCTATGGAGAGGGAAGTAGTATTAAAGATGGGCTTGCTTATTCAGCCATTCGGGGACTAATGGCGAGAATATATGTGTAACATGCAGAGAAGGCAAAGAATGGGAAGTGGAGAGTGAATGTGAAGGTGACTATAATTAAATAATGGAGGGCCACCCACAATATGTTGCATAGAGATATGGATGAAGGACGAGAGGAGATGGGGACAGAATGGAAGTAAAAACAGAGGGGTCCCGGAGACTCTCTTGTATGGAAAAGCAAATCCCAGTATCCCACAACACACACAGTATTGAAAGTAGGTCTGTCAACAGATCGGGTCCAGGTCGGGTTGGGTCGGGTTGGAATGGATCCAGATCCAACCTATTTGATTGTCGGATCCTTTGAACCAGGTTCATATCGGTCCCAGGTCAGATCGGGTCGACCCGTTAACAAGCATAGGCCAGACAAAAAGAGGTCAAGAAACTTCTCAATGGCCTACAATGACTTTATTTTTTTTCTTTTTAATAGTGTCTAGTGTATTATAAATAGTTTTTCACTATTTTGATTTTTTTAATGTTTTATGAAAAAACATTTGGAATATGGTTTGTATTATTGTGCTTTTACGTAAAGTCAAAAGGTTGTAAAAATATTCAAATATTTAAAATTTTAAATGATTATTCAATATTTAATTATAAATGTTTGATTGAATCGGGCTGAAATAGACTTAGATCCGACCCATTTTGATTGTCAGATTCTTAGAATCGGATATTTATGTCTTTTATCAGATTAAGTCCGGGTCAACCCACCCATTAACAGCCCTAATTGAAAGAGAGGGGACAGAACTTTTGTGACACATGGGAGAAATAATAGATGGGTTGAGAACAGAGCAACACGAGCCTGATCATCTCTTCATGGGAGGGGTTTTTTTCTTTTTTTTGCGTGCAATGCAAATGAAACTTTGACGCGTGTCTTTCCCCCTCTTTATGTTGGTGCGTGTTATGTTGAGTGGAGGAGACAATCATTCGCATTTAATGTTGAAGATGGCGTGAACATTTCCTTCACCACGCAAATTCATGCATGCATGCAGTCAGACTTTGCTTCAATATTGTTTTGTGTGTTGTTGGTCACTTGATCACAATTGGGATTCGGTCATGGCTGGACCCGGTCAACTCTTCTTTAGTCCTCTCAACCCGCATGTTTATATGTTGCTAACATTTTATGCAGTCCCATTTACAATACATTTTGTTATATGAAATAAAATATAAATTAAATTACACTAGTATTTGATCTTTAAAAAATAAAATTTTTTTTATATCATACAATCTTACCATATAATAGTGCAGTATATTAACTGTGTGTACTCCAAGAAATTAAAACTGAAGTGAGCTTATATTTGTCCACAAGAAAAAATCAAGGAAAATGATACGTCCATCTACCATTGCAGCCCCAATACACTTTTATTTTTTTTACAAATCATAAATGAAGCACATGCTATTATATAAAATAAAGTTTATATATTAAGATATTTTTTTTTGCATCAGATACTATGATATAACCCATACACTATGATAACACAATATATACTATATTATTCTAACGTATAGGACTATAAAATGTACTGTGTGTATGAGCGCTCAAAAACCAATATTGTGTACCCTATAGATGAAAGTCTGATCCCAATCAAGAGAGTGTTGGAAGGATGAGTTTCCGACAGAGGGTCCCCGTCTTCATCCGTCTTCATCCAATCGTTAAAGCCTTTCTTATTGTCTTCATCACACGTCCAGGTATCTCAAACAATTCGTTGAGAGAGAGAGAGAGATGTGTGTGCCTAGAATATTAATTCAGGGTTTAATTATCAGCATTAAAAACCTACTTACTGGTGAGAGAGAGGGCATTCAATTCAGGATCACTATAACAAACCTAGGTCCTATTTGGTTGGTGATATTCTACGGGGATGCATTATATGATTCCATATATACTAGGATCACTAGGAAACAAGGTAATACGAATACACCTGGTCGGTTAGTGATATTCGTTATTCGAGATAGGAAATATATGTGTCCCACTAGATCCAAAACCAGGCAAGTAAAAAAAATATGGAAGAATTGAAATTCCACTAATTTGGTATAAAAATATGATGAATTCTATGTTCATGACTATCATATCATACCCACTCTATTAATAATTGACATACTTCAGTTATAGCTTTAAGAAATGAAAAATGTTAGGGGAAATTATTCAATTGCTTTTGCATCCCCCCGCCTTAAAATTTAAGGGAAACTTAATTAGAGGTCCTTGGAGACAATTGTGTAATAACAATAGATCTCTTGGTTTTTTCTTATTTTTATTAGGTCCCTAAGTTAATTGTGGTATTTTGTTTAGGTCATTCGATCCAACTTCCATCCATTCTATTTTTTTTCTTTTACCCCTAAGTAAACATTATTTGCCTCTCTATCTCTCACAACATCTCTCTTTTTTCCCCAAACAACTCAACAAGTTGTGAGACTACCTCCACTAGCCCCTCATTGGGCAAATCTTGACCCCAACACCAATCGCGTCTCTCGATCTCTCCCGACCGTCTCCCGCGTCTCATCCGCGAGCCCAACCCCCTCTCGCGACCCCCATCTGTGAGCCTAACCCCTTCTCGCAACCCGTCCGTGAATCTTACCCACTCTCGCGACCTCGTCCGTGAGCCCAATCCCCTCTTGCAATCACGTCTGTTAGCTTAACCTGTTACATGTATAGCAATGTACAAAATGAGCGTAACAGTGTATGTAATATAACACACAGAACCTGTAACAGGTATAAAAATGTACACATTGAGAATAACATTATGCATAGTGTAACACAAAACACGATATCTGTAAGAGGTATAACAATGTACACAATGTGCGTAACAATATATGCAATGTAGCACACACAACCTGTAACATAACAATGTACATATTAAGAATAATAATGTACACAGTATAACACACAATCGGGAGACGGCTTACAGACGGGATGCGAGACACGGTCGGGGGACGCGATCGGCGTTGGGGTCGAGATCGGTACAATAGAGGGCCAGTGGAGGTGGTCTCATATCTTTTTGAGTAGTTTGAAGGAGAAAAAGAGAGGTTGGAGAGACAAAAAGACAAATTATGTTCATTTGGGGGTAAAAGAGAGAGAAAAAAAATAGAATGGATGAAAGTTGACTTAAACAAAATACCACCATTAACTTAGAGACCTAAAAAAACAAAAAAAAATCAATAAATCTATTGTTATCGCATGGGTGTCCCGACGAACTTTAATTAATTTCCCATGTTTCTAAAGATCGTATTTGTCTATACTTTTATAAAGAAATTATATATATCGCGAGCGATTCAATGCGGGAATGCGGGAAACGACGTCGATCGTTCGATCGCGGGTCCATCGCATCCAACGGTCGAGATGAATCGCACCCGACAGTCCGATGCGATGGACCCGTGATCGCTCCCCGCACGACCACATTCCCACTGAATCGGCTCCCTTATATATATATTATATTGGGAAAAGTGCAAATGGAGGACCAATTAAGGGAAGCACTCTTCCCCTGCCAAAAGAAAAGACTGAACATCAAGAAGATATGTTTTAGGGTTTCAGTACAGCCAAATCTTTCGAAAGCACAAGAGAATCGATTGGTGCCACAACACAGAATAAAAAAACATCAGTAAGACTCCGCAATCTGAGCTATTTTAGTGGGTTTGGACAAGAAGCACTAGAGAAACCAAAGAAAGGTGAAAAGAGGACACAAAAACAACACAGTTTGTAGTCCTTTGGTGACTAGTGGTTACATTAACCCATTCGCTGATGATAATGCTTCTACCGACAAGATACTGTAACATGAGATGCATAAAAGTTGATGTAAATCAAACAAACTACAGTCACATAAATAACAAACTAAACCACTGTTTTCCTTCATTTGAAGGTGTCCTACGAATGTGATGCATCCAGGTAATTAAACTATCATTATGTCCTCATTTTATCAGCATTTACAAATAAGAACTTTGCAATGATTATAATATAATCCAAGCTATCAAAGTCTTATCGCCCTTATAGGTGTTGTCTTGGGACAACCAGAATGCAATTGGCAGTACATATGAATCTCTAAGAGCATCTCCAATGGACATGTTAACTCATTAGTTAGTGTCATATTTTTATAAATGAGGTAAAAATGGTGCTCCAATGTAAGTGTTAGGGGTATGTTAAATGTAGGTCTCACCTGTCATATGTTAGTTTTCATGTTAATTTTAGCTAGTGCTTTAGCCAACTAAATGTGGGTTCTACCATTTAAAATATTCAAAAAAATATTATTTTGGATGGGTGGAGAGCTTTGAGTGGGTGGAGAGATGGACCCACTATTGTTTTAACTAATTATTTAGCTAGTCCATTGGAGCAACAATCACCAACTAAATGAGAATGTAGTAAATGAGGGTCTAGTTGATGGATAAAATGCTGACATGTCACTTTAACATCTTAGTTAGTTAACATGTCCATTGAAGATGCTCTAAGTACCACACTTAACAAGTGGTTAAGACACGTGCACTACTACAATTCTTGACATTGATCACGGTTCAAAACCGTGATCATTGAACCGTGATCTACGAGGGCGTGACTGTTTATATCAATTTTTTAATCACGGTTCAAAAGCGTAATCAAAAGTGATAAATGATCACGGTTTTGGTAGAAGCCGTGATTGTTATATAGGAATCGATCACGCTTATGTTATAAAACGTGATATTTCATATCTAAACGATCACAGTTTTGAGAATAACCGTGATCTTTATATTATTTTCGATCACGCTTTATAAATAATCTGTGATCTTTACATTATTTAAGATCACGCTTTATAAACAATCCGTGATCTTAAATTATCAAAAAATCACAATTTACTGAACCGTTATACAATTTCATATATTGATTGTACCTGCTCTTACAATTCAATTCACACAACAAAAGAGAAATGCTCATTAAAATTACTTTCATTCCTCTGATATGAATCAAACTTTGTACAAGTATTGTTTCACACACATAATTGTATTATAAATAACTATAAGTCAAAGAAAATCACAATAAGTGTAACTTGTGTATTTTTTCCATCACAAAAAAAACAAAAAATCAGTCCATCACCTTCGCCTCGCAATTCTACATACAAAAAGAGATTATCCGATGAGCCGTAAAGTAGATAAATTTTAGAACTACCTGAAATGAAGTAAATATTCAATAATTGACTTGCGAGATTCAATAACAATTAAGTAAAGAGCAAAATATTGCTAAAGTCTAAAAGGGATAATAATACCTCAAAAATTGAAACTATGTAAGCATACATCAACGTATTACATTTGTTCTTGAATTACATTGATCGAACCACAAAGCAGATAAATTTTAGAACCACCTGAAATAACAAACATAATTATCAAAATCAAATGAATCCTCACAATTAAATGTAATGTAAAAAGCAACAAGTACAAGGATAACATAAAAAAATAATTTTGAAAATTAGATATTTGACTTGTGTGATTCAATAACAATTAAGTAAAAGAACAAAATATTGTTGAAGTCAAAAGGTATACCTCAAAAATTTGGACGTACTATGTAAGCATCAACTACATTTGTTCTTCATTTACACTGATCTAGTTAAGCCGCAGTTCATTTATTTCATCTTCGATATAGATGGATATTCCTTTAAATTGTACCGAGTATATTATTAGTCAATAAATTTTATTACATCAACCAAAACAATGTGTAGAAGAATAAATATTAATCTTACCCTTTGTTGAGTGGGTATTCTTTTTTATCGTCGATGAAATCTTTCATATACTTCAAGATAACCACACTTGATGTTCCCCCTTTGTTTTGGGCACTAAAATTATACATATGAACAAAATAAATCAAATTTATGATTAGAAATAAAATTTAAAATATATTAAGTCATAACAAAATAGCCTACTGAACTACCACATGTACTATGATATTAATAGATCTGAATTATCTATCAATGGGGATGTAATATCAAATTTAAGATCATACTAAAAAATTGATTTTGGGGAAATACATGGCAGTGGAATCTTGTGCATAGAGACGTAAAAGAATAGCAATATTATAGAGCCCATGTTAGACATTAATTTTCCCCTGCAAATTCTTGTAAAAAAGAAGCCGAGAACATAATTTTTTTTCATATAGACAATAAAGATGCTAAGGAAGCAATACATGATAACTAAATGTCTGTTTTATGAACAAGCAATAATGGGCAGAGAACTTTGAAGGCAATGATGTTTTCATTGCAAGATTAGCAAAATTATTTCATCATTCTACTCTGTTTCAATGGGAAAAATGTTTAAATAGGAGATATTGAAAGATATGCAAAATATGAGAGGAAAACTTATAACAATAAATGGTCCCTTAAAAGATGGTCAGACATATAGGTCTCCTGCTCCCCATATTCTTCTAACATTTCCACAGCAGACTAACTTTTTGTAGATAAATCTTCACTCTGGTTTTAGAAAACTCAAGAAACATTTTTTTCATAGAGATTCCACTGAACATGTAAATATGTATGAACAAATACATGAATAATAGAATAGAAAGGGATTCTAAGCAATCATTCCAATTGTCATGCAATAAGTAATAACATACTTCAAACTGTTCTTTTATTTTTTTGGTGAAGAAAAGCCACAGTAACCAAATTTGCATGTGGTGTAAGCTGCTCACCTGCGCATATAAATTCATGGGCGTGATTTTGAAAAAAGAAAAAACTTAAAATAAATATCTCCATAGAATGCTCCACTAAAGATATAACTGGCACAATTTTTATTGTAAAGCAGAAGACATCAAAGAAATTAAAGTTGAAGAAATTAAGGAGAACAAAGGCATACCTCTTTGTTGCCATTGTTTGGCATCCTCATGAAACCCCTTCAAACAATAAAATTTAATAATTAAATATTCAAGCTTGATGGTTCCCATTGCAATTCATCCTAAAATCTAACCAAAAGAACAACATTATATGCACCCCTTACCAGAAAATATATAAAGAAATTGAGTCATCAGAAACCCTATATATTAATCCAAAGACAATATTGATCCACTACTTTGTAAAGAAACACTAGATCACAGTAATCAATGAAACTACCCAATCAAGATCGATAGCTACAACAGATGATCATATCAAATCTGGACAAAATGGATCAATTGGATTGTCTGTGCTATGGAGCCAGTGAGGCCCGTGGAGAGCCCGATGTATCAGATGACTTTAGATCTGGCAGCCTTAGAGGTTTAAATCTTTTCTTGATTTGAGTTTGATTTAATGATGGAAGAAGAGGAGAGGGAGAGAGGCAAAGGGGGGGATGGAGAGAGAGAGAGAGAGAGAGTTACGCGGTTGTGTTGTCGGCGGAGGGGAAGGTGCGGCAACGGCAGTGGTTGCATCGTCGGAGGAGGAATGGGAGGCGGCGGCGGAGAGGGAGAAAGGGCGGAGACTTACCTGGCTCAGTCGTCTGCGGCGGGGAAGGGGCGGCTATGGTTGCGAATACGTCAAAGGAGGTGGGGTCGTAGAGGAGGAGCGGCAGTGGCAATGGAGGCGGCGGCTTAGTCGTCGTTGGCGATGGAGGGGAAGCGGCGGCTGAGTCTTCGTCGGCGGCGGAGGGGAAGCAACGGCAGTGGTTGGATCAACAAAGGAGGTGGGGTTGAATGGGATTTCTTTGAGACCACGTTAGGGTTTTTTTATTTATTTAAGAAACGATCACATTTTCACTTAAAGCGTGATCTTTTATTTAAGAAACGATCACATTTTCACTTAAAGCATGATATTTTATTTAGGAAACGATCACGTTTGCATTTAAAGCGTGATCTTTTATTTAGGAAAAAATCACAGTTTTAAGTAAATCGTGATCTTTGTGATATCAAATATCACGGTTTACTAAAAAGCGTGATCGTATATTTTATAACGATCACGCTTTTAAAAAAACTGTGATCTTAATTATTACGATCACGTTTTTTTGTAAAGCGCGATCAAAACAACCGTGATCAATGTAAAAAATTGAAGTAGTGGTGGGTGGTTTTTTTGTTTTTTTTTTTGAAGGTCCATGCACGAGAAGAATAGGCTTAATTATCAGATCGAATAACTGTAATAACTATAATAAACTCTCATTAACTGTAATAACTATGGCCGAGAATGTTGTGGATCAAATCCAAACTCACGTTACTTTTTATCTTTATTTGTTATTATCCTTATATTTGTTAGGAGTTTATTTTGGGATAAAGGGTAATTATAAGGATAAATGAGTGGGTGGACAGTTTATCCTTGTTTGGTATAAAAATTAGCCGGGATAAACTACGGACAATTGTTCCAATTTTAAAATGAAAATGAGAATATTTTATTCCACCTAAAGCTGAGATATTATTTATCATAACTTTTTGTCTCAATTTTGATAAATGTAAATATGAACAAATTTGATTAATTTTTTATTTTTTAAAATTAGGACAACTTATCCCGGCCCAAAATCTTAATCAAACTAACCCTTAAAGTAGACTATAAATATATAATAGGAGCCTTGATGTTAAATCAGATTTATTGAATAAAATTATTATTATTTCTCATTCTTCCTCTATCAAAGAGACCTAGGGTCTGACAGAAGAAAATGGATAAACTATAATAACTATGTTTTAATAAATTAGAATAAATTCTAATAATTACATCTTTATAAATTTAAATAAACTCTAATGAATACACCTAGAAGTGGCTGATATATAGTTTATTTCTGTTTATACATCTAAAACTATAATTATTTTCTAACAAGACACAAAAAAATATTTACATTTGAATGTCTTCTATTTGTGCATATATCAGCTCAACTTATATCAGATTTTGGTCTAATATATTTCAAATGCAGTCAACGACATAAAAGCCAAGAATTCAATGTGAACTTCCAGAATTTCAAATGAATTGAAAGGGCTCAGTGATTTATGATTGATTACAATATTCAAGTGTAGGAATTTTGGGCAACCGAAATGCCTCTTATATATTTCTCTTAATTTCCTAAGATATATTGGTAATGATAATGATCACAACTCGTTCACCGACAAAATATAATTAATGTTCAACACATTTTCCAAAAGTTTTTTTAATAAGACAAGCATCGCAGCAGCACCCGTGGGACCTTAAAATGTCTACCACCCACATAGAACGAGTAAAAATATTTCATGAGATGCTATAGAAACACTGTATTTTAATAGACCAAATCCATTCACAAGTCCAGCTTTGATGGAACATTTATGGTGTGTTTCTGCACAAATTTAAAAGAAAAATTAAAAAAAATGAGGAATTTGAAAAAGTGGTGGAAAGTAATTTTTTTTTCTTTTAATCAACTTTCATGGTTTTTTGTGCATATAGTGGAAAAAATTTTCATCACTTTCTCTTAAATTCTCACCTATGAAGAAATGAAAAGTTTTTTTTCACTTTTTCTAATAAGACAAAATAGAAGAGGAAAAGTGATGGAAAATTTCTTATTTTCTTTATTTGACACAAATGCTAGCATTTTGAATGGTAAAAGGAAAAATTTTTACTTTTCTCACTTTCCTTCACTTTCCATCATGCACAAACACCTCCTTAGAACGATATTATATCATGTGTTTATCACTTGTTTTATTCTTTTTAAATCATTCATTTGTTTGATATACAAAAGCATAATTGTCATTGTGTTTATAATTTCTATTTTTATAAAAAAATTCTCTTGGCATGTTAGCAGAGTACTTGAATATTTGGAATGTGTGGGACATGCAATCTTCTCAATAAGATTTTTTTTTGTTTTTGTGAAGAGTGGTGTTTTTCAAGGTTTGAACTATTAACCTATTTCACAGAGAAGATAAGTGTTTGTCAATTTAATCAATGCTCGGTTCACTAAGAAATTGTTGATCATATACTGAAGATCATCTCATGTGTGTCACACTACTCCTGCTGTAATGCTATGTAGAGTCACTTCTAATGTATTGTACATATTCTTTTATATTCCAATATGAAGATCTCATAAGAGTTTGTGAAATTTTAAACAGTTATTATCGAAGTTTAATTGATAATTTTAAAATTTGTGAATTTAGAATGATGACTTCTAGGGGATAAATGGTGCAGTGCCAATGCAAATGGTTTTGATCAATGACAAGTGCAACAATTTGTTGTATAGCATGTTATGACTTCGTAAAAAAAAACATAGGGTGGTAAACGAGTCGAGCAGTTCGAGCTCGGTTAAAACTCATTTGAACTCATTCAATTACACAAACGAATCGAGCTTGAACATTTTTTTAAACTAGGTTTGTAAACAAGCTGAGCCCTAGCTAGAGTTTATGTTATTTTCACATATATAAAATATGGAGACTTTTATACCCACACCAATAGATTATAACCCCACACCAAATAAAATATTAAAATTTTTGTTTTTTCTTTTCTTTTGAAGCAAAGAAATCCAACATATCTCACCCCACAACCTCCTCGTCGAGAAGAAGACGACCCACTTCCACATCTCCTCCACGGCTCCGCCTCCTCCTCCTACGGCTCCACCCCCCTCTGTGACTCCCTCACCACCGCCGCTCTTCTCTCCTCCACCTCCGCCGCCCTCCTCCTTATCATCTAAATAAAAACTATAAAATAGATTGGATGTGTAAATGAGAGGACATGCATACATATTCCGATTCCAAACATCCATCCCTCCCGAGCTTTCCAAACCACCACCCCAACAGAAACCCTAAAAACCCTAACTTCCTAACCCTCCAAACCCTCACTCCAAACATCCATTCCCTCCTCCTCTCCCTTCCTCCTCATCCTCCGACACTGGCCTCCACTTCTGCCAGAAGCTACTCCACCTCGAGACCCTCGGCGTCGACACCGATAAAGCTCTCTCCTTGAACCCCGACCTCCGCTCCACCCCTCTCGGCTCCATTCCTCTGTCCGATGGCGCCGTTGAGGAGGTCACCGTCGTGTCCCTGGCGGAGCTCCGTCTGGCGATCGCCGTCGTTGAAGAACAATCGCGGGGGAGAAGAAAAAAGAGAGAGAGTGGGTAAAATGGATGGGGGTGGGATTCACTGTGAGGTTTCACATTTATATCCAGGGGTGGGTTTAGTGATTGACAAAAATGATTGAGGGTGGATCAGATAATGGGGTGAGTTTTTAATTAAGTGGTGTGGGTGTAACCGCCCCAATAAGATATTGTGATTTGTGAAAGATGAATTTTCAAATGCTAAACAATTTTTTTTAACTAAACGAGTCCGAGCAAAACTTTGATTCAAACTTTAACTTGACTTATTTAATAAACAAGTTGGAGCTTCAATCGAGCTTTTTACAAGCTAAGCCTAAAAACCCCTATAAAAACCCCAATAGTTGTTATTATTATTATTATTATTATTATTATTATTATTATTATTTATTTTGTTATTGAGAAGAACAACCCTGCCGACTGTTGGGGAAGGTGATTATTTTGGTTGTATTCAAACTCATGACTTATCCTATGCTTGAACCGTTTCTAGGCAAATGTTGGACACATGTGGAAGAGAAAGGTGTGTGCACGAGCAAAATAGGATAAAGTAACGTAATAAAATTTGATGCACTTGCACCCTTTTCAATTCCATTTGTAGGAGAAAACACAAAAAGATTGTTCATCGTTGTACACACTGTAAGCATATATAATCTTCACTTCTGCAACCAAAATTTGTGCACAAGCGGGTCAGCAAAACAAACACATTTCATTAATAAAAAAACGATGTAATTAATAACAATGGTTTAAAGTAATCAACAAGCTTCCAAGAGGCCAATATATGAACCATGTAAAGAGCAAGCATATCACACACAACTAAAAAATTATGAGAAGCCTAAACATTTTCCTACGGGGCCAAAACAATGTCCAAGAAGACCTGGATCCTGGGGAGTCTCGGGTTCTGGCATTTTTGGAGGAAGATGTTTAAAGAAGGCCTTCACTGCTCCTGTCACCCCATCCTCTGTCGCCATGGCCTTGGCCAGTTCAACAGCATTTTCTTTCACCTACAGAGTAAGTCCATAAAAATGAGGTTTTTTATTCTAATAATTCAAGGATAAATATATTTCACTAATTTTTCTAACAAAATACCAAAGACAGCAGAACTATCTATGCATCAAGGATTATTCTATGCATCAACGAGTTGAAAAGAGACACAAATTATCTATGAATTAAGGGAGACAGCAGTGGCTTGGAGATTGAAACAGAGCCAATAAGGATTGTCTTTGAAATTACATTGCTCTGATTTTATAACAGGAAAACAAATCTGAGCCCTTTTTCTTCTGCAACTGATGGATACGATAAAGAAGAGCATGTATCTTCACATGGTAGTCATTCCCTTGTATTTGTATAAGGCCTATGATAAAGTCATCCATAGATAATAATCAAATAAATTTTGATACAGAAAAAGGTTGGTAGAAGTAGATATACAACTAAATGCAAGATCTAGGGCTACAATGTGGACTGAATGTACCCGATAGAATGACTACTCAACTGTAGAATTAGGTTCCTTGGGGTTTGCTGTTTACAGACGTGTTTTTTTAATGAACAATGAGAGGTGGACGATAGATTGGAAAAACAAAACGAATGTGCTTAATGCTTCGATAGATAGAAACTAGGCAGGAAATTTACAACGAAATTTTTGAAGGTGATGATGGAAAGAACACTCAAATGAATGGTTAAAGAAATACCATCACGCAAGGTTCACTATTCCAAAAAGATTGGATAGAACGATGGTGGTGACTTTACTAGGATTAAAAACAAGTCAGACAAAATGGATTTAGCTATCATGAAAACAAGTGCCAAGAGAAATAATTGTTCTGTGCTTAGTTACTAAGGAATAGACTGAAATTGTCGAAATGGAAATGAGATCCACTTTTTCACATCATAAACTTCTTGGCAGGGTGGAAATGATCACTGTATGCCTTTCATTTCCACCAAAATAGTTGGCACATCTAAGATAAAAAGCAAAGTCATATCCCACAATAAATGGAAATGACCAAATTATTCCTACATCATTTTCCAGCAACCAGACATGAAGTGTAGCATGATCATGCAAATTATGGTGTATCATGTATGGTTATGAATGTAATGTTTTCAAACACCACAGAAATGAGGATTTAAAAGGAAATGCTGCAAAACTAGGAAGTATAAAACTGGAATCAAGTGCATTAAAGATATCATATACTGAACCTGTCTGTATTCCTGATCTTCTGCAGAATCATGTAAAGGGGATTCTCATGAGGGGAAGTATTTAAAAGACTTGTTATGAAAATTTGTAAAATACACATTCTTTGTAGTTAGATTCTGAGTTTCATGCTTGTTGATTTTTCTCATCCGCCAACAGAAATGGGCGTATCTCATACAACTCAATTTGATGTAGCTTGGTTTGATTGTGATCCGATTTAAAAATCACAATAAGCAATTAGTTGCAACAATCCTTCCTAACATAAAAGTCTGGCATTCCTTAAGCATCCTTGCGAATTGTTTGGGGAAGACTCAATTTGTAGATCCAAAGAAAAAGGAAGATGGAATTAACAGATCCAAAGAATGGACCACTACAAAAATCTGAACAGGATGGCTCAGTAGTATTTTTTTTCAAGAGAATGGCATAAGCGACATCATGCCCAGATAACTTCAAAAATAGCTTTTAGTTATATAACATGAAATGATAAACGTTGAGCAGTGTATAGTCACCTTAGGATCCAGCATAAAATTGATTGCACTGACAAGCTTTTGCAGTGAAAATTGATCAATGGGTATAGGAGGAGGTCCTAATCCTCTGGCATGCACTCGTTCTCCCCAAAAAGGTTGATCTCCAAAAAAGGGAACCACTGTTGTCGGACACTGGATATCACAACCGGATACAATGTGACTAAATTACAAACACAGTATATAAAAATTTCCAAGTTTAACAGGCAGAAAAAAACTAGATTAGATACCGCAGCTTTAAGTCCAGCGGCTGTTGTTCCAGCACCTCCATGATGCACCTGAACCAAATGGAGAAATTTGAACACACGATCAACAGACTTGGAAAGGAAGTATGAACTATAGCAAGTCTTAAGTATAAACTGTAGCAAGTATTTAGTACATTTAAAGAATACTCGCAAGTAATTGGCATAATGATCTGGTTCGCAAACTTCTTTTCTTTTTTTTGTGGCTAAACTACAGTTTTTTTGGTGCCAAAGAGGAAAAAATATTATTTGCTCAACAGAACAACTTTAATTTAAGGCTTGAGGAGCATACAACTATACAAGTAAAGAGCAATGTGACGTGAGCTCGAGGAGCCTGGTGGCTTCATTTGATATTGTTCAGGATCCACAAATTTTAAATTTTTCTAGTACTAAATTCATTGTTCATCTGGATTCTTGTTATTTGGTCAGTTGATATCGTACGGTGTACTGCATGAGACTCAACAGAACATGCTTCTCACTATCGATCTCTAGCATTAAAATTCTCTATGCAATGCCTATAAGCAATAAAGCATGACAACAGCATCCATCTGACACACAAACAAATATAGAATAAAATTCATGGATGCAAAAAATGGTGCAGAAACAAACACAACTTCTGCACATACATCAAATGTGTCCATGCTAACCAAATTTAAGTCTTACCACTGCCATGCAATGCAAAAATAGCCAATCATGGGGAACATTATCCAGCAGATAAATAGAATCCTTGGGTTCATCCACTGAAAAAAAAAAGAAGAATCGTATAAGGTAGGCAATCAGAAAAATATGTCCGGCGGGATGCATGGACTGTGAATTCTGTAATACATAATATTGAAAAAAATAACAAAGACGAGAGGAAAAAAAAAACTTACAATTTCCAAGACCACCCCAACCCTTATTTATGATTCCCCTCTGCCCAGTTATTTCCAGTGCTTCCACTATTATTTGTGTCATCTTTTCTGGTTCTTGAACAGGCTAACATGATGTCAGAAGTATATAATATTTAGAGAATGCAATAGGAAATATAGTACATTTAGAAAAATGACCATGACAAAATAATTTGTTAAAATTACATGGAAGAGTAAGAACTTTGTTAGAATCACATGGAAATTTCCAAATAAAACAAATGCCACACAAAGAGAGATGATGCAATTCACTCTGCGTGTCATGTGGTGCTTCATGAGACTGAAAAGACGTCCAACATGACTTGTATTTACATGTTTCAATCAAGTTTTTAGATGTGCATCAGTGTGAGAGACAGATGACACCTCCTAAATGTTATCCTGTAACGGGGACATGAATTTGTGTTGGTTTCAGAAGTGTTTTCAAAAGCACCATGTCTCCAAAAGCTAGAGTGTTCTGATTAAACTGTTTCACAGTAGTATAGCCCACAGTCCTAATGGTCGATTTCATGATTATGGTTGTGTTCATGCATCTTTAGGGTACAGCAGATTATCTAAATTTCAAAATAAAAAGATTAAATTCTCAAAAGAGGATACGGTTCAATAGCATCTCAGAGAAAGTCAAAACAACTTGGCAGTAATTCAATCAGTTAATAACAAGATTTTGGTAATGGATACATGTAGACGAACTGAATATTTTTGAAAGAAAACTGGTAGAAATCATACAACCAACACATTAGACATAGTTAAGGTACAACTCCACATAGAACATAAAAACAAATGTTGTACAGTGTACTATAGACGAACTGTATAATACTGTACCAGAAGAGAAACTTATGGTAGAAAATACCATAACAACAGTCAATTCATAGATACACAAGAATGAGAATATCAGCAGGGAGAAAAGACTTACTAGGCTGCCAAACCCAATATAAATGGGCTTTGGACCAGATTCAAGCCATTTAACAAGAGATTCTGGAGGCTCATAATTTGACGCAAGATCAAGGAAGCAAAATCCAACAACATCAACCTTAGGACCCCAATCTGCAGATCGAGTAATCAGAACAAACCAATCACATGGAAGGATCAAGAAAAAGCTGAAATTACAACTAAGCATAGAACTGTCACAAGTGGGTTCAACAAAAAGTAAAAACAAATATTACAAATTTGAGTTCGAAGGAATGAGGATAGGCCTTTTATCTAATTGACAACCCAGAAATAACATATCTCAATAGACGTCAGGACACTCATTCATGAGCACTTTGTTTCCATGTGATTGACTACCATATAATTTTATTAGAAAAAAAAGACTATCACTAGCATTTTGCTAATCACCATACAACCAGATATTTCACAACAAATTTTTCTCTTGCCAAGTTTTGAATGTCTGCAGACCTTTTGGTTTGGGGACAAGGTGAGGGCTCCAGATATATCCAGTGGGAATATCATTGGAAGACCCCTGTGCACCACTTAAATAAGTGACTGGTCGCAGTTTCAGCTTTTTCTTTCTGAACTCATTTATCATGTCCCGTATCCCAAGCCAGATCATCGAGTCAACTATTTGATATGAGAGCTGAAAATAAGTTAAAGTAGAAACAATTAATTGAATCCAAAAAAATACTTACATCTAAGAAGGTCCAACATAGGGACAGAAAAAAAAAAAACCAAAATCTCACATATTGTTGTCCTATAAGATTTTCAACAAGGAAATTAGAAACATAACATATGAACAGTGATGATCCAGTGGGACATTCAATCACACTGGAACATCAAAAAAAAAATGAAAATCTCACATCCTACCATCCTACTGAAACATCATTACAATAAAAAAAAAGGGAAATGTAGAAGAAGAAAACATGTCCAGCAAAATCATTCACAAAAAAATCAATTAGTGCTAGTATTCAATCACTACATATATCCTCCTCAATGAACTCCATCATCAGCTCCAGAAAAGAAAGAAAAAATGGAAATCTGGTTGAAGTTATAACAATAACATACTATCAACTCCAACCATAAGTACATCACAGTCTGTGGCGTATTTATTGCAGATTTTGACAATAGCTGACTTACGTTTAAAAGGCAGTACTCCAAAGATGATATATAATAAACAATCGAAAAACTTTTAGATATACTGCAATTTCTCAATAAATTCTGCAAGGCTAAAGATGACATTCATTGTGCATAACTGCATATTACCATTCCTCTATGTTACTTCACTATGGACACACAATTAACATAATCAATTAATAACTGAGTTAACTAAGGCTACTTCTGTTGTCTTCTAATCAAATGCAAGCTATATTGCTTCATTATCCTGTGTAACCCATTGAACAATGCTTATCAGCAAAAGTGTGAATCCTTTCAATTCATTTATAACATGAAGACAGCACTATTTTTTTTTTCAGACAGGATAGGAGTTGACCAATTAATTAAAAGCATATTTCTGCGCTAAAAAAAATGAAGAAATTAAGAAAATAACAAGAAAAATCTAATGGAGCTGGTTTATTACTCATTGAAGCAACAGTGATCTGATTCATATATTCCATAGAGATCTAGGCATGTCCAAGATGAAAACGTAAATATCTATGTAGGCTTAAAAAAGACATACAACTAATGAAAAAAGACAAAAGATTCTTACTCTGTATCCAGCCGGTTGTTTGACACGTGAAAGGGGATGTGGAAATTCACTAGTTGGCCTGATGATTATAAAAGACAAATATCAGTCTGTATAATGGCGCAACAAACAAATTCAAACTGATAGCAGAAATGCCAGTCATGAACATGGCATAAAAAAAAATCAGATTCACCTAATTCATCAAACATTAAGTACCAAATGAATCAAATCGATGATGAATTTTATTTTATGAATTTATATTGTAGCACACAATTAAAGTATCTTTACCACTCAAATTTTTGAAATAAACAATTGTCACTTTCATAACCAAAAAGTACAACTTACGTCCAAGGCATGGTGAAGAATATGTGGATCGGTACTTTAAGCGCCTCCGCCACATGCGTGTGTCCTGAACAAGCATTCTCCCAGGTCAGCAGACGTACTCAAGACTTCCAATTGTGCATAAAATAGAAAGGTTACTAATTCCCTGGATTCAAGAAGAATACAAAATATCAAAATCTCACCAGTCGGATGTTCACACAGATCATGAAATAACAGAACAAGTGCATCTATGCAGAACTCCAACTAACATATAGAAGAGAGTGAGAGAGAAAATCAATCAATCAATTACCATCAAAATTCTGTCTTTTTTGTGGGAAAAAAAAGCTGATGCTTTAATACAGAGATGGAAAATTTACTTCACGGTAGAAAAGCAAAAGATCTGGATTTGTTGACAAATATCTACACTGAAATTAATTAATTAACTAAAACCATCAGGGCCATATAGAAGAGATCAGTCATTTTCATTTTTTTCTTTTACACCTATGTCAATTTTGTTTAAGAACCTCAGTTTATAATGTCAAATAATCTTGGCTATACAAAATTAGGTCCATCTTATTAAAAGAGGACTCTGTAAATTGGATTAAGTAATAGAAAACAATATGAGATGATCAATGATGTAAATAAATGGCCATGAAAATTATAAAGATCTTGTATGGCTCAATTGCAGAATTTTATAGCATAGTAAATCAGTGATTACTCCTTCTATGACAAATAACACAGTGGCATTAGCAATCATTGGGTGGATTGGCTGGATTCAACGCTTATCAGTACATATCAGAACTGACTGCGGAATAAAATACTATTTTTTGTTAATTTTACGTTGCCTACAAGCTGTTCTTCATGTGTTTGTTAACCTATTAGGTTATGAGTCATAAATGTATTCTAATCTATTATAAATAGATGTTTCAAAAGAAACAGATGGGTCAGTGAGTCTCCCAAAGCAATAGTAGATTATCTGTTAACTTTCTGATATGATATTCACCCAAAAAAACTCCATTTATGATGTTTCCTCTTTCAAACTTGTCTTCAAATGACACAAGCACTATGACATAGAAGAAGGCAAATCAATATGCAAGAAGTATTCGATAACTAGCAATCTTCTATTTTGAGGAAACATTAAGCAATAAGTTGAAAGGAAATATGTTTTCATTTATATTTACACAATATTAATATTCAAAACTCCACAGTAAACAGATTGGAGCAGTCCACATTCCACAAATTAACTTTTTTATAATTATCAAAATACATAAACATATGGCAGAACTTCCTTGCTTTGGGTACTAGTAAATACTTAAAATTTGTAATATAACCTTTACACACACATCCAAGAAGTGGTGATCCACCAATTATATTAAACGATACATCACAAGGATGATTACATAATGCACAGTAGAGCTTAATATAATCTTCATATTATGTTTAAGCATGCTTAAAATTTCCAAAAATCACAACTAAATCTGAATAAAAATGTTTGATTTTATCTTCTGCAACAACAGGATATCAATGTAGCCCAACTGCTACAACAAAAAGGAGAAGAACCACATGCAATGCCAATAATCAACCCATTAGTAAGATGAGGCTAAAAGTCTTATATTATTTATATTATTAACGAGTAAAGAAAGAAAGCACTGACCACAACTAACAATAAAGAAAAATGAAATCTAATGGAAAGGAAAAACTAACCATATGCTGGAGGATTTGCTATGATGGCTTCTGCTTTAAATTGAATTCCAGAATCATCTGGGTCCTTGCATGCTGCATATAATGAAAATATGATTTCTTTCATTTGTTTTCTCTGGATGGGTATTTCTGATGGAGAGGATGGCAGGAACCCCTTGTTCTTGACCATATCTGTGTAAAAAAAAACTCATCAATAGGCAACAAACCCTGACGGAAATTCAACTGCTTATTCAGGAGCTACATTTCATCAAGGAACCATTCAGATATAATAGGTTCATGTGTGTATGAGTCCACATACATCCAGCAAGGACCTTAGGATCTCCACCTAAGGGGAAAAATTCCAGTCCAGCAGTCAGCACAAATTCTTTAAAGTTTGCATGTGTCGCTAATCTAACACGGTGCCCATAGTCCTGCATACAACACAACATCTTGAGCAAGCAGGAGATTTCAATCACAAATTTTTTACCAACAAACAGTTCCATTATACACAACAATAATCTATTTGTTTATGTTGAACAAAAATTTCGTAAATAAAATCCTGAAGCTAAGTTAAATTAGATCATTATTTGAAATTGGAGTGCTTGTCAATTAAGAAAAGAAGCACAACGCAGAAGACACCCTAAGTCCCTAATGCTTAAGCAGCAGCTTAAGTGATCGCATTTTTGTTCCATATGGGTGAAGAAAGGAGGATAAAATCATAAATAAGTATTTCTTATGTCACATAAACAGTGTATTTGCACTTGCAACAAACAATAATATTGCACATACATAAGAGTATATACAAATAAAAAAATGAAATTCTAAATGCTAGATGATAAATCATCCCATCCATTGTACAAATCAAAGGGATTAATGATGTGGAGCGGGAAGAGGAGGACAAGAAATAGTTGAGAAAGAAGGGGCGAAAAAGAGGATTTAAAAAAAAAGGGAATGAAAGGTAAGAAGCGAAGAGGAAAGTAAGAAGATAAGAATAATAACGACAGAAGCGGTTGACTTCAGAAACAGAAAAATTCTGAGCAAGTACTAGAATTTAAATAATACTCAATTGTTCAAGTTGGGGACCATAAGCTTTCAGAAGCAGAAGTTAGAAGTCTATGAAAGTACAATGGGCATCACAAAATTTGGCAAAGGCAAACATTAGGGCTCTTATCCAGTCTCCAAATTTGAAGTATACATGATGGCATAGTAATAAGCCTATAAATTGTATTTGGTTAATAATCAGATGCCAAAGGTAGGGGCACTCAGCTTAACTGATTCCAAGTCAAGAGAGCGTTGTAAAGTGAAACCATAAGCTTTTCAGGCTATGCATGCAAGCAGAAAAAGATGGGCATTTGGATACCTATCACTCCATTTTATTGTGATAGTACCACTTTTCTTGTAATGATTCCAAGTACAAATATAACCTCACACCCCTTCATTAACAGTCATGTATCACATAATCCAGAGGCAGGGCAGCAGGATACTTTAGTCATCATCTGCAAACACTCTGGCAACCCTTGTGCCTAATGCCTTTGTTTACTTTAGTCAAGATACCGCATGGTAGCAGGGAAACCAGATACACAAAACCCACCAATAGGAAATTCTTTAGTCCTCCTACATTTCCATATGCTATGCATAGCTCATAGGTTCATTGTATTACAAAAGAATTTAGTTACCAGAGACATCAGATTTTTAAAATAATAACTGGTCCATCCTAAAAATTGTTGGGAAACTAATTATTCAAAGAAAACTAGATCATTAAGCCATCTCTATTCTCTTATCAAAATTTTGAAATTTAATTTCAAAATCCAATCTATAAAACAAGTTATTAGATTGTTTTTGCCCCGTAGCACTTTTGCAAGGGCTTGCTTTCCAATTACTCATACAAACTAAAACAATCAATCAACATGACCAAAACGATAAGTAGTTAGGCTACCAACCTGCAAACGTTTCCCGATAGCGACAAATGGCTGCACATCTCCCCGAGTGCCAACTATAAGAATCACAATCTGCAAGGGAGGTAAGTACTGGATGTCTGCCAAATCCACAGGTTCATCATCGCCTGTGTCATTATAAGCATCCCCAGGCCCAACATCAAAATCTTCAGGTTCAACACTGCTTGGAACATCAAGCACCACAGTCCCATCTCTCACTGTAGCTATCCTGTTCAGCATTTTAAGCTGCAGCCAGGGCACATATATTCAGATTAAAAAGTGATCCAAAAATCGCGAAATTCACAAAAAGACTGCACCTTCTTCCGATCGGAGATCTTGTTATCGAAAATCTGTGCCGTCGGGTCCGTCCGCAGATGGCTCTGCCGCCGCCTCTCGGTTCTCGATCTCTCGAGACAGGGAGGGCTCGCCGGCGCCACCGTCTTTTCAGGGTTTTTCATCTCCCCAGGCATACTGCTCGCCCTGGACAGAATCTTGTCCATGTGTTCTGCAATAGATCGGTCGATTCAAAAAATCGAAAAATAAAAAATATTTGAACTATATATATATATATATAGAGAGAGAGAGAGAGAGAGATTGAATGACAGGAGGAGAACTAACCGATCGGGGAGGAATTCGAGCTCTCCCCCTTCACTTCCTCCATGGCTTGCTATTTATTCTCTTCCGTGGTTTGTGTGATCCGTGAGAATCGAATAGAAAAGGAAGGGATGAAGAGGAGACGTGGAAAGGAAGAGAGGACGAATAAGAATGAATGAATGAAAAATTGGGGGAGGAGGAGATATTGGGGACGGAATCAGGGTTTGGAAAGCTCTGTCGGGAAGGAAGGGAGAGAGAGAGAGAGAGAGAGAGAGAGAGGAACGGTTAAGAAGATTAGGTTATATGTTGCAGTCAATTTTAATCGTATCAGGCAAGATCGGATTACACATGTAGTCTCAAAATGTTTCTTGTGTTATTGTAATTTTTGATGGCATCGTTTCACGCTGTCCGTAATCAGTCCCTCGCAACTCGATTTTTTTTTTTTCCATTAGACTAAGAGCCGGTTTGGAAACATTGATTTCGCTTTTAATTAAACAAAAAATTAAAAAGTATTCTGAAACGCATTTAAAAAGGTGATTTAATTAAAATTTTATTTTCATCTTTTAGTGTAAAAAATTTGATTTTTAAAAAAACAAAAAAAATCTATTTTCCATGAATCAAATCTATTTAAGTCACTTTATTCAAAATCTTATTTTTCATATTTGTTTTTAAATAGATTATAAATATATATATATAGGGGTCATGTTATTACCCGTGAATTATTTTTAGATCGCTAAATTTTTTTAGTTTTGTTTAGTCCTTGAGTCTTGAGGTGGTAAAAAAATATTTGTAGGTCTCTGGAATCGGATGTCATTACTGTGTCTGTCAAAAATACTGAAAATACTCCCGTCTAATTTTTTAGTATACTGTTAATAGTCTCTAATACATTTTTAAGTATATCAAGTACACTGTTAACACTTCGCAGTACATTTTTAACTTTAGCAAAATGTTAACAAGCGATCAGGAACATTTTTTATATTTGTAACGGATAAACCACCTACATCCGTTTTCAAAGACTTTAAAAAAAAAATTTACCGTTTTAGAACCTAAACTAAACTTGAAAATTTTCAAGGACCTAAAAATGATCCATGGATAATCATAAAGACCCTAATTAATTTTTCAAAAAAAAATATATATGTTTTATTTTTAAAAAAAATTAATTACATGTCCACCCACTTATTTATTTAGATGGGACAAATGATGGAAGGACCCATCAAAGTATGATTGGGGGGAAATTATGACTACAGGTATTGAGGGGGTATAAATATAAGAAAATGGAAAAAAATATAACCCCAAGTATTCTAATATAATTTTAGTATTTTATGATTTAGATATCCATATAGTTAATTAGTTATGGAATTTATTTGTCATTTCCCTTTTCACGTATATAAAATATTTAAGAAAAGTTTGATTAATTATGTATTTTATCTCACAGATGTACATGAACATTATTATTATAGGAGTGGTTAGTGGCTTCCCCGCACAATGGACGATGCGTTGTTTCATAAAAATAAAATAAAATAATATAATTAATAAAAAAGACAAGATTTGGGACCAGATTTTTTTATTCTTATGGAAAAAGTGCATTGAGTCTAGCATTCGAGATTCATTCGAGTTGGACGCTCAGGGTGTGTTTGGTTGCGCGATTGCGCTGTGATGCAATTACTCCAAGCAATCAAATGGTAATGTTTTAAACTCACCATTTGGTCCAAAAGCTGCGTCAAAAAGCTGAGAAAGTGATCCTGCAGAATATTCAATGATTCCTGAACAGTTTTGCTGCAACCAAAACACGTAGTCTTTTTTATAATTCGTTTTACAGTTTCATATACTATGATAATGTAATATATACTATACTATTATAGTATATGAGTCATATCATAGTATATGATCTAATTTTTTTTTTTTATAAAAAAAATATACTAATGTATCTCAGTATATATTTTATTTCATATAACAGCATGCAATTCAAAAGATGAGTGTATGATTAAAAAAAACATGATGAATTGCAATTGGGGCTACAATGGGCCAGGTTGTGTGTATCTTTTTCCTTTATTCTCCATACATGTTACTATAATAAGACTGTAATGCGTCATTATTAATTCTCACCATGTAACATATTTTAGCCTCGTTTCAATGTGGAATAAGGGAGTTGATAATATGGAATAAAATAGAATAGGGAATTTTGGATGTTTGACTGCATTGAATACCTATGAATAATGTATGTATATAAAGTGGTATATAGATTTCAGTCAACCCTTAAATTAAAATTATTCTAAATTATTTCACCCAAAGAATATGTAGGTCAACTGTTAAATCAACTATCATTATCTTTTACAAATCACATGTCAAATCAACTATTATCATTTTTTCACATTTTATGAATCTTTATCCATACGCTATTCACATTTTATTCAAACAACAAAAACTTTATTATTATGTTTTCCAACGAGAATAATTCAAAACACAATCAAACATAAAATCATTTATTTTACTGTTATATCCACTTATACTGGTATAATTATATACTCTGAAATAAGTTTTATTATGTATCCAAATGGATGTTTAAAACCTCTCTGATAGAACTAACAAACCCATACTGAGTTAGCCTTAATTAAAGTAATACTAATCTTAATTAGTTTGAATTAACATGTCATCATGATTTTTTTTTTAATGACAAACAGGGAGATTCTTGTGGGCATATTAATGGTGGAAAAGGTTTATACCAGTATCAAAATCACTATGATGATTTATTCAATTTATCCCTATGATGATTGTTTAAGATATCATTATAGGCATTCTCATTTATAGTCCCACTACAATCCTCTTTTTTTTTAATGAAACAATGAATTACATGACTACACTTACATAAAAAGTGAAATTTTTTTATGTTTTATTTAATTAAAAAGTACATATCCCGAGTCTAGTCCAAATTTTGCGCCTAGGAAAGTTTTTTTTATAGCCCGGATAGCTAGGGTTTTACATATAGTTTTTGAATTTATTATTACATGTCATAATTTATGCATTTTATATTATGTAGAAAAATGTTAAGGAGAATCATGTTCACAATCCCATTGCAGCTATACCAATGTGCTTTAAATTTAAAAGTATATAAGTCAAATAAATGATTAGATACTTTATATAAAAATATATAAAAAACACATGCTCGGATAAATTAGTATATATAATAGGTTAATTAGAGAAGGGAAGGGGTTATAAATGAGGCTGCAATAAATATTGTAATATTTTTTTTTAAAAAAAATTATTGTTTATGTTCATGAAGACATTTAATTTTAGTTTGGTTTTTTATAAAAATTTACTTTAATATATATACACAAAGAAGAGAGAGAGAGAGAGAGAGAGAGAGAGATCATTCACCAAGGAGAATAAAGTCTAGCCTGTCCAGAACATAAGAGAACTTTAGAATGTGTAGATGTTACGTCTGACAGCCAATCAACACAATATTTATTGGTTTTGCCTTGTTTTATTAAAGAAGAGCAAGGTGTACCTTCCCTACGTGTTAATTAATGTTACCCCACAAAAGGTTTCTGTTTTCAAGGCATGAGTAGCTCAACCAATTGATATAGATAATGCATAGTTATAGCTGTCAGTTTGAAAATTAAAGAAGAATCGCGTGTAGTGGAAATGCAATTAAAATTTGCTTAAACGTCTAACTAACATATGCTACACTTGAAGAATCAATGGAAAAAGCTTGGTCTAGAGGGATTTTCAAAGCTGTAATTTGTATTTGATAGGCTTTAGAATCTGCTTAATTGTCGGCCCTTTTTGTTTATCAATGTGATGTGATTTTGGTCTTCGTCACGTGAAATAGCATGTTTTAAGGCTAGTTTTATAATGATATTTACAAGTAACATAAAGACCCACAGAAGGGGAAAATAAAATCTTATACCAATAAAGATGATCTCACATAAAGATGATCTCATACCAATAAAGATGATGTTACTTTTACCAAAAAATAAAATAAAAGATAAAGATGATCTCACATATAGATTTGTTTTGTACCATGGTGATTGGATATCAAAAAGAAATGCATGTCCAAAGACTCCAAACCCTTGGTTGGAGGTGGTAAAGACACCGTCCTCAGCAGAGGTTCTATGATCAATCTTTGTTGAGTGTTATTACACCCGATTCTTTTTCTAGCTTAAATTCTAGTCTTATATGTGTCGATAGAAAATTAACGGAGCATATACTCACATTAACTAAGTATATACTTCAATTTTTTTTATATTCTATAAATACATCCACACAATTTATTAGAGTATATATTTCATTTTTTATAAAAACATATACCTCGTTAAATGAGGTATCCTATTTTTAAAAAATTCAAAACACGTGCAGACTGGAATTGAGGTTGGAAACAAAATTGTACGTAACATTATCCATCTTTGTTTCCATCCCTATGTGATATGAAAAAAAATGTTATGGGACTTGGGCCCTCGTGATCGTTCAATCTTATCACTTTGAGATACAAAATTTAATTAAATCATAAAAAAGAAATGTTAAAATTTAACTGATTTTAATTTTAATTTTAAAATATAATATAATATCTCAGTTATAATGATTCAATAAGATCGGATTATTACGATTGCATTGAATCATCAAATTGTTCAACACGTGTTGGACCTAACCTGGTCCCCGTGTATTAAGGTGAACACCCAATTGATTTTATATTATCAAATTAGTTTAAATATATTTATTTGTATCTCATCTTTATTACAGTATATACTCTCCTATTTGTTATCTGAATATAAGCTTAGATCAAACTACGTAAAATATATGTTTTCCATGTGAGTGTTCTTGTGTGGGGGGCTCTTGGGGGAGAGGGCTTCGACCCGGATATTTTTTTTGCACGTATGATATTAATTATTAATTTTATAAGTAATTTTTGGTGTTATATATGGGCTATTTGAACATTTTTATAAAAAAAATTAACAGGTAAGAATTTCATGTACCATTAAAAGAGAATATATATATATGACCTATCTTTGTGTGACAAGAAAGTAATTAATTTGTGTAAGAAAAGAAAGCAGTATGCAGCTCTCCATATAGTATAACTTTAAAAATCTAAACAAAATTCCTTTTTTCTCTCTCATGTGATTTGGGCTTTGTTTTTCTTTTCTACTTCAATTCTTGGTCCTAATTTTTGGACGCATAAAACATTGAGTCTAATTAAAATTATTCATATCCTTTCAGTCGGTCTACATATACATCTAAGAATAAGACTCAAATCAGAATCTCAAGTGTAAATTAAAAGAGATATCTTTATTAACTTGTCATTATTAGTCTTGCACTCCATAGAGCCCCTTGGCCCCTTCAATACCTGCATAGTTGTCTCCTCCAACAATGCAGCCTTTACCATAGATGGCAAGTCCAAATCCTTATTTTTGTGGGTTCCAAAGAAAGAATCATCAGTTGCAAAGGTTTCATTGTACAATAATTCTTCAACACAATTTCATTTGTTGAACCAATTATAGAACCATTCATTGAAAAAACAGAAGAAGAACTCTCGGTTTCTTCTTAAAGCAGCAAAAATTAAATATAGATCCAACGAGTGTTAAGATCCTTCAACAAATCCACAATTCTTAAAAATAAAATAAAACTAAAAAATATATTAATGAAAACTGAAAACCCTAAATTACAAATCTCCCTTTTATACTACTTAAAAATGATTAAAAATAGTAAAAATAGAAGTTTGTTGTAAGTAATTCTACATGATCTTAAGAGATCCTCGGATTTGTTAGAGATCAAATTCTAGTTGTTATGGTAAAAGATATTCAAAATATAAAAAACTATCAAAATAGCAAAAACGCTATTTTGAGGACAAAAAATTAGGGAAAATAGAAAAATAAGCTCGCTTTGTAGCATAGTTACAATTTTTGAAGATCTTTTCAATATCTTGCTCCAATAAAATTTCAGGTGATTCCGAGTTAGGAACACTTAATTTCTATTAGCCGGTTTTTCTATAATTATTTAAAAATCTCAAAAATAGACCATTTCAGGTTCATTGTTCCAAAAACGCGTTTGCATCACTTCTGATATGGTTGCATTTGTTATTTAATTAAACAACATTCGGGTATATATGTCTGTGTTTTTGGACCCTGTCAAAAGCAACGTACATTAATTATTCCGATACGAACGTTAATGTTTTCAAGTGGGACGGGAATTTAATAGTTATTCCGTTGAGAGCTGATCTTTAATTTCTAGTGTCATGTGATCTAATATCTACAACTAGTAAAAAAAAATCCAAAGTAATTGCTGGCAGTTTTGAAGATATTTATGATAAAAAAACCATTCATGCTCAACTTTAATGCTTTTGTAGCACCTATGTGACGTGCTGTGATTGAGACTCGGACTTTTTATGTGTCTCTAAAGCAGAGGTTCCCATCCACAGAGAGTTGGGAAGAATAAAAAGTAAGTGTTTTGTTTTTGTGGTGTTGGAGAATCAGTGGTTGGTGGTATCAGAGGTCAGAGAGAGGAGATAGAGACAGATTCTTTAGCTTGAGTAGTTTCATTTATTTGATTTACTTTTGTTCGAATCGAATTTCATGGGGGCTCACTTTCTCTTGTTCTTTTTTTTTATTAAGCGAGGAAGCTAACAGATTTTCATATTGTTACTAGTTATAACATGGATTTGCTAAAGTGGATTAACATCTTCATTAACAAGCATCATTTTATGTCATAATCATCGTATGAAAGCTACTAGATTACCTTGAATGACTTGAAACAAAAATAGAAAGCCTTTAACACATATGCGGGGAACACATCAATCCGAGCCAGATTTATTGATTATGTGACACCATCTCCAACCCACCCAAAATCTTCCACCTAGGCTATTGAATTCGTGTTAGTTTATCCAGCCTTCCCTGCTATTATTCTTTTCTCCAGGGGGCCATTTGACATTTACCTTTCCCTAGGGGGTTATTTGGCATTTACCCATTTTGGATAACCACCAACACCACCGCCTTTTCATGCTTGTGTAGGAAGAATTACAGCCCATGTAATCTCTTCATTTTTGACACATATTTGCTGACTATCATTCACATGCACCCACTATCAATATTCATGCTTGTAAGTGAAGCCACGAAGTCACACATAAACCGCCATTCCAGAGAATTCATTTGAACCGACCTTGAATGATATATAAACCCATGCATGGACGACCTCATATAGAGTGTGTGTGGCCTTAACAGTAGGGTGTACATGAGTAAGCTCCCGCTCCAGTAAAATCCATCTCCATCTTGAGTATTTAAAAGGGCTTTCCATCTTTAGCCTAAGATCTTGAGGGGTGGATATACATTGTTAGTTTCTCGTTTAGTGGAGACTAATTAAGTGAGATATTCATTGTTATCTACCTTGATTGAGTGGTTATTTTGGACGTGAATCCAACTCCGGTTCGTGATCGACGCTTCCGCAGCGCGGTACGTGTTTCTACTGCTTATTTTCCAACAGTGTAATTCTTCCTACACAAGCATGAAAAGGCGGTGGTGTTGGTGATTATCCAAAATGGGTAAATGCCAAATACCCCTAGGGAAAGGTAAATGTCAAATGGCCCCTGGAGAAAAGAATAATAGCAGGGAAGGCTGGATAAACTAACAATCTCCTACTCAGACTTCACTGGTATATGGGATTAGTCTTTTCCATCTCCATCTCAAGTAATAAAAAGGGCTTTCTATCTTTAGCCTAAGATCTTGAGGGGTGGATATACATTGTTAGTCTCTCGTTTAGTGGAGACTAATTAAGTGGGATATTCACTGTTATCTACCTTGATTGAGTGGTTATTTTGGACGTGAATCCAACTTCGGTTTGTGATCGACGCTTCCGCAGCGCGGTACGTGTTTCTACTGCTTATTTTCCAACAATTCGAACCTCTTGTGTACATGCTATATGCTGATCCTCGGAAATGAATTCAGTCAGAGACGTGACATTTCATAATTGGGCAACACAAAATCCTCTATTTTCTTAACATAAAACATCTCGTCACTATATCCACATAAACTGTAATACTATTTCAAGAAGAACAAGACATTTCACATATAATATTGTGAGATGTCTTGTATTCTAACATGAATAACTTATTCACAAAGGTCTAGAGCCAGACCTAGAAGAACAAGATTCCTCACATATAATTTTTGATTGGGGCATTTTTTGTAATTTTATTTAATTGTACCATATTTATTTAGTCTCTATCTTGTTAAGATTCATGTAAGAGACTTTTCTTAGAGAGACGGCTGTTCCAATGTTTTTTCTCTGAAAGAAAAGAATGGTGTTGAGGAGAGAGAGGTTGAGAGGTTTATACTCCGATTACTTGATATAGTGAATCGTTTTCTGCTTTTCTCCGTGGACGTATGCATATTTTACCGAACCACATAAATCTTTATGTTCTTTGTGTAATATTTATTCTCTTAATCGTTAGTTGAAATCTAACCTTACAGACATCTCTGCATTAATACATGATAAACTCAAGTTTGAAACCTAGAACACTAGTGATTCCTTGTGTCACCCCAACTATAATTGATATGTATAGAAAAATGATACCATGCATGCACAATTTAACTAAATTTGTATCATCTACGTGACACTTTTTTATTGGGCCATACAAAGATCCCTCCTACCTCTAACACAGGGCATCCGATCATCAAGAGCTTTGCCACTGTCTTTGAGAAAACTACAGTACCATCTCATAAACCACAAGACTCCCACTTAGAATAGAGCCTAAATGGTCATGAATTATCCAAACCAATAGTATTTGACTTCATCAATATGCAAACCATCCCAATTTACCTTAATAAAGGTGGAACATCATGAATGATTCTGCATTTACCATCGTTCATAACTGATTAAATCTCCAACAGATTCCAGGGAATGCATATTTAAGTCAACACTCATTGAAAATGATAAAAAATTAATCGGATTGTCAACTTAAAGTAGTTAATGTAATCCTACTAGTAAACATAGACTACACATCTCTTAAACAGTCTGTATATCAACTCTACCACCAACCACATTTTTTAGGTAAACTACCAGGGCATAATGATCTAATGGGCTCTCAAAAAGGCCAATGATCTACCCACACGCCCCAAATCCTCACCAACCCATACACCACCTAAATATGCATCATCCCAAAGACCACCCATCAACACAGCATTTTATAATTATGAAGTTATATTTTCTTTTACTCTGGTCATTGGTACAAAGTTGAGGATTAGAGACTACCTATAACAAAGAAAGATACGTGGTTCTTCTGATACACTCAATCATTGCTGCAACCATAATTCAATATTCCAAATCTCTACAAATGAGTGTATACTCTACTTGGATATGTATTCATTTCATTTGAATATATATCTCATTTTTTTTATAATAATATATATTTCGTTAGGCAAATATATACTTAAATTTTTTTTCTTCAAAATATGTTGGAACTGTAAAAGTGATTGCAAGAATGACTGAGAAGATATATGTATAAACATGTGGTATGAGTAATACTCACAAGGTTTAACATTGGTGAAAAATGATACACCCAACCCCGTGTGCAATAATCACCCATTGAAATATAAACAGTTATGCACTGAGCTATACTATATATTTTTGTTATTTGATTTTTTTTCACACTCCTAAATCTACGCTATTGCAGTGTATATAACACTATTACAATGAGGACCACTTTCGGATTGTAAATTGGACTGAGGGTATCAACGCTCAATATAGGCCCATTGTGTATTGTCGTTGTAGTATGGAGTGAAATATATATTACCATTAATTATTGAGCTCTTAAGGTGTGTGTTTTCATTCATTATATTTTTCCACACTACATTTACTCAATTAGTAGTAGTACATGTACAAAAATATCTTGTCCCATCTAATAGAATGCCTTTGATTACATCTGAAGTCAAAACAGAGTATAAATAGGGTAAACAGCCACTTTCGAAATATAATTATATATATATAAATATATGACATGAGAACTATTGGAATTTGCTGGTTTTGAGATTTCCCCCTAGATAAAATGAGCATTGTTCAACTAAACGTAGTTGTGCCAATTCGTCACTGAAATAATATTTCATTGGTGCAGGGTGCTTTTGGTGATCTTGCACAAAACATTCATAAGACACTATGCATTTGATTTTTATAAAATAAGCATCATTGACTGAGATGGGCATACAAGGAACAGAGTGATGGTTGTTACATCGCTACCCTGTTTTCTCAACCAAAATAGATGACCAACTTCCTTTCATCCTTCTTCGCTTTCTGAGACTCAAACCAATATTATCATACCATTAGGAATTACAAATAATGCTTCCCTTTCTTCATAATTTTTTTCTCTGTGGAGGCAGCGCGCCATGTATACATGGGAGTCCTGGAATGATGGCACATTTCGAAGATGAGCATAAACCAACAAGCTTCACTAACCCAACATTTTCTCCAATTAACATTTGATGAAAATCAAGAGGTGCACAGACTGCATTTTCAGCATTAACTGAGCATAACCATTAATTTAGTTAAGAATAGAACAGAGAAAAATGTATACTTCTTTAAGTGAAGGGTATCTATTGCATCATAAACAAAGTATTGCATACATAACCAATTTGATATCCATGCTATGCAGGTATATGAGAAGACTAATTCTATAAGAGTGGTGGAAAAGAGACAGGTGAACAAGGTAGGATGGCTTGAGAAGAAAAGTGTGAGGGAGAGAGGGTGGAGAAATCAAAAGAAAAAAAAATAGGGGAAAAAAGGGAAAAACAAGTGGACAACGCTTCTGCACCGTTTCCATATCAAGTTATAATAGGAGCAGGCCGAGGTTGAACTTGTGAGGAGGAGGTGGGGTGGGGTGTGACTTCATTTTCTAACAAAGAAGAGCAAAAAAAAAAAAAAAAAACAGAGGAAAACAAAATGGAGAGAATAAAACAAGATGTGCAAGAATGTCATATAGATTTGGATGGATTACTGTGAATGTTTGCTTGCTTATTCATCAGCATGTGCTGCCCCTGCGGCAAGAGAGAACACCCGCGCCAGAGGTGATGGAAGCGACCATTGAAGAAGACTTGGCACCGAGGCTGGAAGCTCTCGAATAGCTAGCAGAAGCACCAGCTCCAGAGGGCGTGAAGTAGGCACCGTTCAAGAGGAGGTCACCCTCAGACCTCCAGTTCCAGTTCTTCCAGACACCACTAGCTGTCTCCACTCTCTTAGTCACCTGCATATGTATGAAAGATATCACATTATGCAAAATTAAAATATTTATCAGAGATGAATGAGTTGATTAAAGATCATCAATATGGCTCATGAAGCCAATGGTGGAAATTTCAGCACCTCCTTAGCAAATGGGTTCATAGGGGCCATAAATCTGTTGCCCTGGCTGTTGATGGTTGGTTCAGCACTCCCACCAATGGCATACATTTCCCAGTGAGTGTAGTCATTGTTCACTACATGGAAATACCCATGTCTACACCTGCATTAGTTTACCGGGAACAAATTAGTACATCTTAATTCAAAATTGAGTAGCTGCATTTCAATAAATCATCATTGATTCTTACCTAGGCATTCTCTGAATGAGACCTTCTCCAAAATGGTTGAAGGCGATCGTCACTTGCATTGCCTTATCCCTAACATAGGAATCGCTGTGGCCCAACAATATCACCTGTTCTGCCAAATTATCTTCAATCAACCTGAATATGCTTTCCAATCAAATTATGTAAAGCATAAAGGGGGAAAAAATCTCACCTCATTGTGGTGGGTGAAGTAATTGTTGGAGATGGTTATGGCAGTGGAGCCCATGACGGCATCGACTAGGCCATCAGCACAGTTCGAGAGGGAGCAGTGGTCAACCCACACATGGCTGGACCCGAAGATGGACACCGCGTCCCCATCAGCAATGGTCCTCCACCCATAATGAGAGGGTGAGCTGCGAACCATGGCATTTCCAGTGGGCTTGCAATCGTGAATATGGACACCGTGGATGATAATGTTGGTGACGAATTGTATGGTGAGGCATGCGCCGTTGGCAATGTGAACGTTAACGCCACGACCATCAATGGTCTTGAAGCTGTTCATGATCAGCTCCTGCTTGAGGGTTATGACCATGTCTCTCTTGAAGATGATCCACAGGGGCTCATCCTGGATGACAGCGTGGCGGAGGGTGCCCGGTCGGGGGTCGACAGCATCATAATCACCCGGGTCTGTCACCACATAAAAACGCCCGTCACGGCCACCAACAGCATTGCGTCCAAAGCCAATTCCACAGTCCGCAAGCCTTTTGCGGTTATTATGCCAATCAGGGTCACAGCGCCAACAGTCATCGATAGGATTCCCTGTTCCGCATGACAGGTAGCCCAATGAACGCCTCGCAGTGCTGTTCTGCACACTCCTGCTCAAAGTTTAGCTGAGTGTTAATGAAAATGTTCAGCATTAACAGATATATTATATAAATTGGATTCAGTTAAAAATATCATGCAATGGGTCGACATCAATCCCACCTAGATGATGCTTGATGCATAAGTTGCTAGAACAAATGCCAAACATAATTTCAAGCGTTGTGGTTGCAAAAAAACAAATGCAGACACGTTGATCACCATAAATTATGTGCACATGTTCAGCATTGAAACCAGTATCTTCCCGAGAAATCAGTTTATTGGCCCATGATACACGCATGGTGCAGCAAATGATTCTTTCACAAAACGAGGAAAGAAGGGACAAAAGAGGAAAGGAAACAGGGGGGTGGGATTGAATATGAAGATGTCAAGTTGAACAAGGCGTTGATTTGTCTAGAAAAACAGAGAGTTTCAAAAGTAGCCATGCTAAAGAAAACCTGGCCCACCCATGTGAGTGAATAAATGCAGAGTTAGGTACGCACATTGTTAATGACAGGGAAGGAAAAAAAAACAAAAGAAAAGAAGAAAAATACGAATTTATAAAACCATACTGTCCAGTCCAAAGGTAGGAAACAAGAAGTATGACCATTCAATGGGACCTATTGGGTGTGATAAATGAAACCCATCTCAGAAAAATAAACATAGTACACACCATATCGCTGCAGTCATTAATGTAGAGTTTGGATAGGATCCTGGTGCACATGGAATGTAAGATAAACTACACAATTTAATATTAATTCTTTCTATTTTTTAATGTATCAAAATGAGTTCCACAAGAAATAGAGGGAAAACTAAGAGGGTCATTAATTAAAAGGAGTGAAACTAGAGTGGAGGTGACCCATCACACAAGGAACAATCCAATCTTACAACAATAAAACGGGATCACCGCCAAATGGTACAAATTAAACACCAAAAAATCAAGCACCGACGCACATACACGCACACAAATAACATCATCAACGGCCGAAGCATGTGAGGGTGGGCAACCAACACATGGTTCTCACCCTACCTACAGACCCAACCGACACGTGAAAGGGTAAAATCGAAAGAACGCAATATGGGTCATTGATTTCGAAAGAACTCACATATCAACCATTGCTGCCACGGCGTCCGGATCATTCACGGCGGCATCCTCCGTTCTTATCTCCGGCCTGTCAAAAACGGGAATTAAAAAAAAAGGTTATGAGAGGGAGTGAGGATATCAAGGCGAGTAGAGTGGATGAAAAACTGCTGAGGTGGGATTCAATTAATTAATATATTTAAAAAAGAACCACTTTTTAATGGAAAATAGTATTATCTAATCAGATTCGTCCTTTCTGATATGTTGGTCGTCTCGGAGACCGAGAAATCGCCATTCATCAGGAGAGACCAAAACGTCGCTCGAGGCAGGGTCACCTGCGGGTGTCGTAGAAACCCTAAAAGCGAAAGCGTTCAGAGAGAGAGAGAGAGAGAGAGAGGGGAAAGAATTTTTCTCTCCGACTTTTTTTGGGAGACCGCGGTCCGAGACACGAAATGACGGAAATACCCTCAATAAAATCGTTAAATCCATAAAAAAAGAGGCGGAATTGATGGATAGAATCGGCGGGGTTTTTGATATTTTTCTTTGAAAAAGAACGCTAACGGACTAAACGGTTTGGATCCAACGGATATGATTTGGACGGTTTGGATGATCCCTCGACTTTGGATCCCCAAAAGTGTTCTCCACGACCAGTTAGGGAAGTCGAGGGAAGCTAAAAAGAAAAAAAACCTAAATCCTTGGAGAAGGGATCTGACGGTCCAGATCCCGTGACAGGGTACGAGGACGGTTGAGATCTACAGAGAAACCTCGGAAGAGAAGCTACTGACCTTCCTGCAATGGAAGATCTGTTCGCCGTTGCTTCAATGAGGCTCTGCTCCAATTCGTGCATCCTGTCAAAAATAAACGCAGTAATTAATGAAGTCCAAAAGCAAGTGCACAAAAAAATGAAAATTAGAACAAATAAAAAACAGATCATGTAATAATTCCGTCCAAAAATTTTTTTTAAAAAAAATCTTCCGCTTCTATTTGTGGAATAAGTTCGAATTCCGCAAGAAAACCAAAAAAATCTTCGTTTTTGTTTTTTTTAATCGAATCGATCTCATTTTGGGTCACAAACCGGAAAACATGAACGAAACACTAAAATCGAACACCAGATCCCCAATGTAGCTTCGAAGACACCCACATTTCGGTCTCACAAAACACCGAACACGATTTTCAAAAGAGGGAAACGAAACGCACCTCGAATTCCCAGCTCGTCTTCCCGAAACGCCATTCCAAGCTCCAAGGACCAGAAACAGAACCGCGAAAGCTAGAGACGGAGCCGCCATTGTTAAGACTTAAAGAGTTTCAGATCTCACTCACACTCTCTCTTCCCAAAAAAGCCATTTTATAGAACTTTCGCTTCCCATCTAACCACGGTTTATTAAACCCGAGACCCCGGTTAGGGTTTGGTTAAAATCATAGCGTAACCGCTACTAACGGATTCACCAAGGGGCACCGACGGAGGATCGTGAAAGCGTGCGAGCGGTGTCGGCCAAACACGTGCGACGTCTCAACTAATTTTAACGTCATAACTGAAAGGGTAGGGTGGGGGCCCACAGAGTCCACGTAGGATCACGGCGTTAACCCGGCAAGATCATAAGCCCATGCAATTGGTGCGACCTCCTCCAATCATTTCACGGTTTCACGCGTGTAATTAACGTTGCTTGTTGTTGCTGGGAGGGATTTACGATCATGCCCCTGTTTGGGATTTTGTTGGATTCGGTGGTGGGTGCGTAACGACCGTCGAACAAGTGGGGCTTTTTCTGTGGGAGCGTTGTTGTGTATCGTCCGATTCAATGTACTGTCCTTCACTTGTAAGGTGAGTCCAACGGTCTGTTGGATGAGATGTTCTAAATACAAAGGCCCCACTGTGGATGCGTTGCACCAACATATTCTGATTTCATTTTCAAATATGATTAGAGCATTTTCCCATAATTACATTATGTTTATATTTTTTTAAATATATATTAGTCTATTACAATGGATATTTTTATTAATAATGAACCATACACTCAAATTTAAATTTTTTTTTATATATTTTTAATTTAATACATGCTTCAATATAATCTAATATATATTTAGCTTAATGCCATTTTTCGATTTTTTTTTATTTTGTGTTTTGTTTTTCCTTGTTTTATGTTTGTTCTCCCCCATTTAGATGATTGTATTTTCTATTTTAATGTTACAAAACTGGGGTAGCAATGGTCTAGCGTTCTTTAAAAAAATATATATTTAAATTACGTGCGGAAAGTAAAAAATACATTAATGCATGATTGTAATAAATAATGAATGTATTATATGTATTATATATCCCTATTTTGACGTAAGTGATCAGAGAAGTATCATTTAAATACCACAACTTCATTATCTAGCCTGTTTGATTTTTTTCTCCAAAAATATACAACATACAGAACTATAACTAATTTGGTGACTTAAATTGACTTTAATGAATAATAAAATGATAACTACTTAACCCCTCTGAAAATGATTGACTATAACCACTGTCATGTAAATTCTTGTTATTGTTTAGATTCATCTACAAAGCCATCACTCTTGTTAGTGAATTTGCAAACTATAGATTAAAACTAGGTTGTCCTCACACTATATGAACATCCAAATTAATAACTCCTAATTAACAAGGCCATGACATACATACTATCCCACCCCCAAATCAGTCAAACACAAACGTTTTCTGAAACAGCTATTCCACAGTCAGAGTGGCTTAGCTTGACTTTCCCTGCAAAACAGGAATAAGAGACATATCCCGGCTTATTTCACTCCACAATTTAATTTCTAGATAATACAACATGGAAGAGGTAAACCCCCGACATTGTTTGCGTGAGGACATATACATCAAGGAAGACCAGGGACCAACTCCAATGTCCCACTGGAATTTAATCAGAATATGTTATGAACAGAATAAGTTTTCGTTTAATATAAAGACGAATATATATACTTGCATGATGTACTCTAGAAGAGGACGGTGGAAGGACATCCGCAATTTCAACACTGGCCAACTAAATTGCAGTGCAATTAAGACACCACTTTGATTCAATGTTAAATTCTGGTCATTCTAATCATGCCACATTCGGGATACCAAGGTGAATATTCTAGGTAAAGCTGTCCTACATATTTGTATTACTACATACAACATGCAAATCGGATAAGGTTCACAGTACATTATAAAAAAATAAACTGTCTGTGCAAGATCCCAAAAAATGATATGACCCAATGACAGAGTGAGGTATCTAAGATTGGAGGGTAGTTCAATGTTGATGTGCTGGCAAGTATGACCTGTACCGATAGGTAGTCTCTCGAAAAAGAAATTCAGTACGTCAGTACGTAGTGATGGGTTTTTACCTATACATGTCTGAATGAGTAACACGTGAATAAATCTTTCATTAATTACACAGTCATTGATACAAATCATATTAATACACTTTGGTCGACATGTATCACTCATCCAGATACGTGCTAATAGAAATCTCATCAATACGTATTGATATGAACTTTTAATTTCCATTCTCTTGTCCCCTTCTCATCCTCTTTAATTAAAGTAGAAAAATTTACACTCTGATCCGTTTTTCAATCTCAAATACAATATATCATTTTTTTATTTTTTTGCAAATAATATATTTATAAAAAATAAATATATAATCTGATAAATTGTATGAAGTCATATATTAAAATTTTTTTAAAAAAAACTAACAAGATATAATTGGGGTAATACAAAAACCAAAAAAGAAATGTTTACAAGTACATGCTCTCCTAAAATTCAGATCAAACGGTTAAAGCTATCCGATCAAGATACAGTTAGCTTCTGATGAAAGGTCCACCTCAAGTGTCACGGATTACACACATCAATCATCCCAAAAAAAAACGTTCAAACGTTCCTTTTTGTGTGTGTGTGTGGGGTACTCTGGTCAGTTCTTTAGGGACAAAAGTAATAATCCCTCAAAAAAATGATTATTTCAACCACCATTGGTTATTATTTTTAACAACACCCCAACTTTACTACTTTAACCCATAGTACATAAGTGATATAACATTATAATGTTTTCATTGACACCACACCAAACCAGGGTTAACTGACACCCACAGTGCATTATATGATCTCGGATATATATATAACATCCAAACAACAACTCCACGTAAGCGTGGGACTCGCAGACTCACATGGGGCTTGAATGACTGGGCGTTGATGAAGGAGGGGGGGATAGATAGACGGTCGTGATTATGACGGTCAAGACGTCTACGTCGGATTTGCCTTTTATGTTGAAAGCTGAGGATGACAAAGCCATGCACGTGGTACGGTTGCTTTCAATTGTGGAGAATGACCGACCGAACCACTCTTTGATTTGGATCGATCCATGCATGCATGTCTTACGGTGGTTGGCCTTGGCGGTTCATGAGTCTGCTCTTTTCAACTAGTGTTTGCATCAGTTGTCAGTGGATTTTGTTGATTATTACTTCTTGAAATGATTAGTGGAATGAAAGTAACATAATATTTGGTTTTCAATTTCATGGTTTTCAATTTCAACTCTCCGTAGCCTATTTTCTTTTGTGTTTTTAGATGGAAAATATCAAATGTTCTGGTTAAAGCTGCGTTTAGATGTGAGATTGCAACGTTGCGTTTTTTAAAATCCAGAATTTTTTTTTTTATAAAACTCAACTTTTGAAAATCATTTTTTGTTTGTTTTTTCATTGCTAGATTTTTAATTTGAAAAAGTAAGATGATAGTTTGAAAACTAAACGTCGAAAATGTGTTTGAATATGCATTTGAGAATAATTAGCTTTTTAAACGCAGGATCTACAATTCTCACAATTTTTTAAAATTAATACATTTTTTTATAAAAATGAATTAAAACCCAACGCAATTGTGTGAACTCATTCATACAAATTGTGAAAAGTTTTTTTTATGAGATTTATGGTAACGTAAATAGGAGTCCAAGCTGCTGGGTTATGTGCGTCACACGTGACATCACATGCTAATGTGTGTAAATAATAGAAATAAATTCTTCTTAACCTATAAATATTATTTTCTTCCTAATGCAATCTAACCAAGACCTTTCAAGTAATTTGTCCATCAAAAAATTTCAACCCAAAAAAAAATATTTTATTAAATGTCATATAATTAAGGGATTGAATTGCAATTAAAAACAAGTTGATGATGCCAGCTTAATTGTAATTCTTAAGTGATATTCTGGATAAAAACCCCTTTTGCAATGTTGAAATACTTCACAGCTACCAACATAGTTACAAAATTTGGGCTTTGGAACTGTGACAAAATTTGACATCCAATCATAGTGAACCAATCTGCTAGAGTTTAAATTACACAAGAGGGGGGTCCTACTCCTCCCACCCAGTTATATAAAAGTGATTCATTCAATGAAAACCTTATAGTACTGTCTCATGTACCAGCAAAACCACAAGAAACCTCTTACCTGCCAGCTTAGTTTAAGCTGTCACAAAATTATAAGGCAACACAAATAATGGCTGTAACATATTTGTTTGTTTCTTTACCGACCAAAAAAAAAAAAACTCTGCCAAACAACCACCACCCGAATGTGAGCTTATGTGTATTCATTTGCCCTTCTTAAGGGACAAATTATCTTCATGTCATGTGACACTCACGTGGCCTCTATCTCATTTTCTCTATTTTTTTCTTTTCTTAGATTGGAAATACTAAGCCCACCCCCCTCTTAACTAGGGTAGGCAAAACTCAATCATTTGAGAGACATTGAGTCATCAAATTGGGAAGCACCGCCAGCTTTTCCATTTATAAAGATGTCTAATTTCTTTGATAGACAGCTTCACATTATGTATATGTGTTTTGAGGGCCTACTTGTATAACATTTATGACTTTTGTGAGTGATTTACGTAGACTTTAAATTAGTTGTTGTTAAACGTGATTTTTGGTCAGTGTGACCCGGAAACTGATGACATAACGACTGCTGATCAGACGGTGAGTAGTTGCCGTGGTTGCACGTTAGTGTCGGCTTGTTAGTGACATTTTTAGGGCACAAATTATGTGCAGTGAAGAAGACACTAACCAAGTTTATATAATGCAAAAACTACTTAATTTTTCAAGGATAAGTTAAGACGAAATTAATAAGACAGTTAAATAATGCTCGATTACTTGAAACCATTTTGCTTTAGTTCGTGAGTGCTTGATGTAATTCGCAATTGGAGTATGTGTGACATTTATTTATCTATTATACATACAACGAGTGTTTCAATTTTTTTTTTGTAACATTTTTCATTTTCGATTTTACTTTTAATTTTTTTTAATATAACAATGGAAGATATTTATTGATTTTCGGTTTTACATTTGGGATCAACAAGATGAAAAAAATACATGTTTTTGAAATAAAAATATCATATCTGTATTCTATTCAAAATTTTATTGTTCATATGTTTAAAAAGATAATATTTGATATTCACTAAACCTATCTTATTGAATTCCACAAATGTCTTAATTAAAAAAATTTGCCTGTACAAAAATATGATTTTAATTCATATTTTAAATTGTGTGGATAAATAAATATTGTTCAATGAATGAGATGATACAATATGTATTTTTATTTCTAATTTTTCACTGTATAAGAGTTTTTTTTAATTGTAACATTTTTTAAATTAAAAATTAATAATAAACTCGATGATTTAGTTGGGATACTTTTTTTTAACTCCACATTAATATTTTGATATTTTATTCTTATATATTATAGAATGTTATACCATTTGCTTTACACGTATATAAAACTAGTCTAATATTATTTGAATGAGAGTGGACATACTCATGGACGAAATAACCCTAACCACTCATAAATTTAATTGAATCATTCATAAAATAAGTGAATTAAATAACTCATAAATAAAGAAAGCGATACAAAAATTATTATTTTTATAGCTTTTAATTGAACTGAACAACTTTTGTATCAAATTGAAAATAGTCTTCCATTGACTTGATATTAATTCATGTAAGCCTTAAATTGAACTGATTAATTAATGAATACAAGTGAACAATTCATGAATCAAACTGAAAAATTCATTAATTAGTTACCAATTGATATATTGACTGATCCTAATATATATCCAGTATAGACAGGATCCAATCCCAGCTTAAATCAACTTCAAGGACACTAGACAAGTTAGTCAGTATCATTTATATGATGCGGGGTAGCAGATGACTAGAGACTGCATTTTGCAGACCTTTGTTTTATGTAAAGATTGTGAGATTAGATCTTGTATATCCGTTTGTGGTCCTAGACTTATCTGTCAAAACGCGTTGATAGATTGTGATTTTTTTTTTCCTTCTCATATTTTAAGTGTGGTCATAGACATCACAGATTAAAGCTGGTACATGATGGTGGGCTTTTGGTGTCCAACACTAAGAATTCCTCTTAAAATGGGGACATTTTTAATACAATTTGCAGATACCCCATATTTGAAACCATAATAAAAGATTTCAACAATTACATGTTTCTCATGTTCACATACGAATTAACTTCTTTTTTTAGTAACATTGTTGAAGTAATGCCAAAATCACAAAGGCATGGAGGGAACATTCATGAACTCCATAAATAAGTGGCATGATCATTTCATTTTCATTTATGGTTCTTACAAGTCAACTTGTCAAAGCTAGCTATTTTGCTTGGAACATGAATTTACAATTCTTCATCGGCAATTTTTACTTTTCAATCATATGTTTAATTTGAAGATCATGATCGACCAACAATTCGATCATTGCTCAAATTAAATGTTACAAATTATATGTTTCTTAATCAGCCAAGCTACATTGAAAGCCATGTCACACTCACCCCCAACCCCAATTAATTAATAGCCCTAACATTTATTAACCCATCATTCGCCATGAACATCTCTAAGACTCAAAATCTATTTAAATCACAAGATCATCAAGTTAATAATCAAAACCATCCACTATGTTACCATGTACATGTCAAAATATCACATGACATCAATATATGCAAAAAGCTCCCAAAAAAGCCATTTTTTCTTGAGCTTATAGCCAGTTCAATGAGGTATATAACCTGTAGTGTAATTTTCACTTTTTCATAGTAGTATATACCTCATTTTATAAAAACATATACAAAAGATTTTAAAAAAATAAATAAAAACTACATGTTGAGTAATAATAGAGTTCAGATCTTCTGTGTGACATCATATAAAAACTCATGTGCTGTCCAATAAAAATCTATCTTGACGTAAAAAAATAATCTATATAAAAATGACATCATTTGTGATGTTATTTATAATAAAACCAATACATGCAAGTTTAAATTTTTTTAAACAGTCTACATAACACTTATTGGTTAATTAACACAAAATTTTTTTTATAACCGTCACTCGCACTAATATCAGATGTACATAACATAATTTTTTCCCCTCAAAATTATTTACTTCAAGACAAAAGGGAATGAGTCCATATCAAGATTTAAGGCATAACTGTCTCCGACTTCAATGGTTCAACAACACTAGACCAAGAATTTAATAGCCCCCAAAATCACGTGAAACAGTGAAAGTGACGCTTCTATAATGTGATGGTTACTTGCGTGCCTCGGATTATAACAGCATGTGATTATGACTATAATTTGTTATAAAAAAATTGTATGATTAACTAAGTTGGTGTATTATGCATGGGCTGCATACCAATAGCAATATAGCATAGTGTTCCATCATTGGCTATCTGATCACACATACTGAGTTTATCATTTTTTTAACCCTATTTTACCTATTATAAACCGTTAGTTAGATGAATGAATATTTTTTTATTCTCATAAAATTTTGAATCTTATATGTGGTGATGAAGACATGTGGCAGAACTTCTCCAACCGTGTATCATTTCTATAAAAAAAATTGCATGGTTGACACTCTGACCAATTGTAAATGGCTTTTTTATTTTTAAGTCCCCATAAACTTTATAATTTAGTGATTGATCAATCCCTTTTTATACTACAGAATAAGTTCTCAGTTTAAATGTGATATTCCTTCTTAGCCCCTCCCAAGGACTAATAAGAAAATCAAACAATTTAGTAATAGGTTATTCCATGACTTATAAAGAATATATCGCTTAAACATGAAGACTTAAATTATAATATGAAAAAGGAAATGATCTATCACTAAATCGTATAATTTACGGGAATTTAAAAAAACTCAATTGTAAATGGATATGCATTTTGGAAATCCCATATTTTTTTAAAAAAAAATTCTTAAAACCACTATAACTTTTCTAATATGCAATTTAATTATTACAAAATTAATATTGTCAAAATACATCATCAAGAAATTTAAAATGAAACTAATATTGAGTATGCTTAACAATATTTAAAATATTAATTTTAAAGCTGTATTAATTACATTTTTCTTTTTTCCATTAATACTTACATTTTTTTACTAACAATTGAAAATAAGAGAGATGCTATAAATCAATTTTTTTTAAAATTTTTTTTTTAAAAATACCATAGAGATAAAGACAGAGATGTCTAATTAAAGTTGGCAATGCTCTAAAAACATTTTAACATTTTTTTAATATACATCTAATCACCTCTGCAAGAAAATCCAAGGATCAGACATCTTTAGATATAACTGCTCAGAAGTTTTTCTACATGTAGTGATGCAATACTGATCTCCTAACATTTGACCCTCCACTTTGAATAATATTTGACCAAAAAAACAAAAGTTAGGCTACTTAGCAAACCTATGTGATTCATGTGTTCATTCATCAGCATAGATTTTCTGTGCATGTGGTAAAGAATCACCACCGAATCCACAGAATCCTGAAAAGGTTTGTTCAAATTGGTTTGACTTCCCTCCAAACTCATAGTCCATGTTTTTGACCATTTGTACCAACTGTAATACACACGCAATCACCTACTCTGATCAGTGAAAATAAAGCAAAGAAGAAGAAGAAGAAGAAGAAGAAGCAGCTATCCGTGACTCACGCAAAGATCGAGGAAAATAATTATTTTATTTCTTCACACCGTAACAGGCGTGAAGTCACTTTTAACAAACATATTATTCTGCAACAATCACGCCCAGTTCATCACACACACAACCATATTATAAAATAATAATTATAGGTAGGTGCAAATGCAATATCATCATTTCGAGAAGCGCTGATTGGTTGCTTGTGTTTCCAGGCTTTGTCACACATGATAATCCATATCCATGCTTTGCTTTTATATTATTTTATTTTTGTTCTCTTCTTTGGAACGTCCACGTGGCAAGATGGGTTTTTTTTTAATATACAGACCATGTGGCCTGTGGGTGTGTTTGGTATAGTAAGAGTGATGTGTGTGATTTTTTTTTTGTATTATTTATTTTTGAAAGATATCTTAAACTTGTTCCACCATATGCAGCCGACGTTTACATCTCACATGCAAACCATTATGTGTGTGCTTATATATGTAGACAATAGTCGCATCACTTGATATCAGATATTGCTCATTGTTTATCCAATGCATTCAAATAAATAAAAAAAATACCAAACATCCTCTATGTTTAGGATTCCACGTGGTGGGACCTAAAATGGTCATGCCACCTTTTTTTTTTTTTTGTATATTATGTAATGCCACCTATCCATTGCAATTGAAGCAAAGCAGCAAAAATTATTCGGCCCATTTGAATCTTTATTTGGATAGATTTTTAAATATAGGAATAATACATTTTTAATGTTTGGATTAATTGTCAAACTACAATCTTATTTTTTAGGTTAAAAAAAATCTAGCAATTAAAAAACTAATAAAACAATATATTTTAAAAGTTAAGTTTAAGACTCTATATTTTAAGAAAATCAGTATTTCAATTTCACATCCAAACACAGCCTCATTCTTTTGTTCCCGTAGTGGTTTGGTCCGTATGTCTTGTGAGAAATGAATCTCTGTTCAAAGATGCCATCCCTTATATGGAAAACATGTGGGAGTCCGTTGTAGCGCAAATTCAAGATTGGGGCCGTGAATGTGCCCAAGCGAGGTCGGTACAGTTGGTAGGGGGCAAGTTTCAGATTCATGAGTAATTAGTAGAGGTCCCCGGGTGTTTCTGCGGTAGAGTCCTCCATTACCGGGTTATTCTTTCCCTAATTTAGTTCTATGTTTTAAGTTTGTTTGCCTTTTTTCTTTACTTTGTATTGGGAATCATTCTATAATTTATAAAATTTAAAGACTGTTTGCCTATCATTTTTTCAAAACAAAATAAATAAATAAATTTATGCTTCGTCACAATCGTGTAAATTTTTACTTTTCTTTTTAGATGATTCCATATAATTCAAGGATTATATACTCATACATGCTTCGTGATTTGTATTTCATTAAAGATACATGTAGTAAGAATTAATGTATGCACCTTTATATATTTTTAGTGAGCTAGGCTAAAACGAAAATATATATGAATAATGTTTTTATCAATTCTATCTTTAATATCTGGTTGTAGCATCGCAAAATAACATAGGTTAATTACTTGTCATCATCTTATCAAATAATTGCAAATTAAAATAATATATAACCACAAACTTTAACAAATCAATAATTTGGTGAGAGAGTTTGTAATTCGTTGGCATTGAATCTGGGGATTAGAGTAGTATCGGGACCTCCAACTCCCTAGAATCGTAGCTCAGAATTTGGCATTGTATCAATCAAGCACTACGAGTTAGGTCCATGTGCGACCGAACCTTCTCTCCACCTAATTATAGAGAACCAATAATCTACTTTGATGGAGGCATTATTTAATATGCTGAAAGATCATCCTTAACTTTAATTATAAATTAATAAGATATATAGTATGAACAATGAAAGTTGATACATATATATATTATTATTATTATGTATATGCAGGATTTTAAATCATGGTCTATGCGCTTGACGAATATTTTTGTTTGGTAGCCACGAATAAGCGACGTCAACGATACTGGACTCATACAAGTCATGGAAATTTCTCCATATTATTTTAATGGTATGTGAATGTTCTTTCCATACCAATTTGGTGAAATAAGAACAGTGTTTTTTCCAGTACCGTTTGAAATTTTCATTTTCTATAAAATTATATACTCATTCTTTAAAGTGCATGCTATTATATAAAATGATGTATATACTGAGATACATTGTTGTATTTTTTTTCATGGTGAAAAAATGGAAAAAAAAATTGAGTCATATACTATGTTAGAACCCTATACGCTATGATAAAGCAGTATATACTACTTTATCATAACATGCGGGCTGTAAAACGGGCTGCATGTATCAGCACTCATCCAAGTTTGCTGGTGGACAAAGAATGTTCCCACAGGCCCACAACGAGTTCATTTTATCCGGCCCATTCAGTTCGTGTGCGTCCCTCATTTGGTCATGCAAATGCAAAAAATGGTCCAACCTTCCCTTCAATGGGACCTAACGGTGTTACATGTTCATCTCTATGAAACATAATAATATTAGAGAAAATATTATATTCAGTCATTTTCTAGCTCACACACGGTATAATTTTTTGAAAGTGTATATTTTGTAGATCATACCCGTGTAAACAGGGCCCAGGCTCGTGGGCCTGTCTGGACAGCGGGTATGGGCCAGGCCCTACTCCTGGGCCCAGGCCGGGCCCCCAATTTTTAAAATTATTGGGGCCACTGTCCCCTAAAAATTTCAAGGGAAGCCCAACGTAACTAAGGAATGGGTGACCACCTGCCCCACCCTTCCACCTATATGCGCCCAACGGGCCAACTAGAATGGGCCTAGTTCGAGCTAGCCAGTGGGTCAGGCCCAGGCCCCAGATTCAAGTTTGGACTTGGCCCAATGGAAAGATAGGTCAGGCCGGCCCGACCTGTTGATGGGTCCGGGCCAGGTTTTGCCCAACAGGCCTGAATCGGGCTTTCATGCCTCGAATCAAATGTGAACCTTAGTGGAGAGTATGGCAGCAGTTCAAACGGGACTTCATTTGACCTACACAATTACCGCATCCAAAATCATTTTATGTTCAGATTGGACAACTGTTCTGTAGCTAATTGAAGATATGACTCTGATGTGCGTAATTTTTTTTGATGTCAATAGAATGTACTCGATATTATGTGCAAGATCGTCTCTTTTTTTTAGACAATTGTTACTATGCTTTTTTTTATTATAAACCAAAATTATATAAGTCTTATGGTCATTTTGGAAAAAACAATTTGAAAAATAGCTTTTAGTTGTTTTATAAATGATTTTTTAGAATGTAAAGATGATGGTTATTTTATGAAACACAAATTTTGAGACATTCATACCACAAAATTTAATAATGATGATGCATGTAAACTGACTTACTTGACAATAGTTTTTACTTTTATCTTTTTAAAAAACTAAAATCCAAACTTTCTTTTTTGTCAAACTCACTCTTGAAGGCAAAAATACAGTGAACAACAAATGTGAAAATGCAAAAACCAATGAAAAGAACAAGGATCTCTTTAAAAAAAAATCACAGTCGTGGCATGATTCTTGAATGTATTACCTACCTAATGTGAGTCCCATTTTTTCCCATCCCATAACATTTGCTCATTTGGAATTCACGAGTTCACTTCCTTTCACTTAACTTTTTTTTTTAGAGATATGTTTTTTTTTCAGTTTAAAGTATATTCTTATATACCCCATTTGCTCATTGCACTCAAATTATTGAGGTATATACCTCATTGAAAACATTTACATATTTTAATTCAATTCATCAAAGTGTCTACTTTACATTTATAAAAATATATATTCTATTGGATGAGATATATGATTAAAAAAAACCGTGTGGTATACCATTTTGGACTTTTTGAACCATTGTTTTGTTAAAAAATAGGGGCTTGAATAATTGAGAATTAGTCAGAATAAGTAAAAAAATGTGTTTTTGAGTGAGAGTAATAAAATGGCACTTGGATGTTGGAATAACTTAGAATAAATGGGTATATCATTTCTATGTATTCTCTGGAATTAGTCTATTCCAATCATTGTAATAAATGGGTTCTACACTTTTCTTTTCTTTTTCCATTTGTTTGTCCACTAAAAATGTTTATTTAAAATTATAATCGTTTATCCATGTCTTATCCAACAACTTATCCAAATTCAACCAAACAACAATAACTCATTATTATATTTTTCAATAAGAGTAAATGTAAACACAATTAAATAAAAAATAACTTATTTCATATCCATACCGAAATAATTATCTATTCCAAAATAACTCAATTCTCTATCCAAACAGCGCTACATGGACTGCGTGTAACATTGTCCTTGTTTTTAGCGCTAATAGAGAGAGTCCAATATCAGTTGCGAATAATGGATCCTTAACGACGAACGGCCCAGCCCACTTGTGATTAGGATGCGCTCATCATGTCAAAATCTCGTAAAGTGGTGATACCTAGGCCCCAAATCACGTGCCCCATTCACAAGCCCCATGAGGTGTCATCACCTTATTTGTTGGTTTTGATTGGTTTGTTGACTTTTGAAAAAGTGTAAAATAACAAAATACGGATATGCCCTTCATTAAAAATAGATCTCATTGACCCAAATCCCCCTTTTTTTCTCTTATTAATATTTCATATTAATTTGAATTTGCTTATTTTAAAATTTAAGTATTTTGAAAAATATATCTCACTCTAAAATTTATCTATTTCAAAATTTGAATTTTGAAATTCTAATGAATTTTACACCAAAACTTACCTAACTTATACAAAAATTATCTAAATTATTTTTCATCAAAATCACATCAAAGCTTACCTAAATTACACCAAAATTATCTAAATAACAAAAAAAAAATTACAGTTTTTTTATGATTATAATTGTTACAGAATGTAACAGAAATGCATAAATGTAAATATAATAATCTTATGATTGTATAACTGTGTAAATGTAACAGAATGTAACAATGTTGCATAAATGTAACAGTGATGCATAAATGAAACATAAATATGTGAATGTAATAGTTTATAACATTCATATTACAAAATATTGTAGAAACAAAAATAGAGGAGAAAGAATGTAGCAGACGCCCTGTAAACCAAATAGTCATGAATAATAATATGATTCACCATTGAAATATCCATGAATTCGTATGTTAAATAACATTATGTTGTTACAAGAATGTTACATTTCAAATGTAATAAAATAACAAAAAAACTGTGTACTGCTTAAATGTGTCTCTTTTGCATCAAATCACATTATTCATTAACTTTTACATTTATAAAATATAACAATATTAATCAATGTACAGATTCCACAATGTAAATACAACAAAATAATACATAACCTGGCCTACGATTACTTCACATTCTCCGTCTCCAATGGCGACCTCGCTTTTGTGGTTATCTCGAGAGTCCATGTCTGAGACCACCACCGCCACAACCCGCGTTTTAAAAGCTCGAACTTTTATGTTCTTCGAGATCGTCATCTCCCTAGAACAACTAAGAACAGATGAAGTAATTAAAGCTGAAACACTCATTAAAACCACCATCACAACAAAAACTGAAGCAATCATTATAGAGACCGCCGTCATCGCTGCTATACACATGTACAAGACTGTTACATTTCAAATGTAACAAAAATCATCATCCAAAAATCTTTCACATTAGCACATCCCCACATATGTCCGTCCCCGCATCTCACATTCACCAACTTCCAATAATTATTACTTTTAATATTAATATATAAACAATCAATCGATTTATTTATCTCGTCCGGGTCACCAGCGACAGTACGGACACGGCGGCGTCGAACCCGAACCTGCCTTTCTCACCGGGGAGGCAGAGGAGGAGGTGGAGTGTCAGAGGGAACCTCGATGCGTCGGGAGGGGGTACTAGGGTTTCGTCGCGGATGTCTATGGTTCCGGAGACGAGGCGTTGGGAGGAGGCAGGGATGCCGGTGAGGTCAGAGAGGCGGCGTTTGAGAGTCTCGTCGGAGATGGAGGGGGAGGAGGAGAAGGAGAGACACTGTGTGTCGTGAAGAAATAATGATAAAGAAATATATGATTTTTAGAATTGATGATACTCCACAATCATAGGGATATATGTTGGGGTAATTATCAAGTAAATGACATAATAGATAATATTTCATTATCACATTATGGGACCTATTTAGAGCATGAGAAATTGGGGCATAGATCATTATTGAATCTTGTAATATCCGCCACCAAAAATTCAACTTGGCCACGCGTGAAACGGTCCGAAAATGTAATGGATGTCGTCACCCATCGTACGGAGCGAAAAAAATTCCAAAAACTTTAAAAAACACATTATGAGAAAGACATAAATTGGCGGGACCAACGGCCCGTCCTTAACCGCTTTAGATACCCTACGCATATACCAAAAGCATGTCCTCCCCCTATAGTAACTCCCAAAGCATTATCAAATCTCAAATGAAGTTTCAAAAACAAGAGGAGATGCAGAGCCTTTCAATGGCGAAGCCCAAGACATATGTCATCCTCTCCACCTTGTTCTTCTTCTTCTTGGAGATGGCAATGGCGAAGAGGATTCCCACCACTTTAGATGGTCCATTCAAGCCGGTCACCCGCCGCTTCGATCGCTCCCTCCGACAAGGCAGCGACGACCTTCCGATGGACCATCCACGGCTCACAAAACGCGTCCCCACAAATTTCCCTGAACAGATCGCTCTCGCAATCTCTTCTCCTTCCTCTATGTGGGTCTCTTGGGTTACTGGTAAATTCACTCTCTCTGTCTTGTGCTCTGTTTGGAAGATAGTATTTGAGAAGTCTTTCGATTAGGGGATGCTCGGATTGGATCGAACTTTACGGCGTTGGACCCGTCGAAGATAGCGAGCGAGGTTTGGTACGGCGAGGAGAGCGGGAGGTACCCTTTTGTGGAGAGAGGGGTTTCCATGGTCTACAGCCAGTTATACCCATTCGAGGGCCTCTTGAACTACACCTCTGCTATCATTCACCATGTCAAGATTCAAGGCAAAGGAGAATTCTTGCTCTTTCTGAGTCTGGTTTCTTGTTGGAGACTGATAAAATATGATGGGATTTGCAGGTCTCGAGGCTCGAAAAAGATACTATTATAGATGTGGGGATAGTTCTCTCAAGGCGATGAGCGACGAGCGTACTTTTGAAACCATGCCACCCTCCGGACCAACAATGTATCCCCATCGAATCGCGGTTGTTGGTGATCTAGGCCTAACAGGTGTTAAGAGAGGGTGGTTTTTTGTTTTCCTTGTTCAGTTTGGTTTTTTGAAAAAATCTAACACTGCCAGAAACTTCACCTTAAACAATCCTCTTTCTAACAATAGGCAATACAACAACTACCATCGATCACCTCGCTCGAAACGATCCATCGATGATTTTGATGGTAGGCGACATGAGCTATGCCAATCAGTACCTCACCACGGGCGGAAAAGGTGCCTCCTGCTACTCATGTTCTTTCCCCGATGCGCCCATTCGCGAGACGTATCAGCCACGCTGGGATGGCTGGGGAAGGTGTACACAATGACCCCTGTTTTTTGAAGACTAATATGAAAATTTTGTGACTGAATTACAAATGTATGTTGTTCTTTTTTAAGGTTCATGGAGCCGCTGGTTTCAAGGGTCCCAATGATGGTTATAGAAGGAAATCATGAGATCGAACCACAGGTTGATGGGATAACTTTCCAGTCTTACCTTACCCGATTTGCTGTTCCATCGGAGGAGTGTGGCTCCGGCAGCAATTTCTACTACTCATTTGATGCCGGCGGGGTACACTTCATAATGCTGGGAGCGTATGTCGACTACAACCAGACCGGTGACTGAAATTATACGCAATCACATGAAAAAAATAATTAAAGACCAGTTTGGTAACTCTAATTTAAAAGGAGAATTCATCATTCCTCATAGATTCTGTGAGAATGACGAATGATAGGAATTTTGCAGTAGTCATACAGGAATAAAATATTTCAAATCTCATTTGTCTTTGTGTATAAGCATAAGAAAAATAAGAAGGATTACCAAACTGTTCTTAAGTGATGTCTAGAATGAATGTATGGTGTTTTCTGATGAATCCATTCTTTTAGGTGCTCAATATTCTTGGCTAAGAAGAGACTTACTTAAGGTGGACCGCACAGTGACACCGTGGTTGGTGGCCGCTTGGCATCCTCCTTGGTATAATAGCTATTCATCACACTATCAGGAATTCGAGTGCATGAGACAGGAAATGGAAGCACTTCTGTATCATTATGGTGTTGACATCGTATTTTCTGGTCATGTAAGTAAAGTCATTTCATGTATTTTTTGTAATAGAGTATATACTGAACACAATTTTATTAGATAATATTTCATATACTACGTTAGGTGACGTGACATCAACAGAAATGCCTTAGAAATCGATGAGTTTACCTTATGATCTTGACAGGTCCATGCCTATGAGAGGATGAACAGGGTGTACAATTACACACTAAATCCTTGTGGACCTGTTTACATAACAGTCGGAGACGGCGGAAACATAGAGAGAATCGACATCGATCATGCAGACGACCCTGGGAAATGCCCTTCCAAGAGCGACAACACGCCCGAATTCGGAGGAGTTTGTCATCTGAACTTCTCTTCTGGCCCTGCCAAGGGTAAGTTTTGCTGGGATGAACAGCCAGAGTGGAGTGCGTTTAGAGAGAGCAGCTTTGGACATGGGATACTAGAGGTGGATTCTCATGAGCCACTTTCACTTGCATTTTTTTTCTTTTGAAGTTGATTTAGTGATGATGTTTGATGATGGATTTATGAATATGTGTGTGGGCAGGTTATTAATTCAACACATGCATTGTGGACTTGGCACAGGAATCAGGATCTGTACAAATGCAACAGCAGAGGTGATCAAATATATATAGTGAGACAGCCTGATTTGTGCATGGCCAATCTTGAGTCTATTGGTTCCAACAGTCCCTGTGGGTAAGCTAATTGGTTTGTAAGTTTTGTTGCTCTTTTGCTTTTCCAGTCTTATGTAATTTATCGGAATAAGATGTGGAGTAAATTACAATGCCATGTAAATTACATTACATGACTTCCTTTAACCTTTGAGGTCCTCGCATTCATGTCATCAATACAGAATTATATTCATTATTTGTGTGCTTTCATATATAAGGTGTATGTAATTGCATTGGATGACAAAATTGAGATTAAAAATCAGAATAATTAATACTGGACTAACCTTTTTTTTTTTTTTTTTTTTTTAAAAAAAGATGGATCTAACCCGAATCAGGGTCCAAATGAGTTTGGGTTAAACATAATTTGTCTCAAATCAGATAGATGTGCATTTTTCAAGTGTTGCAATTTATTGTAGATTGTTCTATTCTGATTTGCATTAATTCTACATAGTAACAGTAATATTTTGAAATTTCTATTAAAAATATAGAAACAAAAAAAGTCCATGCAGCAGTGCAGCACTAGTTCAACTCTCCAATCAAGTAAGCCATGTAATTGAAATCCAACAAAAGGCTATGTAAAAAAAACAAAACGCTTCAGTTTCCGGTTGTTTATCACTGATCATATCCATATATAAATTTGTTTAAAATTATTGATGGTTTATCCTGAATTAGACTCTGCATATACGATATTGTATGAAAGATTTTTTGAGGCTCGTGTTATGTGGATCTCAAAGGGAAATGAATAAGATTTCTTGTGAGTTGACAGACTTGTGGTGAATGAACCTTCTCATTTGATGAATTTAAGATATTATGATTTTTCATAAGTTTTCAGGAATATTTTTTTTGTGTATATATACTCTAAAAAATCATATTTTAACAAAATGTCTCTGATTATTTGTTATTTTCAATAATATTATTTAGAATGATTTAAATTATACATGAACATCATTTTTTATATATTACAGCCATATTGTTGGTTTGAGAGTTTCAAATAGGGTATTTTTATAATATATGATCGATTGAAGGGTATATATATAAAAAAACTCATTCTTCAATTGTAACATATCTCTTTTATTATGTGTAATTTCATAATAAATTTTATAAAAGATTTATTTAATCATTATTAAAAAATTTATCACATCATTTATGTATATAACATGGTATATTATATTACATATAAATAAATTGAAAAGAATTGAGGGTATTAGTTATGGACAATGATAAAACCAGAATTTATATAAGAGGGGGACCTAATATGACTTATGTAAATAATAAAAATAAGAAACTAAATAGTTTACCTATTGTCCACAAACTTAATTTTACTGTTTTTTCCTTCTCCAAATATAAAGCTTAAAGTAAGGAATCCCTATAAATAACAAATATTATATTTGATTATTTTATATATTTACAAAAATATTGTAAACTTTAAATAAATTAGTGAAAATGACAATAATGCAAAAAGGAAAAATTAGAGGAGATGAGAGGATCCGATTGCCGATCGTGGGAAAGTTAATGGAACAAAAAATAAAAATTAAGGATTTTTTTAGAGATGAAAATTGAAAAGACTTTTATTTTATTTTATTTTATGTGAAAGGGAGCAGGAAAGTTAATTAAGGCACTGTTTGGTTATATGTTTGGGACAGCTTTTGCTTTTTGAAAAGATGAAAAACTAAAATCGTGTAGCCAAATGAGACAACTTTATTCAGAATTAGAAGTTGGATTCCTTTTAATTTTTTCTTCGAAATCTGTGTTTTGAAAAGCTCAAAAACAATTTTTTTTTGTCAGAATCGATTTTTTGAATCGAAAATTAACTTTCTTTGTCAAACATCAACTGCTTTCAAATATTGATTCCTGAATTAAAAAAAAGTATCTCAATAAAAGTCAAGGTCTAAAATTATCTTAAAAAACAGATTTATTCCAAAAGCTACTTTTCAATCTGTGTTTCTAAACGGACCCTAACCCCCCGTTTGGAACGAGAATAACCCCCCGGATAACCCCGGATAAGTATTTGGAGGTGTTTGTTTACCCCGGATAACCCCAGATAAATTATGCCAGAATAAACCTTGATAAAGTGGTATAGGAATTCCAATCAACCCCTAGAATAAAAGTTATCCTAGGTTATTCCACCTAAAGAATATGTGGGTCCACTGTCAAATCAACTGTCATCACCTCTTATAAATCACCTGTCAAATCAACTATCATTATTTTTTTACCTTTTATAAATCCTTATCCATACTTTATTCACATTTTACCCAAACAACAAAACATTTATTCTTACGTTTACCAATGAGAATAATTTAAAATACAACCAAACACAAAATCACTTTATCCTTATTTATACTCATTTATACTTAGATAAATCTATACCCTAGAATAAAAACTATCCCCGTTCCAAACAGGGGGTAAAAGAATGTGTGATTTGTGAGGGCAAACGTGGATGGTGGATCCATCCACATCAACACATCATGGTGGTTATATTTTCTTTTTTACTTTTTATTTATTTTCGTTTTTGAGGATTCCCATTTGTGTTCCTTCACGCTTTTGCTGTTGTTTTTTTGAAGATTCTCGTTTGGGCGTTATGACATTCAGTTTTTTTTGCAGTTCAACATACAACTCTATATGTCTTGTTAGAAATTCAGTGAAGCAAATATCTCGTTAGACGATATATACATCACATTAAATATTTTCTTATACTTATTAAAAATGGATTCATTCAACTTGAAATGGAGCGATGTATACTTTTTATTAAAATATATATCTTATTAGATTATTAGATAATGCATATTATTTTTAAAAAATAAAAACATACGTTGATTTCAGTTTTAGTTATAAAAGTTACTCAGTCTAACATTTTTTTTTTTTTTTGGGATAGGAGTGGATTTTTTCTGTTGACTTGTTACTGTTGACTGTTGAGTGGATGGAGGGGCACATGGACCCTGTTAAAAAGATTAAAAGGGTGGGGGCATGTATGGGCCCTAAAGAAAATAAAAACGTAATCCACCGCTGGTTGTGGGCAACTTTTTTAAAATAAGTTTTTTTATTTGATGTGTGTGGGAAGACTAGTATTGTCTAACGATATTATCTATATACTATATATAAAGCGGTACGATGGCGACAAAATTTCGCTAACGGGGTAAAACGGTCATTTCGCATGGGTAAAACGGCCATGCTCGGAAATTTTTTGCCTCGGACATTTTGCGGATAAGCCCCCGTATCCATCTTATTTATGAATAGGTCCTTATAAAAACGGCTGTGGGCGTGAGCCATGCTCGGATATTTTGCGGATAAACCCCCGTATTTATATTATTTATGAATAGGTCCTTATAAAAATCGACTATGGTCGTGAGCCATGCTCGGACATTTTGGCAGATAAGCCCCCGTATCCATCTTATTTATAAATAAGTCCTTATAAAAATCGGTTGAGTTTGTCCTTTTTTGTGGTTATTTAGACCATGCTTGGACAGTTTGCGGATAAACCCCCGTATCCATTTTATTTATAAAGGTCTTTATAAAACTCGCACAAAGCGCGTACATCATCGCTAGTCTACTATGAAACATCATCTTTGTGACTCATCACATGATATGCCCCGTTTTACGGCGGGCCCACAGCCGATGGTTGTTCATTTTCTTTTAGAAAAAAAAATAACATTTGAGTAGTGTTGTACAATTTTTTTCGTGTCTTAATTCTAGTCTGATATGCGTTGATAGAATATCATTAGAGTTTGTATTTATATTAACAATGTATATATTTCGACAGAAATTTTTTATATTTTTTATAAATGCATCCATACAATTCATTAAAGTATATGTTTCATTTTTTTATAAAAACTTATATCTCATTAAATAAGATATACTATTTTAAAATTTTAAAACACGTGTAAACTAAAATTAAAGCTAAAAAAGAGAGTCGTATATAACACTGTCCTAAACAAGTCACTTTCGTATAAACTTTATATCGATATCATGCAATTATGAAAAGGAAAAAATCCATATAACCCCCTGTAATATGTTCGATGTCCACAAAACCCCTTGACTTTTCCATATATCAACATAACCCCTGTAAACACATCTATAAATCTAAAAAACCCCTCGAAATAAAAAACTGTTCACATGGTTGGAATATTAGAAGCATATTCTGTTATCTAAATCTTAGTTAAATATGTTACATTCTTTTAACTCGCGGTGCGTCGAATGCTCCGAGTGGGTGCGCAAGGTCCTGGCGTGATGGGCCGGTGGGCCAAGCCCGCGGTGGTCGAAATCTCTGCGGTTTTGATTGGCGAGGAGACAAGATTATGTGAAGAGGGGGGAAGGAATGGTTTAATGTTTACAAGTATGGAGGGGGGTTAAAAAGATGGTGAGGTTGACTGATAGGGTTTTTTGGATTTATGATTTATTTAGAGGGGATTATATGGATATATAAAAAATCAATGAGTTATATGGATATGGGACAGATTACAGGGTTACATGAATTTTTCAAAAGCATACCTAGGAAATCGTTAAATCTGCTTTTGATTTGTTCCACAAAACCCCTGGAAAAACGAGTAAAAGACAACAATTACCATGGTCCACCCGTCGATCCCTAGAAACCACGTCGCTCACAAAAGTAGGATCCGAAGGTTACATGTGAATGTCTCTTTCATTTTCTTTATATATATATATTTTTTTTTTAAGAAAATTAAAAATTTATTATCTGATTTTATAATTGAATTTGAATTATAAAATCTAAAAAATAAGAGAATAAAAATAAAAACATAATAATAAAACAAGTAAAAAAAAAAACATAAACTGATGGAGAAAACTCGAGCTCCGGATTAGTAGATAGTTCTAACCGACCAAGCCCCAACTGTCCATTTCCTTAATATAAACACACACAACTTCATTTATTCATCATATAATACACACACACCCAGTGATCCATATTTGTAGTCGGAGACCATGTCGAGCACAGCCGGACTTGTTATTCCCTGCAAAGGTAGGTGTTTTTTTTTATCTCTTCTGTGATTTGGGTTTGGTTGGTTTTTTATATATGTATAACACAAAGTGATGGTGGTGGTGGTGGCAGCTGCGGTGGCATGGGAGGCAGGGAAGCCTCTTGTGATGGAACAGGTGGAGGTGGCGCCGCCGCAGGCCATGGAGGTTAGGATCAAAGTCAAGTATACCTCACTATGCCACACCGATGTGTACTTCTGGGAGTGCAAGGTCTGGTTTTTATTCTCTCTGTTATTCAGAAATCGAGTTATTCAGATTTGGGAGAGAAGGCTCAGAAGGTGAATTGAGTTTTTTTGTGTAGGGTCAGACGCCTTTGTTCCCTCGCATCTTTGGACATGAAGCAGCTGGGTAATCTTGTCATCACTTTATTCTTTTTTACCGTACCAAATGCAGTCTCATATAATATTTTAAATTTTTTTAATATATGATATACTTTATTTTATGTATATATATATATATAAAAGTACATATATATATAATTATTTTGAAAAATAAAAATATATGCAGACTGCATTGGAACATTTTCCCTTTTTTTATTTGGCCCTTATATGTGGTTATGTAATTCTGTTGTGGTTTGGGTTTTGATGTTTTTTTTTTATTTTGTGATTTTTGATTTGTGGGTTGTAACTAAGATATTATGTTAATGAATGTCTGTCTGTACATGAATTTGGATTGATGTGCTTTCTATTCTTTGTTTTATATTATTAGTATATATACAAGTGGATATGCTTTGTTTAGGGGAGCCAGAGAGGGCTGGAAAATTTTATTAATTCTTATTTCTTGATTTCTCTTGGGGACTTCTGGAGGGGGCTTGGGGTTGAACACTTAACATATTATTGGTTTATTGTTGATGCTTTTGGAATCCTTCACTCACTTTACTATTTGTGGGTTATTTGGTTGCTTTACCGTTTTCTCAGTACTAGTACATGTGCCCACCTAGAGGGTTCTGATTTGCACAAGTCATGTGTGAAGTAATCTGCACAAGAAATTCTTTTTTTGTTCTCTTTGGCTAGAACTAAGGGTTTGCCTCCTATAGGTCTAACTCCCATAGGGATTTTGGGTGATTCTGTGCATGCGGTTCTTATTATTGTGGGTGATTGTGGGGTTTCTCATCATGAACACACAAAAAAAAGGAAAAAAAAAGAAAAGAAAAGAGGAGGAATAAGAAATGCAGTAAGTGATTATATTCAGACTCCAGCTTATTATTTATTAATGTGCATGTTATGTAGAATTTTCCTATGGGCATATGTCAGTTCTATGTAATGTTAATGGTCTTAAATAACTTGCTTTGCATAATTCTAATGTGGTTTTTCTGTGAGGAATAGAATTTAGAATAACAAAAATCAGCAAATGTTCTCTACAAGTTGATATTTGACTCTAAAATATATGTCTAGCAGTTCACACCGTAGTTTGCATGTTTTGTGGTAAAATGATCTCTTCTTCTTTTTTTTAATATCAAGGGACCCTTCGTGGTTGACCTTACGGTCAAGCTGGAAAGGTTGCCTCCTCCTGTTTATCCCAGTCTTACAGAAAATTCTTTCAAATTAGGTAGTTGTCAAATGATCTCTGTACTTCATAAATTGACAATTACATTTGAAGAAGCAAATATAACTCTCTAATACATACATGTTGATGCTCTTGAAAGATGTTGAGAATTCTTTGATCTTTCTCAACTGTTCCCCTATAAATCATCATTAGTTTTCTTCTCATATCCATCACCGAAAATTAACAGGATTGTGGAGAGTATTGGTGAAGGCGTGACTGATCTCAAGCCGGGTGACCATGTGCTCCCCATTTTCACAGGGGAGTGCAAGGAGTGCCGTCACTGCAAGTCTGAGGAGAGCAACATGTGCGACCTTCTGAGGATCAACACTGACAGAGGGGTCATGCTCAATGATGGCAAGTCCCGCTTCTCCATCAAAGGAAAGCCCATCAACCATTTCCTTGGCACCTCCACCTTCAGCGAGTACACTGTCATCCATGTTGGCTGTCTCGCCAAGATCAACCCTGCTGCCCCTCTCGATAAAGTCTGTGTTGTTAGCTGCGGCATATCAACTGGTAATCATCTTGTTCTATATTTATTTTGCTTTAGTTGTCCTTGTAAATACGGTTGCAGATAATGGTGTCATGTGTTCTTAAATATCAGGTTTGGGAGCTACATTGAATGTGGCTAAACCCAAGAAGGGATCAATAGTTGCTGTCTTTGGGTTGGGAGCTGTTGGATTAGCGGTGAGTTATCTGTTTTTCCCAACATCTTTGTGCGTTAATTTTGCTCATCTTAACATAGTGTTGTTATCGCTGGGATTTTAGGCTTGTGAAGGTGCTAGAATTGCTGGTGCATCAAGAATCATTGGTGTTGATTTAAACCCAAACCGGTTCGAGGCTGGTAAACTATAATTCAATAGAGAACCTCATCTTCTTTGTTCTTGTATGTCAATTGACATTTATGGGCCTGTGTTCTTTTTTTGTTCAGCAAAGAAGTTTGGTGTTACGGACTTTGTGAACCCTAAGGATCACCAAAAGCCAGTGCAGGAGGTGAGTGTCCGCGCATCACAAATGATTGCATGTGTGTTATAGATATTATATAAAAGGAGACAATAACCATGTATTGATCATTACAGGTGATTGCGGAGATGACTGATGGTGGTGTTGACAGAGCTGTAGAATGCACAGGCAACATCAATGCTATGATCTCTGCTTTTGAATGTGTTCATGATGTATGTCCCTTCTAGGAAATAAAATCGTTTCTTCGCTGATGGGCATTGCGATGGATGGTTCATTGATTGTTCAAAAATCATGGTCTTTGCCAGGGATGGGGTGTTGCAGTACTTGTGGGAGTGCCACACCAGGATGCGATCTTCATGAGTAAGCCGATCAACTTCTTGAATGAGAGGACTCTCAAGGGGACCTTCTTTGGGAACTACAAGCCGCGTACGGACATCCCGAACGTGGTTGAGATGTATATGAAGAAGGTATATTTGGTCATTCACAGACCTTCAGTTGTGCTTGTGATGGCTTATGCTTGTTTTTAATTTGTAATAATGGTAATGATGGAGTTGTTCTATGACAGGAGCTGGAGTTGGAGAAGTTCCTCACACATAGGGTCAAGTTCTCTGAGATCAACAAGGCATTTGATTTGATGTTGAAGGGTGAGGGCCTCCGTTGCATTATCACCATGGAGGACTAGAGTGCATGACCACCATTGTAGAAGGCCTTGTAATGTGTGTAGTGATCTCGAATGCCCAGTGTTTCTTCTATGTTCAGATCCAGATTTGAAATAGGAAGAGAATAAAATATTACTAGCTTTGTTTTCTCTGCTGTGAGTAGCATTAGAAAACAGTTTGGGTTTGGGTGATTCTGCTTTTGCGAGAGTATAATATATCACTAGCTTTCTTTTCTCTATTGTGAGTCCATTTGGAAACAGGTTTGGGCGTTTCCGCTTTTGTGGATTCATACCAAATTCGTTTCCTATACACAGCAATTCTAAATCTTGAAGTAGGTGAAAAACATGCTTTAGTTATAAAAAAATAGCATCTGAGCAATCTAAGGAAAATTGTTGTCAAAACCTGCTGTAAGTGAAAAGATATTTTTCAACTTCATTTCCAAACACTAGTATGGCTGTGAATTTGTTGACTGTTTTGTCACCATCAGATGGTGGATGCTTCTTTGTTTTCCATTTTTATCTATTGATGCTTGCTGAAGATTAAGTTGGAACCCCTTTGAATTGTGATTTATCTTCAACTTTATAAGATCACTTGGGTGGTGAAAAATTAAGAGTGACTGGATTATTTTACATTCCATTCCATGAAATAACCATTGAGATCAACAATGAACAAGGAATAAATAGAATTGATAACAACTCATCCAACCTTGTGATGGGGAAAACTGATTCCTAATTCATCTTCATGTATTATATTCTCATCCAAACAATCACCAACATTAGGAAAATCAGAGATACAACCCATTTCAGAGAACCACTAACAACTGCAAATTGCAGATATATCACCCTGCATGTATGGAGGATAATCAATCCTTAAAAGAGTATCCACAGAGTTATGCTGTTGTTCCTGTAACATTGAGACAGATTGGATTCAGCACCAATGGAATGTAAATAAAAAACACCAAGAAGAACTGTTGATGTCAAGTATGCTTACATCTACTTGTATTTCTCCATTATCCTTCTGGCTTCTTCTAATGATTCCTCTTCTGAGGTTGTTGGGGTGCCTCCACCCCCTCTTGGCCCCTCGTCAGAGTTGAAGGCTATGAATATAAAGTATATCAAGCCCATCATGGCCTACCCATTTGAAGGAAGCTTGTCAATTATTTAGTTCCAAACCTCAGAAAACACTTTGGTCATGGAATTCAAATATGAACATTTTAGATGCATTTCTATTGTTTTCCCAGGGATAAACAATCATACAATTGAACTCATCTAAAGATATCAGAGCACTGGATGTGGATCATTCGTCCTCTGAAATTTCAAATAGAAAGAAAGAAGAACATTCAACTAAACTTCAAAGGACCAGCATCTGCTAGAGGAAGCACATAGGATCAGTACACAACACGACAACCACTATATACTGATTATGGATTCAAGCTATTCAGAGCAGATCATACAAATACGAGCACTTGCAAATTGATAGTGAATGTTACTACATGTACAGGGATAACAAAATTTAATATATTTTTTAAAAATTACCGAAAATTAAGGTGAAGGCAGACTCAGCCGAACTGTTATTTTATATTAGTACCTTGCAATAAGAATCAAACAAATTTGTGCTGCAAACGATATACACGATCTATCAAAAGGCTTATAGAGAGGATGGGTCTGTAGGAAGTTGAATAACTCCATGACACAAAAAGTTCTTTAGGGGAGAAATACATGAAACCGGATGTTAACAGGAGAATGTAGACCAAAAACGATTCAATCAAGGTTGCATATGGGAGTCAATGTAACATAAGCTAACACCGAAGCCTACAGTGCTATGTAGACCACTAAGAAACTCTATGTGACATAGTACATAAAAACCAATTTCAGCCATCACAAGTGGAGTTAAACCTTCACCACCCCCCCCCCTTGGGGTGAGGCATAACTGAGGAATAAAGGGAATAAGGGAAAAAAATTATTTGTTTTGGGAGAATAAACCCTAATACCTATGCCTGAATAAGCTAAAATAAGTCGGATAATTATTATAAGGGGGTGTTGCATTGGTGTTGCATTTGTTTATCATAAAAATATCCTTCGGTATCACTTTAAAATATTATCTCACCAAACACTCACACATCCCAACAACATGTCACATCTATCATATCACACATCATATGCACCTCTCACACTAATTCCCAAACACAAGCAAGATATGCAAGAGTATAGTTGAGTAGTTGACATTTAAAAATTCATAAATTTATTCACCTCTCATCTACTACTTATCTCACTTTATCAAGGTCACCCAAACAATAAAAAAATCATTTTTACATTTCCTATCAAGAATAACAAAATGATAATTAAACAAAAATTTACTTATTCTGCATAGATTGTTATATATCCCGGTATATTAATCATGGATAAATAACTCTGTCGCACCCGAGACGTGGGTTAAAGTATGTGAGAATGTGAGATTGTTTGGTAATCCATGTTTCACAAGCATAATCGTCAATTACAACAGGAACAAGTATTCCAAAACGATTACCAGAACAAAGAGCGCCGTCGACAGCACCGATTTAAGTAGGAAAAGCGCAACCGACATAGCAACAACGCCCACGCCTATCCTCGCTATGGGTCTTGGAATAGAAACCTGAAACACAATCAAAGAACTATCAGTGCCATTTGAAAAATACGAAAATCCTAAAACATGGTTTGAATCATAAAAAAAATTAGAGCAACAACTGACAGGCACAAGTTTAGTCCCGGCATCAATTCCATCCTTTCCAACTCTCCATACCGTTTGAACAACTAATCCACATGGAATCGATAAAACCAGTCAGAAACTGAGAAACCAGAATCGATTGGAATGAATGGAATAGAGAATACGTGTTGGGAGGGATCGGGACCTTTGAAGAAGTTGGACTGCGCGGCGACCACTGAAAGGGACGGTAGCGGAGGCATCTGATCTGGGTTGATCCTCCGTGAAATCTCCATGGGCATTTGGGATTCAGAGAGAGGAGATTGGATGAGGGGATTGTGAATTTAGGGTTTCGGATTGTGAACGGGGCCTTGAATTGGAGTGAAATACAGGACAACATTTCTAATGTGTCAAGATAATTTTGTTTTTTATTTTAAATATAATATATAAATAATGTATATATAACCGTTGAAATAGAAAATCGCTTTTATGTGGCTCTTGGGTCGTAGTAGTTTAGTAGTCCTAAAATGCCACGCATTGTCAACCATTTGTCGGAAGCCTATTGTTAGTGGCATTTTATGGTTAATAAAATAAAACTCATATTATTATATTTGGGTAAATGAAATGTATTGATAAATAAAATATATTTCGTTCGTTGTGTAAAAAAATCATGATAAAATTTGAATAATTATTCTAATTTTAAAATAAACATAAAGATTTTTAATTGAGTGTAATGATATTATACAATTTTTTTATTATGATAAATAAAAATAAAATGTATGAATTTTTCTCCCTAAAATTTGGATGATTGATCTCCAAACCTTGACCCCTCCTTTGTAGTGGATAATCAACAGAAAATATGGATGAATACTAGATAATAACTTCTATTTGCTATTTGTTTTTCTCAGATAATTCATGATAGTTATATCTGGATAAATTAAATAAAGTCTGTTGGCTATTATAAGAAAATGCTAAATTTGTTTATAAAGATTTATCTATACCAAAAGATAAAAATATCATTCTCGTCCATTTTGAAAAAAGTATCCCACATAACAGTCTCACACATAATTTTAAAAATTGTTACATTTATTAAATCAATCACACATCTTTTATGCTTTTTAAATGGTATATTTGTCATTTAAAAAGTCATAATAAACTCTTATTCATCTCTTATCAACTATTTATAATCATTTAATCCAAGGTAAATCAAACAACAAAAATGTCACTTTCATATTTCCTAACGAGAATAGTAGAAAAGACAATCAAACAAAATTTTGTTTATTCAACATGGATTGAATAAATCCCAATATAACTATCAATGGCGATCGAGCCTATTTCACACCCCGTATAGACCCTAAGCCCATATCTGGAATAAATAAGAATTTATATGTCAAATAACTAGTATAAAATTGTATAATTATTCTTGCTACCCCCTCAGATTAAATTATTTCAGTTTATTTAACCCATTTGAATATATGAATCTCATTATCAAATCAACTGTCATTACCTCTTATAAATCAAATGACTCACATGTGTCAGCTAAACAACAAAACTTTATTATGACATTTCCCAACACGTCTACGCTAGAATCATCATAAACATCTTAATATCTTAATTCTCTATACAAACGGGCTAATCTCTTATGCCACATCAAGTATCGTCGGATCAGACGATTTCCTCTTACGCAGTTACGCCCCCGTTTGAATTATTAACAGGAATAATCTTTATTCGTTGTTTGTTATAATAAACTCTGAAGCTATGTATTATATGTCTAAAAGGTGAAATAGCTTATCAACTATCCTGAGAATAAAAATACCCCTCACCATCATTAAAAAAAATTATCACTCTTACTTTAACACACTCCAATGATACACCCATCTTTATTAATAACCATCTATAAAGTCCATTGTATAATACCCAAAAAAAATCGAATTAATTCGAAATCCCCTCTTCTTATTTGCATCTGCTTCCACGTGTACATCCATCCCCTCAACTTCATCTCCCTCACCCAGATTTTCATCCCCATCAACTTCATCTCCCTCATTAACGGTGGTGCATTATTTCTCGAACTGGAGTGTGCGACAGACCCACCAGAAGTCGAATTTGGGGACAAGGCGGCGTCGACGAGAGAAGACGAAGGGGGCATTCCAGATCGACGACGGTGCATCGACGGAATGAACCAGAACGGCTCGAACTACCATCCGGTGGCATAGAAGAACAAACCAAAGGGGTCAAGATCTCATTTGATCTTCTGGTATGATTTTTGGATCCATGAAATAATTGTTGAATAATATTTGGTTGTTGTAGTTTTTTTTCTCTTTCAAATATGCTCGCCTATTTATAACGGTGTTTCTCTCAGGTTCATGTATATAATATAAGCTTCCTTTATTTCATAAAGAACCACTCTATGTCCATGCACAGAAAGTCTAGTTTGAATTCAGTGGATGGATGTGCTTTTCAGAGGGCATGGCATGACCTAATCCCCAATCGCATCTTGATATACTGCCTGTATAATTGATTTTCTTTTATTTTATATAGTTAACATTACCTTGTAACATCACCTAGTTTATTTATAATCTCTCCATAGATGTATAATTTTATAATGGATGGCAAATATATATTCAATGTTATTTGTGCTAAAAACTTATATAAAAGGCTAGTGTTATTTGGTACAACAGCAATGTTGGCAGTGTTACTTGTGTAATCAAATTATTTAATTTTATTCACAACCTATGATTTATATTTTTTTTCTATTTGTGTCCAACTCATTGAGTAAATATAATTAAATTGATATAAGATAATTAGAATCACCACAAAGCAATTGGAATTACTACTGCATACATAGATTAGTTGTAAAAAATAATAAATGCCCACGATAAAATATTCATAAGATGGACGGTTCAGATTTAATTACACTAATCATGGATTGATTTATATTCATATACACCAAACACAAAATTATATTACAAGGGCAAAATTGACATTTTAAAAATAATAACTCTCTATCCATCCCTTATCAACCATTTATCCACAGTTTATTCTAGGTCAACTAAACACTACAAATCTGAATTTTACGTTTCCCAATAAGAATAAATAAGAATAACAGAAATTGCAACCAAACACGGATAGGCTTATTCTGCCAAACACTGTTATCTATCCCCGTATAACTATCAGGGCTGAATAAGACAATTCTAGTTCCCAAACGGGGGGGGGGGGGGGTTTATGCCACATCAAGTATCGTCGGATCAGACGATTTCCTCTTACGCAGTTACGCCCCCATCAAGCATAGCATCAGACGATCTAGACCGTCAGATCACATGCCAACCGTCGTGATTCAACTTGGTTTAGTCCACGTGGATGCTTATCCTCGCATTCAAACATGCTGAATTCGCTGTGCCGCGCGCGTATCCAATACGAATTGAACTGTGGGGCCATGCAAATAAACCCCGCTCCCATCGGGCTCGGATTAGTTGATGGAACAGAAAACATGAATAGTGTTCAATCACCCAAGGCCACATAGCATCAAACGGGGCATATAAATGCATCTCAAAAAAGTTGACGTTTGTGCATTAAATGCAGCTTCAAAGTCCAAACCACGTCAATAAGAAACGTAACAATTGTATTAATGTCATTGTAAAATAAAATAATTATAAATCAGTCCCTTTAATTGAATCAAACGGCGTCAAAGAATTTCATGGAAGAGATTATTATTTCATCTTTTGAGACTTCGGATACTCATGAGATTATTTCATCAATTTCTTGTTATTGGTTTAAAATTTAATTATTAGATATAAATTCATTTTCATTTTTTGATAAGTTGAATCATTTTATTAATACTTTGATCGGATAAGTGAAATTAAATATTTCCAATGCCGATATGGAAGATGCACGAGGGGTGCCAAAAATTGATATGGAATTTGATAAGTATTTTCAACTTTGAAAATGTTGTTTTAAGCTCATATTGATTTTTATTTAGTTTTTATAAAAACTATTTTTTATTTAATAAATAATGTGATTGGTGGAGTGCATTCCCAATAGTAGAAGTAAAATTTTACATTCAATTTTTTTTATCATCCTACGTGCATTCTGTCCATATTTTTAATTTTTTTATATACCTCATCTATTTATACACACACGTGACTATATTAATTTGAATTAAAAAAAATTAAGTATAACAACACTCATAATGAGAAAAAAAATTGTTTGGTAAAAATTTGTTTTTAATAATATATATGGACTTTAACGCAATTTCTACATTTTTTTGAGACATTGTTTAATGCCTCGTTTGATTGATTTGTAATTCTTTTATTTCATAATTACTTTAATACAAATGTTGCTTTTCTTACAGCCGCAGTTAATATATAAACGCGAGTTTTTTTGAGACACCGTTTATATGCGCCGTTTGATCCTACGTGGCCTTGGGTGATTGGACACTATTCATGTTTCCTATTCAATCCGAAACCAGCTAATCCGAGCCATCTCAGTCTCACGTGAAGGTTTGCTTTTAACAATAACTCGGTTGTATGGAGTCATTGGTGAGCAATATCGAATGAGTCCCAAGGGAGACCATTAGATCGGATGAGGTTTTAATAATAACTTATTAGCTGAGTTAAAAGTCTCCTTCAGATTTACCATCAATTGATGTGTGGGGACGTATAGCTTGGCATAATTGATGTGGGACCTGTTACCTACTAATGTTTTAAATCTAGACAACAGAGTTTAACATGAAACTTTTTGTTTTTTTACTTGATCACATGTAAGATATTTCATACTTGTCATCAGGCCTAGGAAGGGACATAAGTTTTTAAAAACTTATAATTAATGATTGTCATGCACATGTTTGCCGCGATGGTATTATGGGGGTAAGTCCGCTAGTACGGACTTTCTAAAACTTATTAGCTTTTTTCTAGGCCCTTATTAATCCATATTCACTTAATAGTAGTTTATTATTGTAATAAATCGGGACCATCACCCTCCAGATCTTTGTATCAGAAATAATAAAATAAAATGTTGGAGGAAGGTGTAGGACATAAATTTAAATTTGTTTAACCTCAAAGCTATAAGCTTATCCATTACAAATTTTGTCAACAATCATTTTTTTCTCCTTGTACTAAAAAAATCCAAAAACAATATCATTTAAAATCACTCTTCAACATGGTCATTCTTAGAATGCAATATTTCATTCATCATTCATTCCCACACAATTAGACTTAAGTAGAAATTGTCAGGCCATATATGTTTATTATATTGACCTTATGCTTATTTTAATATTTAATTTATCAAAACTTTTTTTATTTGTGACAAACTGAAACTTTCATTGTTATTTTAGAAAGTTACTATTCTTAAGTATTTATAAAATTTTGATATATTTAATCTTAAAATTCGAACAAGTATTCCATATATACAATTTATTTTTTTTATAAAAATAAAAAATACATATATAATCAACGGTGCAGAATGGTTTTATTATTTTTTTATTCCCCCGCCAGTCTGGATGCTTCCACGCTTATTAAGCTTACGTCATCTGCAGTCCGTACTAGCGGACTTACCCCCTCCATAAAACCCACTCACCCCTCACGAGTCCCCACGCATTACCTGCCCAGGTTTCAAATTCACCATCACTGCTCTCTCTCTCTCTCTCTCACTCTCAATTAACAATGGCGTCCGTTACCCTACATTGCTTCGTCCACCCCACTCGCATCGGCTCTCGATCTCCATCCATAACCTTCAACTCTATCGTCTCCCTCCACGCAACAAACAGAACCCTCTCTCCATCCGATCTTGGTCCATCACCTTCAGAGGGGATCAAGAGGAAGCGTAGCCTTCGATCGTCCGCCTCAGCCGACAATCGCGTGGAACTCGACGAGAACCCCGAGGGGATCATCTCCGGAGAGTGGCCCGAGAACTTCTCCCTCCTCAGCTACGAAGATCTGAGGGCTTACTTGGAACCCCAGATATTCACCGAGAAGGTTTTCTGATGATTTCTTCTTTGTTTGATGCGCGATTGTTGTGTCAGTGTTTTGGATGTCATGAGATCTTGTGCAGATGCAACCGTCGTCGGTGCTGGGGGAGGTGATGTCGACTCCGGTGCAGACGGCGACGGTGGATCAGACGCTGCAGCAGATCGTTCACCACTTCGAGACCGTGTCGGGTCTCCCCGTCGTCGATGATGGAGCCAGATGCATCGGTGTTGTATCCAAGAAAGACTTTTCCAGAGCTTCTAACGGGGTTTGTTTGTTGCGGTTCTTTTGGTGAATTCTTTAGTTTTGTTGTTTCGGCTTTTTTTTATGGTGTTTGGTGGCTAAGATTAAAATTATTCCATGATATGTTTTTTTTTAATTGCTTATTGGTTTAATCTGATCCTGTTTTGGGCTTGTTTAGACGTATGTGGAGTTAGAAATTTCTTTGGCTAACGGACCCAGCAAAAACTGTATTGTTCCTTTACAAGTCATTGGTGTGCAATGGATTTGTGGAGGAAGAGGAGGGATGGATCTTGTATTAATGTTTTTTTGTTTAGTCTAATGTTTTGTTTGCGTGAGCTTCCCTGTTTTTCAACATAAGTTCGAGTTTGTAGGCTTAGAAAATAATTGTAGCCTAACTGGGATTTCTGAAGTCTAATAATAGCTTGACGTATATATTCAAATATTTCCAACCTTATAAGAGCCTCCTTTATCTATTCTTTGGTGTCAGAATCTCTTATGGAGGGCTTGTGGAAAAACTCAGTGCCTATGAACACCAAATCGCACAAAAGAAGCTTTTATTTTTTGTTTTATATTTGGTTTAATTATCAATAAACTCTCGTTAATCCTACAAGAGTTATTTGAACTAAGAGCTGTGTCCTTCCCATTTTTGAGATATTCAAGTCTTCTTAAATAGAGTTCCAAGCTTTTTGTCAGTCTAAGGATGCTGAACTTGCATCTGTTTTTAAATTGAAAACTTTGTACAAACCCTCATGGAAAACAATGACTTGATCTATCATTTATTACCCTAGAGACCTTGTGCTGGAATTGTTATTGAATATATTGTATAGAGAGGCATAGAGTTTAAGGTTTTATTTGGGTAGAAGAATAGATGTGGGATTAGGTGGCATAGGGGTGAATAAGCCCAACTGTACTCCATGAATATAATCTTTCTATTGCAACATAAATTTCACTGCATTCTGTTATTGCATATTTTTCATGGGCCTATCAATATGTCAATTTTTTTCTTCTCAACTTTGGTTGAAACAAAGTGGAATTGCACAATTGTCTTGGCTTTGAGTTGCGATCGTTGAGTCTAATAGGACATGAATTGCATCAGGTATTGTAATTTCAAATAACAAGGGTAAATTGGCATATTTTGGTTTATTCTAACAGATCACTTAACGCATTTGTTCTATCTTTTTGTAACTTTCTCCAGATTATTAGTCTATCCATCTTAGCTGATCTGACACCTGAGATCCAGTCTTCCAATTGCACCTTGTCTTGTTATTCATACACACATCTGAGTGTGAAGAATGGGAAACATCACTAATGATTATCAAAAATCAATGTATATTTAAACCTTGGATCGCCTATTTTTTTGGGGAAAGAACCCTCTGATAGAATGTTAATCAGAAGAATCAGAGAGATTAGGCAATTATCCTTTCGCCGGATGATACCAAAAATCAGCTGTTGAATATGGCGAAGTTGAAGCAGTGCTTGTCTTAGCATTTAGCAAGTAATAGTGTTGTTGTTGGTGGTTAGAACCAGGGACAGAAGAGGAATTTGATTAAGAGGGAGCAACCATAAAGAGTGTGGGTAAGAGGGAGAACACATTGGATGTGTGGGTGAGGGGTGGGGTGGTGCAAAATGAGAAAGGGTATGATGGATTGAGGGAGAAACCGTAGGATGTTTTGTGAAGAAGAAAGTTTGAGAGAAATTTTGTTATAGGGTGGTTGTATCCTAGTTACTATTTGCCTGGCTTGGCTACAGTATCTGAGTCCTCTGATTGGTAGAAGAAAACTTTTAAAGAAGACTAGAACCCATCAGTGTTGGTGTTTGTTGGAGTCACCATGTTTCTTGTAAGTCTATTACGGTTGGGAGGGTTTTCTCAATAATGGTTGGACAATTCTTCGATATAGGCTGTTACTGTTCTAAATGCTGTTCACATAGTGGTCATCTTTATCTCTTTTTTTTTTTCCTCATGCCAAGCATCTTTCACCCTTGTTGTGGCAGGTTTAAAAGGCATCAAGGCCCATCATGATAAAGTACTACATTTTTTAAGTTATGAAACTACGGATCATGTAATGAGCTTCTCCCCCTTCTTGATTGCCTAGAAGTAGTATTCTAGTCTACAAAAAGATATGTTGGAGTGTGTGTGTGTGCGTGTGTGATGGGTTGCACATGGTAGTCGAGCCTTGTCTTATATAATCGCCCCTGTGCAATTCGTTGTTTAGCTTCTTCCCCTTTCATATATCTAAAGTATCTTCATTATTGGACTTGGTCATCATGAGTTCCCTCGATGACTGAATGAATTTTTCTTCTCATACAATGTAATTATGATCGAATTTATATTGTGAAAAAATAATGTGTGAAAATTATTTTAATTTTTTTTTGGGGGTTTGGGGTGGGGGGGGGGGTGTTGGGGGCATTTGAACTTTCTAAGGTAGTCTGCTTGGTGAATTTATATAAATTTCCAGAATCTAGTTGATTACTTTATTCACCAAGTCTTGACATGCTGGAGCCCCACAAATTAGTTACTCTTCTATGGTCGATCTGAAGTGAAACTTCTATTCAAGATAAATTGATTAAAAGATGACATTTACTATCAGCTGACATCAGTAGAGTGTTTTATGCGGAGGGCGGGTAGGCAGCTTAAAAGATAAGAGGGTAGAAGTGTTAAGGCTAAAATCTCCCAAATCTTCATCCCCCGATTTGGGCCATATGGCTTGCTAGGAACCAAATGCTTCTCTGGAAATCTACACCAATTGCTGAGACTGTCTGGGTGTCAACCGTGTGTTTTATACTGATAGAGCTGGTTCTGTGCTGGGGCTTCGAGGGTGTGCATTGATGGGGTTATTCTTGTTAAAGAGGATTAAGGGTGATGCCCCTCAGGTTCTCATCGATCTCTGGTCTACTGGGCCTGTGGTGGTTTTTTTTTTCTGCCAATTAATTTTGATTTTTCTTCCTTTCCTCTTTTCTCTTTCGCCATGTACTCTTTTTCTTTAATAGTAATAGCCAATCTTTTCCAAAAGAAAAAAAAAGGGAAAAAAGAAAGGAAAAAGAGAGTATGTTTTATGCAAAATAGGCTCATCTCTCAAGGTATCACGCTTTCTTAAATTGCTGTAATGATATCAGTGTCTAATGTAGGTGTGTGTCTTATCATTTTTCTTGTTTATACAAGACCATCTGTGATTCAATTTTCTTTTTGTCAAGTATGTGAATAGAATTGTAGTTATTCAATTTCATGGGGAAGTTGAATGTATAGATGGTATTCCCCCTCTAATCGATTTCCTTTTGCAGTTGAAATCGAAGGTTTGGGAAGTCATGTCATCTCCTGCCATCACTCTATCCCCGGACAAGACAGTCATGGGTAATTTATGTCTTCCAGATATGCCTAAGGTTCCATCTTATTCATGTAAATAGAATTTTCTTTATAAATTCTTGTAATTGCAGATGCTGCAGCTCGGATGCTCAAGGAAAAGGTCCACAGGATTCCGATACTTAGCCAGGACGGCCGTGTCATAGGTGAGGCTCATGTCATCTAAGTGTGTTATATGATGGGATTGTGGTTTATGTTTAGCAGATACTCACTCAGATTGCATTAACAGGCATAGTAACTCGCACTGATGTCTTCAAAGCTCTGGAGAAACTGGAGATATGATCCCTCATCCATCACCATCCACCACTGGATCCCTTTCTGTACATATGTAAATATGTTCTGTCACGAGGCATGTATGGAATACTGTGTTGTAGATGTCGCCCACACTTAACCTCTTAAATAAAATGATGGTTATTATATTGTACTGATGTCCCTATGTAGATGGTGATTGATGGTGAGCCAATTAACACTAGTTGGCCTATAAATGGACTCTGGGAATAGAGGCTCACAAAACTAAGGCCCATCGGCCCACGGGACATCTGTTAGGGGTGCTTGAGCTATTAGCGTCTGATTCTGCTTTTTTATTAGGTTTTTTTTCTTTTTTTTTGCATGTGTACCATAAAAAAAGGGCTATTACTTTTTAGGGAAAAATCCATATAACCCCCCACAAACATATGAAAATCCAGATAACCCCCTGCATTTTTCCTAAATCCAAATAACCCCTCATAAACATAACCAAAATTCAAAACAACCCTCTGAGTTAATTAACCACAGACAGAATCAGAATATTCATGGAATATTCTGTTATCCTAACCAACCTAAAATGCAACAATCCAAATAAGCCCATCTAAACTATGAAAAACATATACAACCCCCTCACAATTACATTTTTATCCTTTTTTCCCCAACAAAGGTCTTCATCTTTCTCAATTCCTTGAAACCCCCTCTCAAAATATTCATCGAGGCAGAGGGCGGCAATCTTGGGGAGGTCTCCGGTGGTGAATGCAAGGACGGGCTTAGAATCGGAGGTGCGTTTGGAGATCTCGGAGGACGGAGGGGGTGTTGGGGGGGTTGATGGTGATGATGATGGCGTTGAGGGAGAGGAAGGAGAGGAGCGGGGGATGTCGACGTGGCGGATCCGAAGGCGGACACGAATCCCCCTCCAGCGGATCCAGGCGGGGGTTCCGACGGTGGAGTCGGTCGGGTCTTCTTCTTCTTTGCCTTCGTCGCGGATGATGTCGAGGAGGGTGTGGCTGGGGATCTTGCGGAGGAGGATATGGAGATCCAGGAGATCGGAGAGGTTGGTGGAGGAGGAATTGAAGCAAATCTGGTGGTGGTGATGATGGTCTTTATTTATTTATTTTTTTTTTCACTGTTGAAGATGATGATCTGTATGATTGAAGTAAAGAGAAAAAGAGAAGGGAGATCTTGGAGAGAGAGGTGGAGGAGAGGATGGCGTGGAGGAGGGTTTTTGGGAGAGAGAGGGGTGGGTTAGGATATGAAGGGGTGTGATTGGTTTGTCTTAAATATACAAAAAAATAGTAACATGGGGTGGGTTGAAGAACTGATGGGGTGATATCAAATGCTTCTACTGGGTTTAAGTTCATTAGTGGGGGTATAAATGTAAATGCACATGTTTGATTAAATTCAGTTAACCGATAGTTAACTTAACTGACAGAGGGGACTGTTTTGAATTTTGGCTATGTTTATGGGGGGTTATCTGGATTTAGGAAAAATGCAGGGGGTTATCTGGATTTTTGTATATTTATGGGGGGGTTTATATGGATTTTTTCCTAATTTTTATACTACCACAAATAACATTTATTTATATACATGAAAAATGTGTCCTTTGTTATCTTTTTAATCAAAATCAAATTTAATTATAGTTAGTTCTTAACCAACAAATGAAAATGACAAAAATAATATTTACATAATATTTGTCATAATGTAAATAACTAAACATGATAACATAATTTATCTCTTGTCAATTCATCCTTCTCAACCTTATCTAGCCTCTTTTTTTCAATCAAGATTTAGGTTTTATTTTATAATATATCATTATGAAAGATATATATTAATAGTTTTTTTCAAAAAATATTATTTCATACCTACAAATGGAAGTATTAATAATTATTATCTATTTTCTAATAAATAAATTTTATGATTAATTTTTTTTATTTTACATGAAATTTATCAATTTCATGTTTAAATTAACATTTTTTAGGGGTTTTTGAACTATTTTTAAATTTATCAATACCTACTGATCTATTTTTTTTCATTTTGAAAAAAGAATTTTTGCTGATAATGAATATACATTATGTTATCATAATTTATGAGACTATAAACAAGATTGCAAAACAAATTAAATGTATCAACTCTCTTGTGGGAATTGAGGCTCACAAAACCAAGGCCCATCGTCCCACGAGGCATCTATTAGTAGGCATGTCAACGGGTCGCAGGTTGACTCAAACTCAACCCGATAAAAAGCGTAAATACCCGATCTGAATGACCAGATCCTATGGACCTGATTAATCGAACTCAAATATTATGTGATTTTTTTTATTTATGATCTAACACAACACTCATGATTCAATTAAACATTTATAACTAAATATTTAATAATCATTTAAAATTTTAGACATTTGAAATATTTTGAGAACCTCTTGATTTCATGTAAAAGCATAATAATTCAAACCGTATTCCAAATGTTCCTTCATAAAACATTAAAAAATCAAAATAATGAATAACTATTTATAATATACAAGACTATTGAAAAGAAAAAAAATGAAGCCATCGTAGGCGCTTAAGAAGTTTCTTGATCTCTCTTTGTTTGATCTGGACTTGTTAATGGGTCGACCCAACATGACCTGAGACCCAATATGGACTCGACAATCAAATGGGTTGGGTCCGGGCAGGGCCGGCTCTTTTATTAGGCTACTTAGGCAATTGCCTAAGGCCCCCAGATGCACAAAGACCTCTATTTTTTTTAATTTATAAGTAGATTCACATGTTAGCCAATAATAATTTAACACCTTACAAAAAAAATATTTATTTTTTAAAACAATTAATAGTCATTTTGATATAGTAAAAAAGTAACTAATAAAAAATTGACAACATCTTATGATACCTAAAAAATAGCAAAACAAAAAAATTTACATAACCAATAGGATTTAAAGTCTTTTTTGAATCCTAAAAAAATAGGAATATGAAACAGTGAGGCTAAAAAAGTGTTGTTATTGTTTTTCATACTCTTTTATCATTTTCAATATATTCTTTCTTTATTTTAAAAAAAAAATTTCTCACTCTATTTCTTCTTTACATAAAAAAACCTCTTCACTTTCTATTTGCTGTAAACTAAAAAAAATTATGTAGTGTAAACAACAAGGAATAATTTTTTTATATTTGAATCAAATAAAAACTTATATATAAAATCTTCATTAATAATTTTGCAGTCCAAAAAACTAGAAGAATTATTTTTAATTAAAAAAATTAATAATTTAAAAGTAAAATAAATATTAATTAATTGTCTTAAGCCCCATAATATATCGGGCCGGCCTGGGTCCGGGTCCACCTTGCCCGGCCTGAACCTGACCTGTTGACAGGCCTTGCTTGAGCTATCAGTGTGTGATTCTGTTTTTCTTTTTTATTTATTAAAGAGCTCTGTTGCAAGTAGTTTTTTTTTGTTTAACTTTAATTTCAATCATATACTCACATTGTTAGAAATTCATCATATTTTTTATAAGTGGATCAATACAATTCATTAAAATATGTATTATGTATATTAGTATATATAATGAGATATATTATTTTAAAAAAAAATTAAAAATATATATGAGCTGAAATTTAGACCGAAAAGAAGCCTGTATGTAACATTTTCCTTCGTTAAATGTTATACTGTTACACATAATTTTCATTATAGTCTCACCTCTAATCCTATGTAATATACTCCATAGGAAAATTTTCCTTTTTAAAAAAAAATAGTTCCCTAGTGTTGCTGTAGTAGTTGTTGACCCTATTTGATAAAAACGGATGGACCAAGCCTGGAATCCCCACGTGTGGACCCAAATCAAAATGTATAGGATCGACATGGCCGGTGGTCGTGGTGTGGGGACCACAGGTCTTCTTCCCCCACGTGTGACCGAAAGAGGTTCCGATCTTCCATGGATTCCAGCCTCGGTTCAGTTCACCCTCCAAACTTGACATTTTGAATACGAGTCCCATCAATGCATGTCGTTTGTTTTTGGAGTGAATCCATGTTGTTTTTTTTTATCAATACTAAGTACAGTGACATGAACAATGGGGGCCCGTTTAAGAATCTATTTATTGAGTTTTTCTATTGACCAGTAGAAATATATCCAAGCACTATCTTTTTTGTAGTCTGTTTTGTAGAAAGTTTTTTTAATTGGGCTACATAAAATGTGGCAATATAAATGGATGATACTCACACTGGCCTTGATAAAATTTCACGTGCGTGGAATTAGTCTTTATCCAACCATTGGTTAAAAAAATAGATTGAACTAATAAGTTTTATTCATTCTATCCCTTCTTTTCCAGCTGGATGAGTACTATTCAGAGCTTGTCACTACACATTTTTGTAAAGTTGGAACAAGATTCATAGAGCCCTCTTCACCTTTCTTGGAAACTGAAGATGTGCACGCATTAGACATCAATAAAAGAAAAAAAAAACATTAGATTTGTTACAAACCGAGAATATCTGTTCTCCATTCAATACAATTCTATTTCCATATCTACTCATGTGGTCAACTAGCCAACAAATTCCAAACTTTCTTTACAATCCATCCCCAAAACACGATGGAAGCTAACGAAAACAAAATAATTAAGCCCCAAAAGAACAAACAAAATTGATTTCAAAACACTGATCATTAAGAGCTAGTAAAAAAATGCTAGCTTTTATTTAAGCCTTGGATGAAGAAGAATATTGAGACGTGGTAGCCGAGAAGCAATTGTTGTTGTTGTTGTTGTTGTTGTTGTTTTGACACAATGAAGACGACGTCGTCGACGACGTAGTCCCTCCCGGAGGGGCTACCGAGGACCCTTTGATGAGCACATCGACCTTCGCGTACTCCTCCCTCTCCAGGCGGATCTCCTTTAACATGGCGGCGACATCCTTCATTGTGGGTCGCTCGTCCGGGTACGGGTTCACGCATAGGAGGGCCACGCCGAGCACCTGAAGCATCTCCTCCAATTCGGACTCTGGCCGCCCACGCATGCTCTGGTCTAAGACATCCATGTATGAGGCGCAGCCCCTCCTGCGCCTCACCCAGTCCACCACGTGCAGCCCGTCTGGGATCGTCGGGTCGATCGGTTGCTTCCCCGTGAGCACCTCGAGCACCACCACGCCATAGCTGTAGACGTCGCTCTTCTCCGTGATCTTCATCATGTACCCATACTCTGCGAACACCGAAATCCGATCAATTCAACAACTCAATTTGAACATTAAAGAAGAGTTGCGCGCGTGCGCGCACTCACCTGGTGCAATGTAGCCGTAGGAACCGGCGACAGTGTTGGACGACCTGCCGAAGTCCCCCTCAGCGTTGACGAGCTTCGCCAACCCGAAATCCGCGATGTAGGGCTCGAAATCGAGGCCGATGAGTATGTTGTTCGCCTTGATGTCCCTGTGCACGATCGGGGGCACGCAATCGTGGTGCAGATACGCCAGCCCCTGCGCGGCCCCGAGCACGATCCGGTACCTGAGGTCCCACTCGAGCGAGAACCCGGTGCGCTCGTGAAGTAGCCCGCCGAGGCTCCCGTTCGCCATGTAATCGTACATGAGCAGCCTCGTGTTCTTGTTCCAGCAGCACCCGAGGAACCTCACGATGTTCTTGTGGCGTATCGTGCCCAGCGTGCGCACCTCCGCAGAGAACGAGTCGCGCACGCCCGCGCCGCCCGCGTCGTCTTTCGTATTAACCGCGCACGACGAGGGCCAGAGCTTCTTGACCGCGATGGCCTCCCCGTTGTCAACATCCACCCGGTAGACCACGCCGGAGCAGCCCTTTCCGATCACATTGGCGTCGACGAGCCTCCGCACCACCTCGTCCACGGAGAAGCTCAGCTTCTGGAACGGCGTGAATTGCCACGGCCACTTCTCCCCTCCCTCCGCCTCGGACTCCTCGTCCCCTTCGCCTTTCCCGCCCTTCCTCAGCCCGCCCTTCGCTCGCATAATCCCGATCATCACCAGAACCATCGCGACCACCATTGCGATCAGCGATGCGATCACCATCTTCACCTTGCGCAGCCGCGCCTGTTCTTTGGACACCGAGCTCACGCCGTCCCCGTCGAATCCCACGAAGCAGACATCGCCGCCACCCGTGCAGAGGCCTGCATTGCCAGCGAGGTTCGACGAGGAGAGCTGGCGGAAGAGCTTCGTATCGGGAAGGTATCCTGTGAAGTTGTTGTGGGAGATATTAAGCACAACGAGGTTCACAAGCCCCGCGAGCGGTGCGAGGCCCGCTGAGAGGGCGTTGTAGGAGATGTCGAGCACAGAGAGCTTGTCGAGCGAGGCGATCCCTGGCGGGACGGGCCCTGAAAGCGAATTCAAGCTCAGATTAAGCGCGATGTCGAGCCCTTCGATCCTGCAAAGCTCATCTGGGATCGGGCCGGACAACCGGTTGTTGCTCAAGTCGAGCAATTGGAGTGACAAGCAGTGCCCGAGCGAGGCGGGGATCGGACCCGAGAGAGAATTCCCGCTAAGCACGAGCTTATTGATTGATACAAGCCTCCCGAACCCGTCCGGGATCGGCCCGGTGAACCGGTTCACCGAGGCGTCAAGTATCTGCAACCCAGTCAAGAACGACAGCGACGAGGGCAGGGGCCCGTCGAGGGTGTTGTTGCTCAAGTTCACCATCTGAAGCTTAGTACAATTGCCGATCTCCTCCGGGACCGGACCGATAAGTCGATTATCCGACAAATCAAGAAAATCAAGCTCACCCAATCCGCCAACCTCTTTGGGGATGCCCCCACCGATGCGATTGTTGCCGAGGCGGAGGCGGATAAGCGAAGCGCACCGCCCGATCTCGGGAGGGATCGGGCCCGATATGTCATTGGATAAAAGCAAGAGCTTTGTGAGGTTGCGGAGCAAGAACAGCCCGGGCGGGATGGACCCAGTGAGGCGATTGTGCGAGAGATCGAGCGCCTGAAGCGAAGCGCAGTTTGCGAGCGACGAAGGGATGGCGCCTTCCAATTGATTGTCCCAAGCGAAGAAGACGGCGAGCGACGCGAGCGAACCGATCTCGGGCGGGATGAGCCCGGACACCTGATTCGTGTCCAATTGAAGCTGCGAGAGTTGGGTCAGGTTTGAAAGGAAAGAAGGGATCGAACCCGAGACGTTGTTGTCGCTCAGCATCAACTCCTCTAACAATGACAGCCTCCCGAACGAGTCCGGGATCGCGCCGGAGATGGTGTTGATGGAGAGATCGATCATGGTAAGGCTCGTGCAGTTTCCTATCTCTTCCGGGATGTCTCCGGCGAAGCCGTTCTGCCATAATAAGAGCCTCTCAAGCCTCGCGAGCTTGCCGAGCTCCTTCGGCAGGGGACCGGAGAGGGAGTTCTCGTAGAGGTAGAGATTGACGAGGTCCGAACAGTTTCCGAGCTCCGGGGGAATCCCGCCGGATAACATGGCGGTGTAGACGGAGAGGGTCTGGAGGTTCTTCAGCCTCCCAAGCTCCGGCGGGATTTCGCCGGAGATTTTCGTCTCCGCGAGACCTAGAGTCGTCAGCCCCGCGCAGTTCGATATCTCCGGCGGGATGGGGCCGGAGAGGTCGCGGTTGCCGCCGGCGCGGAGTTCGATGAGTGCGGTGAGTCCGCCCAGCTCCGGCGGGATGGGGCCGGAAAGGCGGTTGTCGAAGATGTGAAGGTGGCGGAGGGAGGCGCACGCGCCGAGCGAGGCAGGGATGGGGCCGGAGAGGGAGTTGGAATCGAGCAACAAAGACTCCAGCTTTTTGAGCTTTCCGAGGGATGAGGGGATGGGGCCGGTGAGGCTGTTGGAGCTGAGGTCGAGGACGGTGAGGGAGGCGGCGGAGGCGACCGTGTCGGGGATGGGTCCGGTGAGGTTGGCGCCGGAGACGACGAGGTGGGTGAGGCGGGTGAGGGTGGCGAAGAGGGTCGGGGGGAGGGGGAGGGCGAGCTCTACGGATTGGATGGTGATGTGGGTGATGAAGTTTTGGGGGGAACAAGTGATGGAGGACCAATTGCAGGGGTTTGGGTCGGAGGGGACCCAATCGGGGAAGGATGTGGAGGAGTTTTGGACCCAAGAGAGGAGGGCGAGGGATTCTGGGTTTTGGGTGGTTGATTGAGAGAGGGAGAGGTTGAAGAAGAAGAGGAGGAGGAGAGAAAGTGAAGCAATGGTGGTGGAGGTGGTGGTGGGGGGTTGTGGGTGGTGTCTCGACCTCGGCATCGGCGACATCACTACAAATCCCAATCCGCGCACACAGACACAGTTTGGGTTTTTTTGGGGGGGCTGTTACATGGAGGTTTGCATTGGGTCTCCTCCCATCACAAGTGTTTAGACTAATTAAATTTTGGATTTTTTTAAGAATACAATGGGTGTGTTTTGGGGGGAGGGGGGATAGAGTGTGTGTGTTTGATGAAGGCTTCGTTTGCAAGCAAATTGGGGGGTGGGGGGTTCTTACTGTCTTTCTCTTGCTCTAGAGTTGAATTTCTTGTTCTTGGATTTTTATATGATACTTTATTTTCTGGAAAGTGTTTTTCAATGATACTTGATACTTGCTTCCTCTGTTTGCGGGAGTCTGTTTAAAAATGCAGGAGGGATCCCCCCCCCCCCCCCCCCCCCGGATGATTTATATCTCAATAAAACCCCTGTATAGACATATGACAAGATAAAAATATATAAACGCTCTTTTATTTGAAAAAAAAGCTAGAATGAGATGTGGATATGTTTAGTTGCATGATTGTAAAATTAATTTTGTAGGAATCTAGATTTTAAAACTGATTTTACAGGAAGTTCATCTCCGTCAGCTTTTAAGTACTATTTATCTGAAATCTATATGCTAGAAATTGATACATCTGCAATCGTGTAACCAAACTCACACACAGTTTCAATAGTATATAATTTGAAAAAATAAAAAATGCATCCATTTAAATGTTAAATTCATTCGATTAAAAACTTCATTTCTCTTAATTTATATAATATATATATATATGCACACACACATGTATATTTCAAAAAAAAAAAACACGTTGGGGGATGCCACGGTGAATCTTTCTAACATTTTTCCAGGATATATCTCCCTCTCCCTCGCGTTTTTAAAAACTTAAATTCACATAATCTATATTCTATTAAATACAATTTTTTTTTTACATGTGTGTTGAGGGGGGGGGGGGGGGTTTCAATGGAAGGCCATATTCCCACAAAAAAGAAATCACACTTTCTTTTTGTAACATTATAGACGTACGATAAAATTTGATAAATTCTCTCATATTTGGATACAAAATTAGACTTATTTTAGGATATACAATTATATCAATATAAGTGAATATAACAATGAAATAAGTGATTTTGTGATAAGTGGTATAGCAATGGAATCAGACTTATTCCAGAGTAAAAAATTACACCTTTTTGTAACATTATAGATATAAGATAAAATTTGATAAATTCTCTCATGTTTGGATACAGAATCAGACTTATTCCAGAGTATACAATTATATCAGCATAAGTGTGTATAACAATGGAATAAGTGATTTTGTGTTTGGTTGCAATTTAAATTATTCTCGTTGGAAAACGTAATAATAAAATTTTTGTTGTTTAAATAAAGTGTGGATAAAGATTTATAAAAAGTGAAAAATGATAATAGTTGATTTGACAGTTGATTTTTAAGAGGTGATGACAATTGATTTGACAGTGGACCCACATATTCTTTGGATTGAATAACATGGAATAACTTTATTCTAAGCCCATGTTTGGAATGAAAATAAACCCCGGATAGAAATTTTGTTGTGTTTGGAAAGCTCGGATAACCCCAGATAAAGTATGCCTGAATAAACTGGTATAAAGTGGTATATAGATTCCAATCAACCCTAGAATAAAAGTTATCCTAGGTTATTCCACCCAAAGAATATGTGGGTCCACTGTCAAATCAACTGCCACCACCTCTTATAAATCATCTGTCAAATCAACTATCATTATTATTTTACCTTTTATAAATATGTATCCATACTTTATTAACATTTTACTCAAACAACAAAACATTTATTCTTACATTTACCAATGAGAATAATTCAAAATACAATCAAACACAAAATCAATTTATCCTTATTTATATTCACTTATGCCGAAATAACTATATACCCAAGAATAAATCTTATTATGTATCCAAACGGGTGAAGAGATGGTTAGAATCCATATACCATTTTATACCAGTTTATTCTGGCATAAGTTATCCCACGGTACACCACAAAATATCTATTCTACTTTATTCTAGGTTATTCTGTGGCTTATTTCATATTCAAATGGGGGCCCGTATGGGGTATGACGTAAACTTATTCGCCCTTAATAACTATACCGAGATAAATAACAATCCATCTTGAATAAGTAAATTTTTGTTTAGTTGATTTTTCTGCTATTCTCATTGAAAAATGTAAAAGTGACCTTAAACAAAGTGATGATGAGTAGTGGATAAGGGGTGGATAAGAGTTTATGACTTTTTAAATTACTCATGTACCCTTAAATAGTGACTGATTTGATAGATCTAATAGTTTTTTTAATATATATATAAGATTGTTAGGCAAGATAAATTGTTAAAAATGGTAGAGAATGATATTTTTCTCCATTGACATAGATGAGCACTAATAAACAATTCTAGCATTTCCTGAAAATATTTATCAAGTCTTATTTTAGTTTATACAGACATAACTATCAAGATTTATCTAGAAAAAACAAACAACAAATAAGGGTTATTACCTGGTATTCATCCATATTTTCTGTCAATTTTTCCACAATTTCTCAAAAAACATTTCTCAAAAATAAACATTTCCCAAAGGGGGGCAATATCTAAAAAAAAACATTTGTTTTATGAGAATAAAATATAATATGATTGGAAAATAAATAATTTCAAGGGGCTGCAATGGCTTATCAATAGGGGGAGTTATATACCCACCACATACAATTAGAAAATCACCCCAACCGACCACACCCCATTTTAAACCAAGCCCAGCCCCTATACTGTTCGACAAACGTATTGTCAACCAATGCTACATACGTCGACACTTCTAGTGTAGAATTGAAGGGTTACACAAACATTTTTTTTGTTATAATATCGACACATGTATTGTCGATATGTGTTAAATATGTCGCCAAACGGAATTTCGATACTAGCAGATTATTGAAAAATAAAAAAATAAGTATTGGTCGACATATAAGATGTCGAGAAAAAATGATAATGGCCAACAATGATAGTGTTGATACCAACAGATAATTGCAAGCTACTTCTTATGGATATGCTTGAACTTCATCATCTCGAAACTTGATGCCATGTCCTTAGAATAATTTTTTCAATTGAAAGCTATAGATCGAACGTTCCATGAGAGTCATATTACACTGTAAAAAATTAAGTAAATATTCAATCATATACAAGAAATTAAGAGTTATATACACACAAAATAAAAGAGTTATGCTTTTCAAACTAACATCATTCACATATTTGAATAAAATGAGTCATTGTTAGTTTATATTGCCAGTCTAGTTTGAATATAGATAAAAAATAAATTAAATTATATCAAACTAATAATTAGGAAATAAATCAAAATAATTGATCAACAAGGATTTCAAATGACAAAATATAACACAAAAAATACAAGAAGAAGATGTTAGTTTGAAAAGCATAACTCTTTTTATTTTTCAATAATCTGCTAGTATCGACACTTCATTGACAACATATTTAACACATATCAACAATGCACGTGTTGATATTATAACAAAAATAAATGTTTGTGTAATCTTTCAGTTCGACACTCGAAGTGTCGATGTATGTAGCATTGATCGACACTACGTTTGTCGAACAGTATAGGGGGTGGGCTTGATTTAAAATGGGATATGATCGGTAGGGATGGTTTTACATAATAATATTTAGTCGGAGTGGTTTTATAAGTTCTAAAAAATTGATCGGGTGGTTTTTCAATTGGGGTGGTTTTCTACTAAATAGAGGTTTAAATAACCGTCTCCTTATCCAATACCCATCTTCAATTTCTCGGATGAATTTTTGTTATCCACAATTTATAATATCATAATCTGGTATAATTATCCATGATGAACAGAATAAACAATTCTCAATTAATTAAACAATTGAAAAGACAATGGATTGGGATCACGTCACGCGCAGGGGGGGCGAAACAGACACCACCATGTGCGTGTTTGCATGCACTGCCTTTCTTTCATTACACTCTTCTGTTATTGTGTTTTGTTTTTGTTTTTGTTTTTAAGTGGAGTTGATTGTATTTAATAACAAGTGATGGGTATGAATTATGAGACGGGATTCGGCCAGCCCGTTTCGGTCAGTTCGGTGCACCAAGTTTAAATTGAACTGCACTATGTTCAAATCGAACTGCACAACAAATTATTGGTATATTTTTTACTCTATTATTGAATACTGATGATACTTAGAAATTCATATTTTCTCCAATAGTTGATTGAATCCAATAAGAGAGTAAAAAAATATACCTAACAATTTGTTGTGCAGTTCAATTTGAACGTGGTGCAGTTCGGTACTGACCGAACTGATCGTAGTCAAACACTGACCGGATCCGAGCCAGAATTATATAGTCACACAGTGGAGCACCTGTTAATTTTTAGTTGTTTGAGAGTTATTTTTTAATAAAGTATCCGTACATGATAACAGCTAAAGTTTGTATGGGAGTTTTGATAGGTAGCTAGGAAAATAAAAACATTGCATTGACAAGGCGTCGTAACCAACAATGTATATAATTCAAGTTAGTGGGAGACACTTCATAGTGGTTTATTCACTTTTGGACCTCACTCACCTCATCAGTCAGTTTCAATCCATTATAGATGATGTTGAATTCCTAAGGAATAAAATGGAAAACAAATATTGGTTGACAGAAAAAAAAAATTTTGGATTTAATTTCCAGCATTTGCCAACTAAAAAAATACTTTAAAATCACCTATTGAAGCTGTTTTACCAGTAATATAAAAATATATGAACATTTCCAACTGTGTTCTATTTTTGTATTAATAAAGAACGATTTTGTGGTAGTATTCAAATTTGTTGATTCATTTTTTAAAACGAGTGTGACTTTTGTTGTACTAATCCAATTCTTACTAAATTGAAACTGTAGTATATATAGATATTATGGATATATTTAAAATGAGATAAATATTGAATGTTTTAGCATATTTAAAAGAAATATTAATTTTTAAGATATTATCAATTAATTGTTATGTAATAATTTTTCATTAGTATTGATTTGATTTTAATATTTATTAAAATGGTGAAAATTTGTTTTTTTTTTTAATAATAGTATTATTTTAAAGTAGAATAGAGATGAAGATGAATATTGAGGACTAAAATTGCTTTTACATGGTTCTAACATACTTTATCATTTTTAATGTGTTTAGGATCTTTGTTTTAGCTTAGAGCGCCCCCCATTGGAGATGCTATAATATATTAATATCTATTTGAAGGAGAGTTTCAAATAGCTTACTTGAGTCATTAACTATAAAATTCTCAATTCAAATCAAAATAGACATTCATGCATGCTATCATTTTTACATATCAAACACGTTTTGAATTGTTATTTGAAACATATATTTGTCAAATAAATTATATGTTTTACAAAAAGTAAAACTGAATGCATCTATTTTTTTTTATTATATAATATATATTGACATAACGGAATATATACTCTATTATATATTTCATATACTAGATAATGTGACAGTCAACAAAAAATGTTCATTTGAGCGTATCATAGTTATCCATATTTTTACTCCATGGAATTCATAACCCAAATCAAAATGGTTATCATTATTTTACCCTACATAGGAACCTAAAGTAACATAGTGCTCCTATGCAGCTATGCCGATATTTTGAAAAGTTAGCATGTTATCTATAGTTCCAATATAGAAACGAATCTCACCAAATTCTCCACCACCTTTAAGAACATCACCTCCTCATCACATGGTGATCAAAATTTGAATACTCAAAGTGCTGGTTCACATCAAGACCTCCCCATGTGAAAATATCAGTCTTCAAATAATATGATATCTAATAAAATCAATCAGAGTCTATGTTAAAATCCTTAATACACTAAGACCTCCCCAGTTAATAATCAAAGTTTCACGTCAATCGAGGTTAACCCACATGGGAATCCCAGATCCCACATCACCCACACTGAACAAATATATTACCTACACCACACTAAATCTTACCTAGTTGGCTCAGATTATTAAATAGCTTCCCCCATAAGTGATTCCAAATTCAACATTGTGTTTAAGAATATAAAAAAAATTCAACATTGTGGGTCATCAAAACAACAAATGAAAAAACAAAAGGAGAGAAAAGAAAGTTTTTTTTGGACAACCAAACAAAGTTGATGAGGAGAGGTTGCAGAAAAAGCTAGGTGGCGCTGCCCTTATTTTGAGGGTTGTGGCCTCGGGACTCTCTCCCTAGCTGAATCTTTACACGTTGCCTACTGTGTATTTTTTTTATTTTAAATTTAAGCATCTTCTACCTTACTATGCTATAGCTTGGTAATTATTTGTTTAAATGTTCTTTTGTTGATAAAGGAAGATAAGATTAATGAGTGTCATGTCATGTGCCACTACCAAAGTTACCAACAAGTTTCATTCAGTTGAAAGTTTGAGATGAGTTTGTGTGTGTGTGAAAGAATCCAAAGTGATAAATTGCTGGCAGTAATTATAGGTTTCATCTATTGTCATGTGGTTTTCGTTTTAGTTACCTCTTCATATCTAGAAATGCATCCCCTTGTTGTTTATAAGTCCCTTGTAATTTTGTGTTTTCAAGTGAGTGTTCATGGAATAGATTATTATGGTACAAATAAGAGAAAAACTCAAACCCATGACCTAAAGAGTAAAGAGGATCAGGACCTCAACTAATATGTCAAAACCTCAGTTTCTTAAGTCGGCGATTAACAAAGGTGACATTATATATCTTGGAGACCCGAGTTTAAGTCTTACAGTGTTCAACCATTTAGATTGATAGATGATCCTCTGTGATGCAACACAAGGAGATCCCAAGTGACATAGACATAAAGATGTCCCGTATGCACCTTTACATACATGTCACAAGGATATCTTCTTGCGTTGGATCACAAACGATCCGACTCTATTTAGATTGGTGTTGATTTTTTTTATTTTTTTTTCCACCCTCCGTTATGGTCCTATGCTATTGGATTTAGTGGTAACCTGATCTACTGTAAATTAAACATTTTTTAGCTCATCATAAACTTAAAAAAATGTCAAAACCTCAACTAATATATTAAAACTATAAATTTTTTTTATTAGATTTGTCTTTTAAAAGTGAGGGAGCAAATCAGCCAAGTAATTACCTCCCACGATTACACTATGCAGGAAGAGGCTTCGTATGCTAATACATTGGTATAGGGTGAGGATTTTAATTGACATAGTCTATGATGGGATTGGGACTTAAAAATGAGGTTTGGGATGGGCAAAACATATTCAAATGGACTTGTTATTAAATAGCAGAGTTGGTGATTGTGTGAGACACTTTGGTCTTCCAAACATATTTCAATGTTTGTTTTTTATTACATCTCACGTGATTCCCTCCCGAACACACAGACTATAAATTATGGGATTATGGGAGGACGTCAGATATGTAAGACTTTGGATCTCGCTTTCCATTATATATTTATATATTTTTAAGTACCTAGTCAATGCCAACACATCAACCCTAATAAGCATTCCTTATTCAAAACATAAGATTTAATTAAGTATCAAGACCACAATTAGTTGACCATTCATTAGAGTGTGTGTGTGTGTGTGTGTGTTTTGGGTCCACCATCCGGAAGTCGAGGTCAATTTGCTTCAGGTACAACTAGACCATCCACAGATTATCCGTTCAAAAAGAAAAAGAACAAGTTCATCATGTAATCGATAATAACATTAAGATATACAGCCTAAAAAAGGCTAGTCCATAATGGCATTTGGCATTGCATAAATATTTAATGAAGGTTATCAACTTGATTTGAAATGTTAGCTTGATCTAGTTGTCAACTTGATTGATCTGTCGGGCACTTGAATGAAATTAATTTAGAAATTTGGAGTTTGCAATACATTAGTTAGGTTCCTGGTAATGACTACATAAATTGATCATTACATCGCCGCTACCTCAAAAGGAAGCTAATTATCTCCATTACGTTGCCCTCAATGAAAGAAACAGAGCAAATTAAATTTATGGATATTTTTCATAAAGTATGTGTTTTTATAAAATATAAAAAGTATGGATTTCAATAAATTACTTGGATTTACTTACTAGAAAATATGAAAAATTTCTAACAAAGTATATATCTCATTAATGTGAGTATATGATGAGATATATAAGATTAAATTAAGGTTGAAAAAAATACTATGTGCAACTAAGCTCTCGAAAGAATAGAACATATATGATCTGATTTATCTCATTCGGACTTGATCCATCTAAAAAAGGCCATCTTTCAGAATTATAAACCTCACCCACCCAAGGTCGAATTATAAACCTCACCCACCCAAGGTCGGCCCTAGGTATAGGTGGGCTACGCAGCCCAACTAGGGCCCAATATACTGGCAGACTTTGTTTTACACGACCCAATCTAACACTTATGGCCCATCCTAAAAAATATTATTAAAAAAATATAACGTTTAATCATTTTCTCGGTCTCAACCACCGTGTGTGTGTGTGTATATATATATATATATATATATATGAGCACCGATTAGGTGCGGCGGCCGCACCGTGCGGCATCAACCACGGGCCGTCGATCACGAGTCCATCGCATCGGATGGTCGGGTGCGATTCATGTCGACCGTTGGATGCGATGGACCCGCAATCGGACGGCTGCCGCATGGTGCGGCTGCCGCACCTCATCGCGGTCGTGTGTGTATATATATATATATATATGAAAATTACGTATATCTATTCATAAAAAAAAAATTAAGGATGAAAACAAGACTGTTTGTAAGGGAGCTCAAATGTTTTTTCCCCCACGGTTCAATTCAACACCCAAGGCCCAACACTCAAAGAATAGAAAACATTATGAAAAGAGTGCTGTTACCCTCATTTTTTTCTCAGTCCAAAACACAGTCCTATATACCACATTATAAGTTCAGTGAAGCATACACCTCATTAAATGTTGTACATATTATATTAAATATTTTCTTACACTTACTAAAAATTAGTTCATTCAATTCGAAATAGAGTGATATGTATTTTTTATCAAAGCATATACCTCATTAGATGATGTTTACTATTTAAAAAAATGAAAATATGTGAGGTCTGAGTTTTGATTGGTGAATGTGACTGAGTCTAACAATCAATCATACTAATGGTCATATTTGCAGTCCTAACATTATTATTTTGAAAGATATAAACTTGTATAATGAAATACATACTTGAACAAAAAAAAATATATATCCAAATAAATTGAACATATTTGAATACACATCTTCTTACATTTTCTTCAATAGAATATATACACGCATAACGGAGTATGTATCTACAATGTTAGAACTGCAATAAATGCCAAAAAGCAGTTGTTATTCAGGGAAACCTGTAGATTGGGTAATGGTGAAGGAGATCCTTATCAAGTAGAGGCGGATTTGGATGGATTAGTGGAACCAATTACTCTTGTGAAACCCTGAAGCTTGAGTGCGACATCTTTGAAATTAGTAAACATAATATCTTAGCAAAATAAGGTTAATTGTGAGAGTAACAACCAAGTGAAGTATGTCAATATTAGACACCAATAGTTTAATGTGGGGCCGGCAGGTTTGGGGTGGGGTTTGTTCCTTCATGATCCCCAGTAAAGACTCTGTGATGTGAAGCTGTATAAAAATTCACTCCAATTAGATGATATCAACCAATGTAATTAAAGGATTTGCTCTTATAATCAATCATCTCTGTCAAATTTAAGTGACTGATTGACTGGGTATATGACCGTTTTGTTATTGGTGTTACCTTGATATCTAGAGATCCACCAGCCCATAATGTTACTCCATGAGCCGTAATTTGTAATAATGCTCGTGGTGTTGGGATTAATTGACCCGAATGACCGGGGCTTAATTGAATGTTCACATGGGATTTTAAAGACTCTAATCAAAAATTGACAATTCACCTGACATCATTCAGAGTAGAGCGCTGATACACCCAATCTATTTTACAAATTCTATAGTTTAGAGATAGTTCCCAGCCACCTATACACTCCTGCACTGGTACAATGTATATAGTTTTAGTACAGTATATACTCTATTAATGCAGTGTAAACATGAAAATTTTTAAAAATCATTTTTTCAAAAAACTGCAATAATTTATCTAGATTTATGTTTCACATGCATTTTATAATAGTATGAACTTTATTACGCGAGTATATACTTTAAAAGAAAAAAAATAAAAAAAGTTTGGGTTATAGATGGGGCTACATACGGACCAAATGTCTCACTTTTTAGACATTTGGGTTATAGATGGGGCTACATACGGACCAAGTGAAGTATGTCAATATTGGACACCAATAGTTTAATGTGGGCCGGCAGGTTTGGGGTGGGGTTTGTTCCTTCATGATCCCCAGTAAAGACTCCGTGATGTGAAACTGTATAAAAATTCACTCCAATTAGATAATATCAACCAATGTAATTAAAGGATTTGCTCTTATAATCAATCATCTCTGTCAAATTTAAATGACTGATTGACTGGGTATATGACCGTTTTGTTATTGGTGTTACCTTGATATCTAGAGATCCACCAGCCCATAATGCTACTCCATGGGCCGTCATTTGTAATAATGCTCGTGTTGTTGGGATTAATTGACCCAAATGATCGGGGCTTAATTGAATGTTCACATGGGATTTTAAAGACTCTAATCAAGAATCGACAATTCACCTGACATTATTCACAGTAGAGCGCTGATACACCCAACCTATTTTACAAATTCTATAGTTTAGAGACAGTTCTCCCGTCACCTATACACTCCTGCCCTGGTAGAATGTATATAGTTCTAGTACAGTATATATTCTATTAGTGCAGTGTAAACATGAAAATTTTAAAAAATCATTTTTTTCAAAAAACTGCAATAATTTATCTAGATTTATGTTTCACATGCATTTTATAATAGTATAAACTTTATTATGCAAGTATATACTTTAAAAGAAAAAAAATTAAAAAGGTTTGGGTTATAGATGGGGCTACATACGGACCAAATGTCTCATTTTTTTCACATAAGATTTAAAATTTAAAAATAAAAAATCTCTTTAAAAAGGGGGGGGGGGGGGGTGGTTTAACTTGTATACAAGTAGTCAACAGATAAAGCAGAGTAAGAAGCGTTCATAAACTGATAGAGATCAACCAATCCAAAATCAACACAACCACATACCATAAACACAAAACATTCCCCTAATAAACCCCTACCCCAACTTCTCCCCCTCCTCAACCACACCCACAACCCCATCCTCTGCAACAACACTACTACTCCCTTCACTCCTCCCCTTATAATTCACAGCAACAAAAAGGTAAACCAAAAAGTTAACCCCATTAATCCCACAAAGCACCCAATACAAGTAATCAATCCTCCCCTTATTAATGGTACTCTGCAACCACCCCTTCCCCTCCCCACCCGTCGTCCCCTCAATGATCTTCACCAAAGCCGTGCTCAACCAGCTCCCTATCCCCACCTCGCTCAAAAACATGGCACTACTCAAGCTCCGGGTCCCGTCCGTCGCCTCGTCGTAAAAGAACTCCAACTGCCCAACATACGTGAACACTTCCGCGCTCCCTATCAAGAAATACTGCGGCAGCAACCAGAACACGCTCATAGGTCCTGCGCTCTCCCTCCGCCTCTTCTCCACCACCGCCGCCGCCACCATCGCGAATATCGAAACGAACAACCCCACCCCCATGCGTTGCAAAGACGTGATCCCACGCCTGTGCCCTGTTTTTAAACATGTTAATTATCTGAAAAAATATCTATATTCACGATTCGAATACTTATGATTTTATGTTTTGTATGAAGTATTTATTAGATTTTTTTTTACATATTTTAAAAATTAGAAATGTGATTTTTATTTTTTGATATTGGATTTTTAGATATTTTAATTATTCCATGTTTATTTTGAATTTTTGATAATTATCCGTATTCGAATCCAGATTTTTAAATCGACGGATATTTAATTTCAATATTCGAATATTCGTCTGATATCGATTACGGATATTTATTCGGATATCCAATACGGATATGGATCTATCCGATTCGTATCCTCTTCGTCGACAGGCTTACCTGTTTTCTTTCGGAGGAGTGGCACGATCACACCTTCGTAGACCGGCACGAGGAGGAGCCCGTTTATTGACGCGAAGACCGGGACCGAGCTGGCCGGGATCTCGAACCCGCCGAGCTTTCGGTCCATCATCGCCGCCTGTCGCACGAAGAATGTTGAGAGCTGCGCGAAGGAGATCGCCAGGGCGATCGTCGACGCCCAAATGGGGAGGACGCGTATGAACGACTTGAGCTCCTCCACTTGCGTGACCGTGCAGAGTCTCCATCGGTTGCCGATGTCTTTCGGGTCCACTGCCGCTGCCGCCTTGTCGAGGAACTCGTACTGTTGGGTGTGGAAGAGCTTGCGCGCGCCGGGGATGTCGGACTCGGGAGTCTCGACCTCGTAGAGCTCGCGCTCGCGCGCGCGCACTCCGCGCGAGTGGTTGCGGATGGACGCCGCGAGGACCTGCGCGAAGCGGGTGAAGGCGCTCCCCATCGGGCGCTGGTAGCGGTAGAGGGGATGCCGAAGAGGAGGATCACGACGGAGGTGAACATGGCAGCGGAGGGGACGGCGAAGCCCCAGACCCAGCCTTTCTTGACCTGGAGGTAGACCATGGCGGTGATGCCGAGGAGGGCGCCCATGTTGATGGCGAAGAAGAACCAGTTGAAGAAGGAGTACTTATTTTGGGCTTCCCCTTCGTCCGCCTCGTCAAATTGGTCCGCGCCGAAGGAGGAGACGCAGGGTTTGATCCCGCCTGTACCGAGCGCGATCAGGCCCAGCGCGCTGTAGAGGAACCATTCCTGCCTCGCCGTCGCGGGGACGGGGATGCAGGGGATGCTCGTGCAGGGTGGCGGGCGCAGGCTGTCTATGGAGGCGGACAGCGTAAGCAAAACCATTCCCTGTGTCACCAACGCCCGTTCAAATTAGAACAGAACAAAATGCACTCGGTCATTTTTACAGTCTCAAAATTAACTCTTGCTGAACATGGATCATATGCAAATATGCAACCATTATCATTCATAACAATGTTCTCATTGGTGTGCAGATTAACATGTAAATAGTATTGTGCGCAAAATGAAAATTATATAAACATTACCCTAGTTACAATTTGAAAAACATCATTTACACAATTTTTTTCTTGTGACTTTCTTAGTTGTTTTTAGTTTAACAATATTTAATAAGTTTAAATAAATATGTAACATCGATTTATTTTTAATTAAAAGTTTTTTCTTAGTTGTTTTTAGTTTAATAATATTTAATAAGTTTAAATAAACATGTAACGTCGATTTATTTTTAATTAAAAGTTTTTTTGAGTAAATGTAGGCATTTCTATTCTATAAGAATAGTATAAAATATAACATGTCTGAAAGGTAGAAGAGGCAGAGGAGATGAGAAAAAAGAGAGAAAGAGAACAAAAAAATATAGTGAGGGCGGTGTAGAAAAGATTTCGATCAAACCCCTACTAAAACGCATCATTCGATCACCCAAAGATGATCATCTACCACTCTAACCTCTAAAGCCTCCGTCAGCATCACACCCCACTCCATTTTTAATTAAAAGTTACAATACGCAAAGTATAAGTTTTAACAAACACTTATCATATATGTTAGTGTTATAAAAAATAACGGTAAAAGAATGACTGTCTCTAACATTTTTCTCAGTAAATACGAACCACAGCATAGATGCAAGAGAAGATGAGGATGGTCTTGAAGCGGCCAAGGTAAGAGTCGGCGAGGAAGGCGCCGAGGAGGGTGAGGACGAAGGCGGCACCGACCCAGTCGGTGACGTGGGTGGCGGCGTCGGCGAGCGGCTGGTGCATCTCTACTATCAAGTAGGTCACCAAGTTCACCGCTATCGCGTAGAACGCCAGCCTCTCCGCCACCTCGTTCACTGTCATCACCCCAAAAAACAAAACAGTTTTAACAAAATTCCACTCTATAGAAGAGAAAAACATTATAATGTTTTGAAGTGCAAACTATTACTTATGATGAACGGGGAGGCCTTCCATCCGCCGGTCTTGCGTTTGTCGGCGATTCGACCACGGACATCGACGCAGCCGTTGCTCACCAACGCAGCCATGTCTGTGGTCTTCATGGGGAGGCTTTCATTTCCCATTGCAGGACTTGCTCTGTCTTTGTGAGAGTGAAACAGAGAGAGATGAAGAAGAAGTTTAAGTTTATGGACAGGAAGAGTTGGGAGAATTTATTTCATTATGAACATTAGCTGTTGTTATCAGTTACTCCCAACTGTCCAACGCCATCTACCCATAATTGGATGAGATAAAACAATTCAAAAGGGGGGTGTTGTGTGTGTGTCAGGACTACAGAGTCATTGGAGACACGCTTTCAGAACGAGTCAATGCTATTGCAGTTTGCATTGATGATGATATAAAAGCTTCTACTTGCTATATCTAGACTTGCTATATTTAAAACAAGGGTGTTGTATAACATGCGTTTGGATGAGCTTTTGTGTCTTTTGAGCATGGCCGGCTTTGTTAATAGTCACTTCGATTTGTTTAAAAAGAGTTGAGCCATGTTTGTGCCATCTATGCATGGCTGATTAAAATGAAGTGCGTGACCGTGTGTGTGAAGCCAAAACTGCCGTCTGAGGCATCCGAGGATAAAATATACCAGTTTTTGGTTGCTGAGCAAAGTTGTTCAGTTTATTTGTGCTCATAAAAGTTGGAGCCATATAATATAAAGAAAAAGATATACACAACCCCAATTGCAGCCCGTTTTACAGTCCATGATTTTTTAAAAATCATGCACTCACCTTTTGAAGTGCATATTATTATATGAAATGAAGTATATACTAAGATACATTAGTGTTTTTTTTTCTGAAAAAAAAAAGAAAAAAATTGAGTTATATACTATGATAGGACCTATATGCTATGATAATGTAGCATATACTGTCTTATCATAGTATAACGGGCTGCAAAACAAGCTGCAAAATGGACTGCGTGTATCAGCGCTCATAATATAATGCAAAAGCAGCGCATGCAACAATCCATCTGACCTTTGACCCACAACTAGATACTTTAGCCCAAAGACATTTGTCAGTCTTTTGTGGGGGGCTAACTTATAGTTTCACATTATGAATTTTGTGCCTAAAAATTAAATTAAACAGTTTGTTAACTTGTTTTGTGCATTAATTAGCATTTGTAACCACTCCAATCACAACTGTGATGTTTGTTTTTTTTCATTTTGGTTGATCGGTTGTTGATTCAGTCAATAGTAGAACGTGATCCACAGTTGATGAATATTACAAGCCAACTGGGAGAAGTTGGATGTACTTGCAAAAATTAGAATTTATTTAATAATTGATTTTTTTTGTGAACTGAGTTTTAGTTAAGTCGATAAATACCTCTCACCTTTATAAAAAAGATTAAATAAATGATCAAATCATGAGAGCGTCATTCTTTTAAAAAAAACAATTGATTTTTTTTTGTAATTAATTACATGTGAAGACATTCAATTGATATGAATTTTAATGGAAAATATATTAAAAAATATTTGGAAATCAGGATTCTTAAATCCTACCTGGCCTAAAAAATGAGACAAAACAGGATAGGTTCGAGTTCTAATATCCTTCGAGATTGGTTTACAATCAAACCTGTCATGGGTTTTTGAAAATTTGGGATAGGATTTGTTATTGGAATTGAGATTGAGATAGATCAAATCCGTTTCAAACCCGCCGTTGTCATTTCTAAGACAAATTAAGAGTTGCCCAATATGAACCCTAATTTAGCATGGTAAAAACAAAAGTCTTTGGAAGTGTGAATTTGACAATCTTTTAGCAAGAATCGCTGTAAGCTTTGATCATGATAGGTTGGAAAATTTGAATGATTCAATGGAGCTGATCTTTCAAAGAAACAGCGAATGTGTTTTATTGCCCGGGACCCCAGTAACTTTTTTGTCACGTGGGGTTTGACGTTGTTTTGACACAAAATGACTTTTGAAGATGATCAGATTTCAAAACTTTTTTAATTGAAATTAGGTTCAAATGTATATAACCCCCAAAAAAGTTAGCGTATATCCATATTATTACCCTCTCGTTTAAAAAAAAATAAAGAATATGTCAGAAATATTTCTTCGGCTATTATGGGAGTTAATTCACATATTCATATAATCACTTGATTTGTTCAAAAAATTCAAAATGATCTAAATATAATTAAAATGTTGTTATTGTTATCAAGAGTTAATTCAAATATTCATATAACCCTCTAATTTGTTCAAAATATTCAAAAAGACTCACTTTCTGATTTCACATATTCATATAACCCCCTACTTTGTGCAAAAAATGTAAAAGAACCCATTTTATACTTTCTTCTCCTCCTATGGTTATCTTTCTGACTGTTATGGTAGTTAAAATACCCTTTTTGAAAAGGAGAGGTGACAGCAATGGTGGCTTTCTTACAGAGAGGCGGAGAGAGGCAATTCTTTGGGAAAGAGAGGTGGAGAGAGGCTGGGAACAGTGAGTAGTAGAGAGAGGTGGAGAGAATGTTTGGAGAGGCGGCGCTGTTTGGGAGAGACGGCGTTGTTTGGAGAGATAGCTATGCATGGGAGATTTAATTTAGATTGTGAGTGAGAGAAGCCAATTTGGAAATTTTAGATTTAGGTTTAGATTTTGAGTGAAGCGTGATTTTTAGACTTTTTCACAATTCAGGTTAAATTAACCTGCCACAATGATAAATCAGGATAACGGCAAGGGGGTAAATACATGTAACATAACAATTCAAATGTTATATAGATATTCGATTAAAGAATAAGATAATATGGCCCAACTTGCAAGTACAATTTAATATCATGGACTTTCGGGAATCTATTCCATGTAGCTTACAAGGATTTTTTTGTCACAAGTACATAAAAATCTTCACACGTCCGACAAGTTGGGGTCAGGTCTTTATTCACCGAATTGACAAGAAATTATTTTCCACATCCAAGAAAGTCAAGTCTCCATGGTAATGAAAATAAAAGGGATCGGATTAGGTCCAACAGACGTTGGACAATTTGATTGTCCAACGCATTCCTGATCGTCCGATCTTTATACACAAATTAATTGAATCTTAAATAAGAAGGTTTTGAATTTAATTGCATTCTAAATTTAGTTTTAAAATCTTATAAAATATTTCAATCATAACAATATAAGAAAATCGAACGGTCAGGAATGCGCCAAACAATCAAATTGTCTAATACCTGTTGGACAACCAAGACACAGATGCATTGTGTAAGCATGGCATATACATGCAATCATACTATGGTAGTAGATTTTTTTCTTCTTCTGATTAGCTAACTTGGATGGGTGTTCTTTGCCTTTCAGTCTGTTGTAATTGTAGGTCTCAACATTAATGAGAGTTCCAGTGGTGCGGTTGAAAAGTATTTCTTTGTCTAGTGAAACGTCACCCATCTCGGTTGGTCACAACTGCAATGGTTTGATTACAGTTTGAGCTGTATCACCCACATGTTCGATGAAATGACCCAATGAAGGCTCGCAGTCTTTTATACAATGCCATCATCAGAGCTTCTATGGAGAAGGGCTCCCCTGGTAAATTCCTCCTCGACTACAAAGCTCTTCTCCAATCCGACACCGCCCGACCCGACCATCGGACATTTACGTATGTTCTCAAAGCATGCAAGGCTTTATCGAACACCCTCATCACAGCGGACACACACGCGAGGATCGTGAAATCCGGGCATGAATCCGAGCCTTCTCTCGCCGCTTCGCTCTTCTCCGTCTACATGTTCTTTGGCCGCCTCGTCGAAGCGAGATCTCTGTTTGATTCGATGCTTCATTCAGACCCGAACCCCACATTTGCCAATCTAATGATCGCCGCGTATTTGAGGTCCGGTGCATTCGAAGACGCGTATCGGGTTTTCTCTAAAGCTCCCACCAGGGACTTGGTCTCATGGAATTCAATGATCGGAGGGGGCGTGAAGAACGGGCGCTTGAAGGAGGCAATTGGCCTGTTCCGTCAGATGCTCGACGCGGGTCACACGCCCGACGGGTTCACGTTCTCGACCATCCTCTCCGCATGCGCGCGCGCCGGCGCAATCAAGCACGGCGAGTGGGTGCACGATTTAATGGGCGAGAAATGCATCGCCGCGAATTACATCCTTGGCGCGGCGCTCATCAACATGTACTCAAAGTGTGGGAGCATTGAATATGCAAAGAAGATATTCGAGTCCGTCCCGAAGACAGACGTCTCCGTCTGGAATTCGATGATCACTGGCCTCGCTATACATGGTCTCAGCGCGGAGACATTCAAACTGTTCGCCAAAATGGAAAGTGAAGCCGTCGAGCCAGACTCGATCACCTTCGTGGCCGTCCTAACCGCTTGCAGCCACTGCGGGCCAAGGTTACTTCGGGTTAATGACACGGAAGTACTCGATCGAACCAGAACTCGAACACTACGGCGCGATAGTCGACTTGTTAGCGCGGGCCGGTCTCTTAGAGGAGGCGTATCAGACCATCGAAGAGATGCCAATAGAACCCGACATAGTCATATGGCGTGCGCTGCTTAGTGCATGTCGGACGCACAGACGGCCGGAGATTGGCGAGGCTGTGATCGGGCGGATGGCGAAGCGCGGGAGCGGGGACTACGTGCTTCTCGCGCGTGCGTACACTTGCGCGGAGTGGTTTCACCGCGCGGAGAACGTGTGGGACGTCATGCGGAGGGACCGGGTGGGGCGGAAGAAGCGTGGGCTGAGTTGGGTGGAGATGGGGGGCGCGGTGCATGAGTTCAAGGCGGGGGACCGGGCGCACCGTGATGCGGAGGGCGTGTATCAGACGCTCGGGTGGCTGAGCGAGCGCGCGCGGTTGAGCGGGTTCGCGCGCGCGACGGAGTGCGTGGCGGTGGATGTGTTGGAGGAGAAGAAGGAGGGGAGCTTGGATTGGCATAGCGAGAAGTTGGCGGTGGCGTTTGCGGTGATGAAGACGGCGGCGGGAACGGAGGTGCGGGTGTCGAAGAACCTGCGCACGTGCGTTGATTGTCACCTGGTGGATGAAGGCGGTGTCGGCGGCGGTGGGGAGGGTGATTGTGGTGAGGGACCGGGTGAGGTTTCATCGGTTTGAGAAGGGGTTGTGTTCATGTAGGGATTACTGGTAGGCTGTGGTAGTTGCTGGTGAATCAAAGACTTTTACAGGTGGAATTCAAGTTACTGTTACCTTTGTTTTGATTTAATTTTTTTTAATAGATCTTGTTCTGTGGGGATTTTATACTTCTAATCTTACTTTTCCATTTCTCGTTTCTCTCTCCACTTTCTTATTTATACTACGAATTTAGTTGTTGAAATCGCAATAATAATATCCATCATTTTCAAAAAAAAAAAAAAAAAAAAAATTATGTTACATGCATGATGCATTTATACGATATTAATGAAATATTTTACCGTCACTCCAGTAGATAGCAGATTTTATATTTTTTAAATTATACATAGTTTGATAATAAAAAAATACATATGTATTCTCATATGGATTGAATATATATATATATATACACACACACGCTCGCGATTAGGTATGACGAACGGCGGGTGCGAACGCGACGTGGGCCGTTCGATCACGGGTCCATCGCATCCGACGGTCGATGTGAATCGCATATAAATATATATATACATATAGAAGGCCGATTACATGCGGCGAACGGCGGGTGCGGCAGTGATCACGGGCCATCGATCACGGGTCCATCGCATCCGACGGTCAGATGCGATTCACATCGACCGTCGGATGCGATGGACCCGTGATCGGACGGCCCGTGTCGCGGCCGCACCCGCCGTTCGCCGCACTTAATCACTTCACTATATATATATATATATATAACCGATTAGGTGCGACGGAACGACGGTGCGGTAGCGATCACGGGCCGTCAATCACGGGTCCATCGCATCGGACAACCAACCGTCGGATGCGATGGACCCGCGATTGAACGGTCCACGTCGCTGCCGCACCGCTATTCCGCCGCACCCAATCACTCGATTATATATATATATATATATATATATATATATATATATATATATATATATATATATATATATATATATGAAAATGATTGCGTGCGGCGAACGGCAGGTGCGGCCGCGACGTGGGCCGTTCGATCGCGGGTCCATTGCATCCAACGGTCGAGATGAATCGCCCCCGACCGTCCAATGCGATGGACCCGTGATCGACGGCCCGTGATCGCTGCCGCACCTGCCGTTCGCCGCACGTAATCACGTCCCATATATATATATATATATATAGGGGGGGCCGATTAGGTACGGCGAACGGCAGGTGCGGCGTCGATCGTGGACCGTCGATCACGGGTCCATCGCATCGGACGGTCGGGTGCGATTCACGTCGACCGTTGGATGCGATTGACCCGCGATCGAATGGCCTACGTCACCGCCGCACCTGACCGCACGCCGCACCTAATCGACCCCGTATATATATATATATATATATATATATATATATATATATATATATATATATATATGATTTTAATACATGCTGAGCGGTGAAATACACGCTGCTTTGGCTTAATCTTGGATTTTACTACTAGTTAGTCTACCCTGTCAGTTTTCATTTGAATAATTGCTTCTTCAAAAACATGATGCAGATACAATGACAGTTTCCATGACAGCCCATCAAATTTACTGTCCCTAGATCACTCTTGTTAAAATTCGATTTTGGCCCACGATGCAATGAAGTTTTGGGCCAAGGTCAATTGTATTTGTGAAGGAAAAGGAAAATGGTTCAATCCACAGCACTTAGAATGATTTTAAAATAAAAAAACATACACTCACTCATTAAAATATAAATTATTATAAAGTAAAGTATACATTAAAACGTATTAGTATTATATTTTGTTTAAAAAATTATTTTTTCTTATTTCTCATACATCACCATAGTATATACTGCGTTATTCTATTACATTGTATAATTAGTTGAAGAATCATTTTTGAGTTGCAGTTGGGACTGCAAAACAAATTGAATATATTAGTGTTTATTTGAAAAATATAAAACACAACTCGACTTACAATCCACACCTATTTTATTTTTTTAAATAGCATATCTTGTCAATTGAGATATATATTATTATAAATAATAAAATATATATTTCAATAAAAAATATAAAATTATTTTAAATATATAAAAAAAAATCAACGATGTAAAAGACTGCAGAAAGTATCTCCACGTAACGCTCCCTTTTAAAATCAAAATAATGGAAAATGATGCATTTATAGCATATTTGGATATTGTGTAAATGGGGTTGGGTTTTTATTTGCACATGGTTAAATATAATATTTTGTTTGGTTATGGTATTTAAAGAGTAACAAATAAAATCCAGGGTTTAATTTCATTTGCCAGGGCAAACAAAATCCCAACCAACCCATGTGTTTTCATTTGTAAAAGATTTTATTTTCACACCTCTCAAGTGTATGTAAAGCAGTTTTACATTTTTACCCTCTAACAAATTTATTAAAGTCCATATTATCTAAAACAAATATTTCATCTCCTAATCTTATCTTAAGAATTAAAATAGATTATTATATTTTATAAATTTATATAATTACTTACAATAATATAATTGTGTGGATTATAAATATTAATGTGGCATGAAAATATAAATGTTATTATATTAAAATATATCAAGAAATCTTAACTAACTATCATAGATATTATCCAACAAAATTATTATTTATAAATATAAAAAAAACCGTGGAAGATTATTTGTTAGTTAAAATCATATTAATTTTTGTTTATATTCTATTATATTAGAGCTATTTTTTTAACCACATTGACTTATATATAAATTAAAAAAAACTAATATATACAATATTTAAATTTGTTATATATAATATATTTTTCATAAATTTTTTGGATTTTAAGAAAATAATATATTTGATAATCATTTAAAAAAAATATTTTATCTATTTATAATATTATTATCTTTTAACACAATAAATTGGCACATATATAAAAATATTTTACATATGTGAGACAAACAACTACTGACAAGAACATGTGTGTAAATGACATCACAACATGAAAATAGACAAACATGTGCAAACAGTGTATAAAGTTTCTTTGCACGTGCAATGTAAAATTTGCATGTGCAAAAAAAAAAAAAAACACTTACAAATAATTACTGCATCCAAACGTCCTCTTAGTTTTCTTCGCAGTCTTACATGTTTATATTTTTTTAACAATGCATTTTAGTGGTAAAATATATATTTTTCATAAAAATTAATGTACATACTCATAAAAAGAATACATGTTAGATATTTTACACATTTACTGATATAGGCAAAAAACACTAAGGCCCCATTTGGTAGTGAGGTTAGAGAGCGTTTGCGATGAATAAGCAACAAAACGCTCGATCGCTGATTTTGTCATTCAAACACATGTATGCATCCCTAATACAATTTTGCTCTTCCTGTGTTCCCTCTGTAAAATAGAACCAATCAGAAATGCATGGAAAATACGCTTCACAAAACGCATGACCACAAACACCCTCTGGACCTAGGTAAATGTTTTTTTCTACCCATAGCCCCCGTTTGGAACGGGGATAAGATTTATAACAGGGTATACATTTATCTAAGCATAAGTGAGTATAAATATGATAAAATAATTTTTTATTTGGTTGTATTTTGAATCATTCTCGTTGGTAAACATAAGAATAAAGGGCTGTTTGGTTGCAGTCAGAATCAGTGCTTATCAGGATTAAAGCTGAAAATAAGCTTTAATTGTGTTTGGTAAGGGTGAAAATAAGCACATATGTAAAACCTCATTCAGTATTATTACCCTCAAAAATTTCAGCGACCAATACCTTACTTAAAAAATCGGGTTACGCATTCAGTGATTCGGCCCGTCTAAAAAAAGACGAGAATGCCCTCATAACTTCATGGTATTTACATGGGGTATAAATATCAAACATTCTTGAAGAGACCCTTCTCTCTCCTCTGTTCCTGCGCCGACTAAGCCACTCAAACCCTAAAAACGAAAGATGGAGGAACCCATTCGATCCTCTTCGAAGTTGTAGCAGTTCTTCTGCGCCGAAAGGCATTCACACGGACTACCAAACAAAGTTGTCATTGGATCTCCCTCGAGAAGACATTCAGCTCGTCGACAGATCTCACAGATCTCCCTCTCCTCGTCTTCAACAGCCCGTCCGACAGTCCGATCTGCCCAATAGCCCCCTTGGATTTCCTCCCCATTCAACGATCTAGGTAACACCATTAAATCTCCTTTATTCATGCTAATATTCTTCAGATCTGAACATCTTAAACTATTTAGGGTTTTATGGAGATGAATCTATAGGTTTAAGTGGGTTGAAATGTGTGTTTTATGTGTCTTGTGGGTAGATCAGATTTAATGGTAGGTGATTGATTGCTTTGAATGTATTAAATCTGATTTAGTTAAGTGGGATTGTATCTTTTATGATTTTATCTTTTATGATTTTATTTATTGATTTGTGCATGGATTTGGATGTGATGATTGCTTGGTCTGTAATGGTCGATCGACGGCGACGAGTGAATCGGATTCTATATGTGTTTGTAAAGATAGAGACATTATTTGTAATGGGTGATTATGTACTCATGCATAGTTAGACGAAATAAAAGGTGATTTAAGTGAATTTTTTTTTATTGTGAGGTTTGATACTTGGGGAAGAAGAAAACCCCCTCCCCACTCTGTTTTGTGTACAGTGAGGCATATATGGATACCAAAATAATCAATTCCATTCAAACATTAGAATTAAGAATGGTTAAATTGTTGATTCATGGTGTCGAACTCTTGTATAATATCTTAATTCGGTTTATGTTATAAAATTATGTATTTTTGGTTGTGTTATATACTATTTCAATTCAATTTTTTGTTGTTGATTTTAATTCTCAATATTATAATAATGTTTACATTATTTGTACAGATATATAGAACAGGCGAAAAGTTTATGAAGTTCCACTTTCAATCCTAAAATTTGTTTTGTTCACTCTTTTTGCATCTCCATATTCCCTATTAGTATTTCCTCATAATATGGATATTAACCTTGTTTATTTTAACTGTGGCAATATATCTCAAAATCGTATATAACTACATAACTATATCTATATCTTCACATGTTGACCTTTGACAGAGAAATCCTCCTTGATCTAGAAGCTTATACTATATTGGCACATCTCTTGTGCATTAGCATTCTATGTTAAAAGATTGGCTCATCTCTTGTGCATTAGCATTCTTCATTCCATCTTATCTCCTAATAAGCTGACACTACACACCTGAAAAATGTAAAAGTGAGGTCATAATTGTTCTGGGCCAATATGCTATTGAAGGCTGATAGGTAGGTGATTAGATGGTTGTAAAGATATCATCATCATCAAGACCACCGATTGTTGATTGACATTTAATAAGCTGAAGTGTCTCCTTCATTTTGTTAGTCACTATCCTCTCAAGTTAATTTTCATAAATTATTTAAGAACCTTGTATTAAACATGAGCATACTCTGAGATTAGAAGTTCATCTTCATTAGGAATTCCATGTTGAGTCTGCAAATGAGGTTCAATCTCTATATACCTCCCTCTGTTTATTAGGTGCCTCTCATCCAATGACCAAGCATTTCTTTCTCCATTAATGAATCAAACCCTTTTTTTTATACTGTAAATTGTATGCTTTAAAAGAGTGTCCTAATATTATCTCTTTATGGTTTGATGATAAGTTTATTAGTGCGGCATAATATGCCACTAACCAAGTTGTCATGGCTAAAGAAAGAGAAAAGTGTTTAAACTGTTCACCACCATAACAAGCTATAAGATAAAACATCATCTTTGTGTTACTCTGTCATATGTGCTTCTCGTCAACTAAAGGGGATTTCTTTTTTGAAAATATATAGATGAGCTGATGAATGGGACCAATACGATTTCTTAAGTCAGAGGAATCTAATATCCAATTATTATTATTTTTTATGTAGTTGGTCCACATGTGTTTTAAAAAATCATGTCTAATGAACCTTGGTTCCTGGCATGGAAGTCTTGGGCTGAATATCACATGCTTGCCATGACTCCTTTGAGGTTCTCTTATATAATCCTAAGTTCCCCTTGCAAAATAGGATATTCTATTTATTATTTTATCCCTGATCCATTTAAACCTCACACTTAAAAGAGTGTCATCTGTCAGCACATGTTCATTGGGACTCTCTATAAAGATATTCAACATAAGAATGCTCTGCAATATTTTTCACCCACAATGGAAGAAGGGATATGGCCTAGAATGTTTTCTTCCTTTTTTTTTTCAAGACAAGGTAGGATTTACACCAACCTGAGCTGGTGAATTAAAAAAAAAGAAAGAAAAAGCTTCCATTATCTTGCTTCTGATAAAATGTATAATAGTTTGCTATATACCTGCTTTTTAAACATTTTGATCAATTAAACATAATTGACTTTTCTAAATTTAACCTTATTACACACAATGAAAATGTAGTTTGTTAAAATCTACACTGTCTAGGTATTTCTTTTCTATATCTAAGGACAAGTGAAGGAATATCTTTTCCTAAATGTAGAATGTCTATTAGCCCACGCATATCTGTAACATTATAAATATCTCTATGTAGCAGTCAATTTTGTAACAGGTTTGACAAAACCTCATATGTGGGAGTGTTGACTACCGAACAATTCTGTTTATTATGACAAATCAATGAAATTAGATTGACTATCTTTGTCTATGTTGACTTTATATGTTAAAATAAAACATTTATATTCAGGCATTTTGATACAATTTATGTAACTGTCAAACTCTTACAAAAGGAGCCCATCCCAATTTTTTGTTATTATGTATTTGAATTTTAATCAAGGTATTACAATGTGTTTGCAGTCCAATTGAGGAGTCTTTGCAATTTTATGGAATATGTGGAAATATGTAAATATCAGAGTTTTCAAAGAAATGAACATGTGGGTATCCAGACATTATATTGTTTTGGCTCTTCAAATAAAATTGTGGGACTGATATCTTTAACATATTAAAAAGGAATAATCTTTCATATTTCCAAAAAAACATGTTTTTTTCATTTCAACCAAACATCAAAATAACATTCAGCACTTATAAAATGGACCAAAATACCCCTTCAATAATCACATAAGTCTACTGGTTAACCAAACACACTTATTTAAAATATTGCTTAATATTTTTCATTGAACCAAACGCTTTTTTTCCTAAACTCTTAAAGATTATCATCCTTCCTCTTTCTGCACTTAACAATCAGCACTTAAAATCCGCTTTCCGCCATTGCCAAACACCCCCTAAATGTTTTGTTGTTTGGATAAAATGTAAATAAAGTATGGATAATGATTTAAAAAGGTAAAATAATAATGATAGTTGATTTGATAGGTAATTTATAAGAGATGACGACAGTGGGCCCACATATTATCTGAGTAGAATAACATATGATAACTTTAATTTCATTGGTTGATTGGAATTCATATTCCACTTTATACAAGTTTATTCTGACATATTTTATCAGGGGTTATCCGGGATAATCAAACACACCAAAATTCTTATCCAGGATTATTCATGGGCTTATACCCAAAAAAGCCTAGGTATAGTCTTTTCCAAATTTTCCAAGCTTTGTTCCCCAAGCAAAAAAAAAATCAAAACTAAAAACCCTAACCATTCATCCTCTTGTTTTCTTTCACATTTCCCAGTGCCGCCTCTGCTAAAACCTCCGGTGAACTCCATATCCCTCCATCAAGCATCACCATTGTTTTACCAAAATTTATCAACTCCAGGTGATCTTCTCTTCCTTCACGCTCAGTGGCCGATATCACATTGATGGATCGAAACCCAAAATAGAAAAGAAACCCTAGTTGAAAACAAGATAATTACAAAGAAACAACATAAAGCTCCCAAATGGATACACACACATATTCACATTGATCAATTCAGCTAACTATATCCGTTCAAATTTGCATGATTTTCATCTAGAATATTGTACCCACCCTTATTTCCCTCTTCACATTGTCCTGTTGTTTCGAAAGGGGCTTATTAACATGATGAGGGGTATATTGATAATGTGTATATCTGACGTTACGAACACCAATATTTGAGCCAAACTGATTGATCTTTGTTATGGAGTCATTAATAGCGCGCCTACACATGCGTTTGTCCTCAAACCCGCTTATGACAAACTCGGGGATAGACACGTCACAACCAAACACTGCCTGAGTCAATCAGCACCCCCACAAAGATACAAAGCCAAAGGGAGTGAGCATTTTTCACTGATCATACAAAACACAAGATCATGAAAAAATAATAATAATAATTTCGATGACAAACAACCAAAAAAAAAAAAAAAAAAAAAGTTCCGATCTAGAGAATGTGTGAGGCGAGTTCGTTCCATTTAATGCAAGCACCGAAAATGCTATCTATAGTAGCATTATTATTAAAACTCGCCGGAGAAGACAAACAGATCGAACAAAAAAGTGCCTAATGTGGAGAAAGTTTTCTCCACTTCATCATGTCCCCCACACTCAATGATCTTTCATTGGATACTCTCACGGTACCCGCCTCTCACCTACGAAAAAAATACAACATCAAACAAGACAACGTACTGAGACCAGTGTAATTAATAATAACATATAATAAAGCCAAACTCACCTCCCCTTTTCTCTCCCTGTAAACAATATCATATTAGACACACCCCAATATAAACTGTAAGTAAAAACAATACAGACAGTGACAGTCCCATCCCCTTTTACTCTTTTTTCCCAACTTAAAAAAAAAAACATAAATATCAACAAGTAAGGTAGTCTCAAAAGCTTGAGCTATGTAATTCCCTTCCCCAACCCCTCCAAAACAAAAAAAACAATAGTAATAATAATTGTAATCCCAGATTAAAATAATAATCTAAATACAGCCTGAACCATCCATCCCATTTTTTTAATAGACATTCCCCCAATTCAACCCCCACCCACCAACACAACCCCGGACTGAGAGAGAAAGCAGAGGAAAAATCAGTCAGAGAGAAGAAGCAATGCCCACAGTGTTGCTCACCCTCATAACCTACATTCTCTCAATCTCCCTCTCCAATGCCCTCCCCTTCTTCAACTCCTCCCTCCCCGACCCAGAATCCGTCGTCCACCATCTCCACCGGAGGTTATCAGACTCGACTCGCCGATTGCAGTCGACCCCCCAATCGAACTGCCTCACCGGGAACCCCATCGACGACTGCTGGCGCTGCGACCCAAACTGGTCCAACAACCGCCAACGCCTCGCCGACTGCGGCATCGGCTTCGGCCGCGGCGCCCTCGGCGGCAAAGGCGGCCGGATCTACGTCGTCACCGACTCATCCGACCGCGACGCCGTGAACCCCACTCCCGGCACCCTCCGCCACGCCGTCATCCAGGACGAGCCCCTCTGGATCGTCTTCGCCTCCTCCATGCGCATCCGCCTCAAGCAGGAGCTCCTCGTCAACTCCTTCAAGACCATCGACGGCCGGGGCTCCGAGGTCCACATCGCCGGCGGTCCCTGCATCACCCTCCAGTACGTCAGCCACGTCATCATCCACGGCGTCCGCGTCTACGACTGCGTTCCCGGCGGGGAGGCCGACGTCCGGTCGAGCCCCACCCACTTCGGGTGGCGGACGAAGTCGGACGGGGACGGGATCTCGATCTACGGGGGGAGGGACATCTGGATCGACCACGTGTCGCTGTCGCACTGCGCGGACGGTCTGATCGACGCCATCATGGGGTCCACGGGGATCACGATCTCCAACAGCTACTTCTCGCACCACGACGAGGTGATGCTGTTGGGGCACAGCGACGATTACTTACCGGACACCGCGATGCAGGTGACCATAGCGTTCAATCGGTTCGGGGAGGGGCTGGTGCAGCGGATGCCGAGGTGTAGATTGGGTTATATACACGTGGTCAACAACGATTACACGGAGTGGGAGATGTACGCGATCGGTGGGAGTGCTAACCCCACCATCAATAGTCAGGGGAACCGTTATACCGCGCCCAGCGACAACAACGCGAAAGAGGTAGGTATTCTCTTCTTTTATTAATCTTGTTATTCTTCTTGTTCTGTTCTTATTCTTGATGGGTGGGATAGGTGACGAAGAGGGTGGACACGGAAGAGGGGGACTGGGGAGGGTGGAACTGGAGGACGGAGGGGGACGTGATGGTGAACGGTGCGTTCTTCGTGCCGTCTGGGGAGGGGCTCGCGCTCAGGTACGCAAAGGCCGCGAGCGTCGACCCTAAGTCGGCCGGGCTCGTCGACCAGCTCACTGGGTTCGCGGGCGCTTGGGGTCAGCCCAGGTTGGTTTAGCCCATGGATAAATTTGTTTTTTTTTTTTTTTATTTAAAAAATTTAGTTCTCTCTCACCTTTATTTAAGATACAGTTATCATTTAAAATGTTATAAATTTTTATTTATCTCTTATTTATTATTTATCATCACTTAATTATTCAAAAAGAATCAAACAATAATAATAAAAAAATTTATTTTTAAAATAACTGAATAAAAATTTATTTATTTAACATAAATTGTTATCTATTTTCGATATAACGATTAAAAGATTAAAAGATGAATAAACCTGTATCACAGCACAGGCCTCTTTCATGTACTGCACGTGATGGGTGTGTCTGTTCATGCGATGGAATCGAGTGTGAAGTGGGGATGAATTGAATGCCCCAACAGCAGCTTTTTGTGACTTTTCTCTCTCTTTCTTTCGAGGTGTCAGAGCCCCCCCCCCCCTCCCAATCACTTTCTTCCTATCCAACTCAGCTTTGCTATAGTCACGATGCCTTTCTTCACAGAGTCCACACGTACTGACTTACAAGTTACAATAGCCGGTACTCTCATGTTGGGATTTCAAGTCAAGCGGCTTTGAGTGGGTGAGAATGGTATGAGCTATTGAAAGCGGTGGGTGACGATAGACGGGTCTGCTGTGCAGCATCTGCTGCAACAACTGTCGGGTCCCTCTCAATCTCAGGTAGTCTGGGATTGGTGCATTGCCTCAGATGAGAGAGAGTGTGAGGATCAATTGTTAAATATCTTGATTTGGACTCGTATCAATGAAATAATGGGATGGAAGGACAGAATTTTGGAGGGTATTGAAATACTAAAATCAATTTCTTTTACATATACTAATAATACAGTTATACCATTTATTATTTACAAATAAAAGTTGTTGATTTATTTACTCTTATTTTATTCTATTCTCCGCCTCTTCTACCACCCAAACAGTGACTTAATTAACCAGTTGCGCACAACATCAAATTTACAATACATTTATGCTTAATTTCTGGGTTCTATGACAGGGGCAACACCTTGAATGCGGTGTCCAACGGCGGTGGAGGTGGAGGTGGAGGCGGTGGCGGTGGAAGCGGAACCGGAGGTTACCTTGGCATGGTCTTTGGGGGCAGCAGTGCATACAGTGAATCAACCCGGCTATCTGTCGGTCCCATACATTGGTGGTGGTTGTTTCTTTGCTTGTTAACACTGCCCATTGAAAGACTCTACTTCTTGTAGTTTCATAAGTAATCCTATATTTGTCTCGTGAGTGGTATGTGTTGTTTATGAGGGTGCATACATGATACATACCACATGCCATGCTAATTATTTGTTAGGGTTGGGGTTCTTTTTTGCTAACTTCGTTAGTGAAGGATATGAATTGCATGTATTGATTGTTTTGACAAGTTTTGTTGTTACGTTGATGGGGGGACATTTGAAAAGGCATGAGACACATCGCTATCTGGTTGATCTGTAGTTTCAATGCGGTCAAAATGCATCTGCACTGAATATCTGTGGGTCTATGAACGTTATTATGAGTTGAAGGAATCGTGTTCATGTTCTCTTTCAAACTCTTTCCACCCCCTCCTCACATGTCATGTGGGGTAAAGCAAAGAAAAAGGAAGTGGAGTGGGAGGGTTTGTTTATGGTTCCAATATTCTGTTTTGGTTATGATTATTTGATACTTGGGCCCGTTTGAAAACTGGTTTGGATGACTTTTGAGTTAGTAGGAAGTTGAGTTCTTCAAATCCGTTTTCAAACATAAAACTGAATGTAGTTTACATTACAAGCTATGGTCATATTTTTTTTTATAAATAGAACATAAAAGCTAGCTTTTTTATAATCTTGTAAAGATATTTTGTAAACTCAGTTTTAAACCCCGCTTTTAAGGAAAAACTAACTTTCAAACTTGTTTTTAAAATGGGTTAATAGGATGACTTTTCATCGTGGTTCTATTTAAGCCATTTAGAGAACTGCATTTCAAAAGTTATGGAAGGCTGGGTTGGATAACAGAGAATTCTGAGACGCTCTAAGTGGAATTTGTACATTGGAACTAGGTCTGTCAACGGGTCGCGGGTCGACCAGATAAAAGGTGTAAAATATGCGATCCAAAGGACCCGATATGGACTCGATCCGAAGGACCCGATCGTCCAAACAGGGCGGGTCCGAGTCTACCCTGACCCGATCTCATGGACCCATTGGACTCGATAATATTTTAGGTCTTGACTAATCATCCTAGTAATAAGTAATAACTCTTCCAATTTTTTTTATATTTATAACATAACCCAAGTATCCAATATTCAAGTCCAAGCCCACTAAATCAATAACCCTCCCAAGCCCACTAAAACAGCCCCATATTCATGTTTTGATGATAAATTAGTTGATCAGACGGATGTAATAAAACCCATCAAGTGGACCTTTTTCCCTTCCCCTTCAAAACAACTTCTCACGAGAGAAAAAAAAAAGAACCCCCAAAAAATGAGGAAACCATGTCTGTTAGGGCAATCTATGAAACCCTAACCCTCCGCCCCCACCACATCTACACCGCCTTATCCGGAGGCGGAGAGATGGTGAAAAGGGTGACGAGGGAGAATTTCGTGGCGGCGGTGGAGGGGCTCCTATGGCTGGTGAGGGCCTCGAATTTCGTGTCGGTGGACCGTGTACCTAGAGATGACGGGGCTGACGAGCACGCCGTGGAGGGAGGCGTCGAGTTCGACAACCTCGATGTGGTGTACCTGAAGGTGAAGGACTCCGCCGAGAGGTTCGCCGTCGTCCATTCGGCGTCTGCCCCTTTCGGTGGGAGCCTTCGAAGGACTCCTTCATCGTCCACCCATAAGAGCCCTCATCAAAATTTGCTTTTGAGACTCATTGGACGATTAAAGTTCTGTATTTTACAAGTTTTGTTGACCCGTTCAACTTGAATATCTATTTTTCTATACATTGGATGATGAAATGTATAAAAAGTTGCTTTGGGGATTCATTGGACGAATGAAGTCTTTTATGTGGATCGTGGACATCATATGCAGGTTATTTTTGTACATGTATACCTGGGTCGACCCAGACCCGACCTAGGTCCGCCGGATCCGAACCCGGGTCCTCATTTGGTTGGGTCTGCCGGGTCTCACCCAGGACCCAGGTTTGACGAACCCAAGCCCGAGTCAGGTTCTGGTCCACCCCGACCCGGACCCGATCTGTTGACATGCCTAATTGGAACCAATGCCTTTTATTTTGGGACGGTTACACCCACACCAATATTCAAGAAACCCACCCGTTATCTGATCCACCCCATGCATATTTGCCTATCACCGATCCCACCCCTTTATATATATATGTTTAGACTAACATTGGAATCTCACACCCACCATTTCTCATTTTACCTCTCTCCTTTCTCTTCTCCCCTTCCGTGCAACCATCCTCCCAGGCCGCCTCTTCCCCCGGTTCCTCTTGGTATGCTGACGACATCAACGACAACTATCTGATGAGAAGCTATCGCGGGTTCTTTGTTTGGCCTCGTTTGGCTCGTGATCGCCGTCCAGTGGCCCCTCGCCATCGCCAACGCCTACACCGTCACCGTCGGGAGGGGGCTTCATCACCGGTGGCACCCCACCACGTGTTTGTTGTAGGGCACATCCATTGCGAGCGGGATAGGATGTTTGTTTACGCTTGTGCTGAATTTAGGGATTTGTTGTTGATGATGATGTAGGTGGCGAGTGGGGGAGCTGGTCATGTCGGGCAGAGGGACGAAGGAGCTGAAAATGGTGTACTTGTCATTCATTTTTGTGTTTGTTTTCGCTCTGCTGAGAGGATTCGTCTCTTTCTCTTGTTCCTCCATTAATGATGGTAATCCAAAGGAGGACTGCCAGAGGGATTTGTTTTCATTTCAAACTCTGCTTGAATTTTTGCAAATCTAAGATAGTCGAACGAGATCCAAATGTAGGTTTTGGACCTTCTTCGACCAAAGACAGTCGACCTACACTTAAGAGATCGACTGACATTAGTCGATCTGGGAGATTAAAATCGACATTTTGGAGTCGTATGACGATCAGCAAGACATGTATGTTCTGGACCTTTGTTCGACAGTTTATAGTCGAACACCACCTTAAAAAGGCCGACTAAATTTAGTCGTCCTAAGACGTTATCATCGACCTTGGTAACTCGAATCTTAGGTGAAAGGTACAAGGGGTGGGGTCCGTTAAAATAGGGTGGGGTAAATCGGGGTGGTTTTCTTGTTCTTCAAAAAACAAAGATACTGGTCTTTTGTTACTTTTTGGGTGTGGGATTCTCCATCTATGGTGTGAGGATATCCGTCCCTTTTTATTTTAGGCCCGTTCGAAAATAGTACCGAACATTAATTTTTTCTTAAAAGCTAGATTTAAAATTAACTTTACTTATGACGCTCATTATGAAAAAATTAACTTTTCAGTATTTGTTTTTGTAAAAAGATGTCTATAGTTTGTAATTCAGTAGTAGTTTTTTTCCCCATTGGAAGCGAGTTTGAGAAACTTAGTTTCCTATAAATTCAAAAACATCTCAACTTCTTTTTAAATAGAACCTTACAACATCTTCATTCTCCAATGACATGTTTTTAAAATACGTGGAAGGGTCACCCAAAACATCTGCAATGGTTTTCTCAAACGTGAGAAGATATACAAATCTCCACCTCTAGATCTAGGATCTTATGTTAGCCCGGCCTTTAGATAGAACAAAATATTTTTATTTCATTTCAAAATTGAGACAACTGTAAGGGCTAGTTTGACAATAAGATAAGTGAGTGGGAGGACAACATATCCCCATTTGCTATAAAAAATAATTGGGATATCCCAATTTTAAAATGAAAATAGAGATATTTTGTTCAACCTAAAGGCTGAGATATCATTCATCCCCATTTTTATCCCAAATTTGAAAAATATGAATATTAACAAAATTAATGGATTTTTTATCCCATAAAATTATAACAATTTATCTTAAAAAACTTAACCCCTTGCCAAACCAATCTTTTTAAAGCGTGTTTGTCTATGATGGAAAATTAAGGAAAATGAGAGAGTTAAATTTTTTCCTTCTAACATAAAAAAATATAGTGTTTGTGTCAAACGAGGAATATATTTTTTTATCATTTTTTCTCCCATATTTTATCTTCTTCGAATATGTGGAAACAAATTTCTCTTATTTTTCATACACAAACATTATGATAATTGGTCAAAAGATTTTTTTTTATACTTTTCATCATTTTTTCTTTTATCCAAATTCATTCACTTTTCTTTATTTTTCTTTTGAGATTGTAAACAAACACATCCTTAGAGAATGAGTTTTACACAATTCTTTTTTCAACCTCAAATCTAATCGGTTAGCACCCTCCATCCAATAAACACATCCTTAGAGAATGAGTTTTACACAATTCTTTTTTCAACCTCAAATCTAATCGGTTAGCACCCTCCATCCAATAAAAAATTAAAATGTCAAGAGAACGTATCGTGGGGGGTATCGATTTTCAAAAAAATAAAAAAATCTGAATCTAGTCGTTGTACATTTTTATTTTTATTTTGAATAACATATATCATTTAAGAAAATATATATATTTTTATAAAAATATAAAATATATGCACTAATAAATTATATGTACATATATATAAAATGTAAATTTTTTTAACTAGATATACTATAACTGTTATGGTTAACATATATAGCTGAAGTCCCTTTTGGGCTCTAATTTGAGTTATGAGATATATATATAATATGGAAAATGCTACCCTGTCTACTTAACAGTTAAAAACTGTAACTCACACATGTTTTTGTTTTTTTAAAACTATTTTTCTCGTCTAGTGAGATATATACTTTTATAAAATATGAAATATACACTCTAATAAATATAATGATATTAATTATAAAAAATGTGAAAATTTTTCAACAAAGTATATGTTTCGATAAAATAAGTGAAGGGGATAATGAGGTATATATGAAGTCACATTTGAGATTATAAAAAGTACTAAAAATAACATAACCCATATTATATATTTACTAATAATGTATACAAGATTGGAAATAAAACTTTATACAAATATTGTGTATAGGGCAGCTCTAATCTTAGACCCAATTCTCTCCAACCTTTGGCCCAAACCCATATCAAATGAAAGGAGATTAAAAATTTACTGAGATTAAGAAAGATCCAAACTTTACATAAAGTTTTTCAACTGCTCTTTCAAACTTTACAGAAAAAAAAGCTCAGTTGAGTTTTGGTTCATGGACAGTAGCTCAACATTTTGTAAGGCCTCCTGTGAGCCTGTTGTGTATGCAGGTACTTGTAGCTGCTCTGAAGCCTTTCATACAAAAAAAAAAAAAAAAACTACTCTTTCTAGGTCAAATCAAATCAATGAACAATCGGAGACACATCATACTAACTTTTACTCATAGCAACTAGCAAGCAATTTTCAATCTATATCTAAATTTTACAAAAAATTTGAGTAAAAGTTTCATTTAAAATAGTGTGTTTCAAACCATTATTTTGTATTATAATCAAATCATTTAAAAAATGAGAAGTTGAAGAAAAAAATAACTATTGTAAATTTAGGTAAATGTTTGAGTCTCATTTGATTTGAGTAATAAATAAGAACTTAATTAGGTAAGAGTTTCGGTAAATGATTGGAAATATTTTTTTAGTGACTTTAACTATTGGTATAGTGTCAAAGATACTCTTATGCTGCGTTTGGGTAGAGGAATAAGAGAAAAATAGAGAATAGCGGAAAAAAAAGTGTTTGAGTAGAGAGAATAAATTGGTATAACTATGTAGAATTAAGTGAGAATAACTTGATATTTATATTCCAGTTCTCTCTAGAACTGTGTTATTCCTCCACTGGTATAAGAAGACCCATATGTTAAATTACGTGTAATCATATAAAATCACTTATTATTACATTTTATATCTCAATGAGACCCATATTTTAAATAAATTTTTTACATCTTATTCATATTTTATTTTTCATCAACTAAATAACTCAACTTTTATTATTACATTTCTCATAAAAAAACACAACAAGAGAAGATAACATATTACATTGATAAAGTTATATATTTTTAAAATATTTATAAATTTTAAAATAATTTATGCATCTGAATATAAATTTGTAATACTGACAGCTGTCAAAACGTGTACGTTGTCTCCCGTTTCTCTGTGTACAGTTTTTCATAGAAACCCCGCCCAACTTTGCCGCCTCTCCTCCCTCCGAATCTCCACCCGCCCGAGAGAGAGAGAGAGAGAGAGCAGAAGATGAGGATGCGTCTCGAAGATCCTCTCGATTTCGAATCCGAAGACCAACACATCAGAACCTCCCGATCGATCAACAAAAGGTAGGCCTCCGTCCCTCACATAAACCCTAAAACCTTCATTCGTTTCGTATCAACGACTGATTCGCATCGTAGAAGGAGAAAGGTCATCGGTCTGGACGATCTCCTCAACGATCACTACGAAGAGAAGATCAGATTGGAAGAGAAGGAGGCGAAGAAGCGGAGGCAAAAGCGTTACGACTCTGATGAGGATGACGATCGCGCTCGTAATGGCAAGGAGGCCTTGCTCTCCAGATTCGTCGCCGACTGTCAAAAGCAGGCAAAAAAAGCATCGCTTTTTGAACGCAACGTGTTGTTTTTTTATGGGGTCTAACAACCAATTTATGTCTTTGCAGGTCAGTGAAATGGTCGCGGAAGATGAGATTCCTACGTGGGGTCTTCGGCTTTTTGGGCCCAAGGTGTTAGTCTTCTTTTACTTGTTGGTTTTGATGGTTTTAAGACTGTTTTGTTGGCTGTTTTGAATCGTTTATTTGGGTGTTTTGTGAATCTAGAAAGATCCGCTGCAGTGGGATTTCACTAGGTTAGGGAATTGCAAGCTTTTGGAGGCTTCTGTGGACAGCATGATCAACTCGATGTTGGAATTGGATTCTGAAGAAGGTTGTTTTTCCTTCTCTTTGCATTGAGTGTAAATATATGTTTTGGTGTCTCTGTCTTCATTTGTGTATATGGTTATGGATGCCCTTTCTTCCTTTGTGTCTGTGTATTCCCTTAATCTTATCATGTAATTCTACAGTAAGTCTGAGAAGTTGAGAATATGGGAGTCTGTTTACATATTTAACTGACAGATTCCATGACAACATTTTTGGGTTTCTATGTGTTGCTTTATGTTGGTATCACTTCATTTTTGCATGAAAGTGTTTTAATCTATATTTTCCCTAGCGTGCTGTCATCCATCTGAGATGAATAAATTTTGTGATGTACATTTAAACTCCCCCTTTCCCCCCCACTGATTTTAATTTGTAATACATACATACATAATACACACACACAATATATTTACACATACGCAAATATATATATATATATATGTGTATAGATCTGTATATTTATATTTGTCTCGGGTGAGGGGATGGATTCCAAATTGACTACACACTGAGAAACTGTCGATAACTCACTTCTCATGAATAGTTCTTGCTCTTTCTTTTCAAGTAATTATTTAACTCTCTTTTGTTATTTTTCAAGTTATTTTCAGCATACTTTGAAGCCATTTCTGCTTAATATCTTGTGGACTTATCATGTTTACACTTTCCTTTTTTTCCATAAGAAGCTAATTTGGTTTGTAAGGCTTGCTTGGATTTTATTTTTTTTGGTCTCCTTGCTTCCTTCTTATACATCATTATAATGCATATCCAGGAGATAACTTTTTAGAGGGGTTATTGATGAATGGGTGGCTGTCAAACTGGGTTTTTACGTGTGGCCACGTGGAAGATTCAATAGCTTTGTGGGCCTTTTACCAGAGTGAGTCTTCTGTGATTTCCCTCTGCATTAGTTGATTAATTGTTTTAATTAATTGACTGATGTTTCTGTCTGATTTGTTTTTCCAACCAAGTGTTATACTCTACGAACGAGGAATTGCAAATATCTGCATGTGACTTTTGGTGTAGTGTTCTTAGAAATGACACTGAGGTAATGTCATTTATGGACAGTTGTTTGTGGTGGAAATCTGTATGGAAAATTTATTACTTTTTACAATGCAGTTCGATCTAATGAGTCCTATGATGCATATCCTGAGATAGTCCCTCGCTCTTGTGCAGGTTGATGCATCTATAATCAGACTTGACTGGCATCCTAAATATGCCGAACTAAGAGATGCCCTTAATATCTATGGATATTTAATGGATTCCTCTGCTAATTATTCATCACACTCAACAGCAGTGCATGAAGGTCAGTTGTCACCTCGCTGTGCAAGTAGTTCTGGAGCAGGCATGCTAACTTTTGAGGACATAGATAAAGAGGCCAGGGTATAGATCTTCATCATCCGTGATAAACTATACTCGCTCTTTGAATCTATTTTCTCTGTTAGTTTCCCTTTGTGTTCTGTTTTGCATTTAATATGCAAGTATCTACTGCTGCAAAACATGTAAATATTAATTATGGTATGATGCCATAGGTTATTAATCTTGGAAGATTGGTTTTTGTGCATGTGGGACAGTGAGGCTTATGCTTAAAACTGGAAAAGTAGTAGGTGACATAGAAGGCTACGGGGTAGAGGTCGTGGAAAGTATGGTATGAATGCATGACATGAAAATGTCTTTCAAGAGAATATTGGGATCGGTTTTATTCTTGTGATTTGGAAGGTTTTTTTTCTGAAAATTTCGGTTCATTTTACTGTACTTGCATTCATATACATTAATGGGATAAAAAGTTTCAGCTTTTTATCTACCATATCGATTCTGAGGTCTTTTGCCATATAGTATTGATCTGTTTGTTGAACTCATACATTGTTCAAGCCTTTTTCATTAAATTGAAGTGACTAGCTTATGCAAATCCTTTATTACATGGGGAAATTGCGTGGTAGTGTATTGCTATATATGATTGGCCTCTACTACTAAAGATTTTATTTCAACATATATCCTTACATGCATTTTTCTGTTAATGATGTTTCTTGTTTTCTGTTACATTTCATCAGAAGTTTGATATCATGTTGATACTTCTGGCTATGTGATTCATTTGTGCTTCAGACTCTCAAATTGATGGGCCACCCCACAATATTAAATCTTGGATCAAATTTCTCACCGCTTGTTTTTGTGCTAGGTATGTCCTGATAATTAAATGTGCTAACTGAAATATTATGTCTTAATGAAATCTTAGAAAATATTGATTGATTCCTATTTTTTATTGCATCTTAGATATTTGGTCAATTATTTTGCTCGAGTTTGTGCATTTGTTTACTAACACTATCCTTCACTGCGAACCGAGCTTTGGTTAAGTTGTCAAGCATCTCCCACCTCCTTGAAAGAGGTCAAGGGATCAACTCCTGGGGCAGCACTTTTCTTAAAAAAAAAAAAAAAAAAACTATCCTTCACCGCATATCTTCTTTTAATTGTTATGGCTGCAAGGAGGGACAAACCTTAAGATAAACAAGAATGCCAGTGGATCAGGATATGCTTCTTGCTAGGAAGACTGATTATGGAGTTCCATTTATTACAGGGGAAACTGATGGACACTCTAGAGAATAGGAAACATCTTATATTATTCATTTTTGTGAGCTCTGGAGCGTCAAATTGTAAACTTCTGAAGTAGATAAACAAAATTGGTAGACTGTTTTTTTCAACTGATATCATACATAATAAAGAATTAGCATGAGCACAAAGAATGTAACAGTAAAGGAGTTTTCACTGTTGTTCTGAGGCTTTGTATTGTAACCTCTATTTTGTAATTTTACACTTTTTTGTAATGCATGGTTTGATGCTGATGGATTTATAAACAATTCTTCTTGTTGATTAAGCAATACTGGTTAATGATTAGAGGATTGGATTATAAAATTTGAGAAAGAGTGAGATTATCTGTTTGTAGGGGTGTCTGGGTTTATGGAGATACCTAGGAGCATGGTTACGGATATAAGACAGGACACGATACAGACTCCATGACAAATTTTGAAAAACTAGGACATGAATAGGGCACGACAATAAATAAATAAATAGTATTATGTTACATTTTAGTTATTTGAAAAAAGAAAAGAAAATGCATCCGCAAACTATTAATAGATGATATAATTACAGTAGTACATCAATTTAAAATATTATGTTTTTACAAATTTCTCGTATTATTTTCTAGTAGATTGCTTATTAGTTCATGAACCTCCGTGACTCTTCTTACCATGTATCATTTTTACATTATTTATACTATAATTTTTTTTTATCCTAGTGGATATTTCACAAAATTTTGGTTTTTTTTCCCGTGAATTGTGATTTTCACCCTTGTAAAATTGTCAAACAAATTTTATGCCTGTTACTATGCTAATCTGTTCAATTCGCAGCTAATTTTTTTTTTACTATGCAGATATGCTCGACAAATCTTCTCAATTTTAGAAGTGGAAGAGGCCCTTGGTGGTATCATATTTCTCTTTGTAGATCGTCATCTCCAAGGTATATCATATTTTATATCTGAATGCATGCTGTCAGCTCTGAGCTTCTTTACAGATGATGAATGGAATATCAGCTGTGAGAGTATAGCAAACGGTCTCGCGAACAGGTTAGAATTATAGTACAGTTATATGCCGCTTATTACGTTCTATAAAAATTTGAACTAAATTGCCTTGATGAATTCAAAATAAATTGCCACAATCCTCATTTTATATACAACTTCAAGGCTTGTTTTTAGAGTGTATTGTGAGACCATAGATTTTCTAGATTTTTTTTCCTGTTCCCATATATCTGAAGCAATTTTATACCACCAGATCATTTGCATTTATCTTTATGTATTTCATGTTATCCTTAGTCACACGTTGTTATGATTATTAGGCATAAAGTTTTCGATTTACAAGTTATATATATAATTACTGATTATTGATATTTGCTAAATATATGTTTGATTTCTTAGGCTAGGAAGGTAGAATCCAAGTCCTTGAAGTTGTCAGTCCAGTTCCTTCAAAACTAAATGCTTAAATGGTTGTAGTTGTTCATTTGTCATATGTGCAGGATACCAAAGGATATGAACTGCGTACGAGTTCTCGAGTGCATTTCTGTGGTTAATGCACGTAGTAAGCACCTCAGAAACAAAGTGGCCCTGCAAATTCTTTTAAATTGCTTTGATATGAAGGTGAAATGTTCCTCTAAATTCATTTGGAAGTTACATTTCTCTCATTATGATCAATATGTTTCTACATATTGTAAAAGGTGCCCTAGTAGCTGCATACACTAGGGTCATTTTGGTTTTTGTTGGGCAATAATGGGCCCTAGGTGATGTCCTATATATTTGCATGTAATAGTCGCCATTTTCCTAAAACTAAATCAAGAGCTATTGTTTTGATCTCATGTGCTTTAATGTTCTGCCTTGTTATACATTTAGAATGGACTCATAGAATGTTAAGCCAGCTGCGTCCCTCCATCTCTGAAACAATCTTCCCACAATATATATATATATATATATATATATATATATATATATATATATATATATATATACATCCCAAATAATGGATGGTTCTTATTGTGTTTAGGCCACGCATTGAGGGCTTTTAGGTTCGATTTAGGTTATTGGTATATTAAATCATAGTTTAATTTGTATGAAATTCTTGGTAATGTTGTAGCTTTTACGTGATCAAAGACTGGGAAAAGGGAAACATGTTTTTGAATTTTCTTTTTCTTGAAAATCAAGGTTTCCAATACTAACATCTGTGTCTGGGTCACTACTGCAGTGTGTAATATTTTCCGTTTTATAGCTAATGCTAGAATTTTTATTCGCTCTTGGCCAACACTATATAATGCCTGAATTATCTCTTTTGATTTTTATAGATCTTCATACTGCAATTAACTTTTCTATTAATTAGTTACAATGCATGAGAAATCCCATCAATATAACCCTTTAGCTAAAAAAAGAGAGGTGGGAGATTAGTGACAACTGTATTTATGGACAGAGAGCACTGCTTATAAATTTAAATCCCATTTTCAGTAGAATGATATGCATTTTGTTTTTTTGTAATTTGGACTGATAGCCTGTCAGAGAAAAGTACATAATTAAAGAGCATGTTATAATGGTTTTACATCTACGTATCATTCCATTCAGGTGTCCAGTATGAAAGATATTCTTAGATTTCTCTTAGCAATCAGCGTAAAGGACAAGAACTGTGACTTCTTCAAGATGTATAGAAACCTAGTGCTCATCGACAATTGGCTTTTGTCTGATCCTCCATTGGATGAGAAGCCAACGATCCTCGAATTGTGGAACAGGTTTCTTCGGAACTGTTCAAGTCAGATTACAAGCACAGATTGGAGGTCCTATGCTTCAAAGGTGTGCCCTCAGGCTAGTTTTTGCTGTTTTGTTATACATATATCAATTTTATCATCAGTAATTTCTCCTGCAGGTTCGTAATAAATCTTCGTATCTTCTACAAAACCAGAGAAAAGATCCTCAATAATCCTCCGTTAATTTATCATGAGGAAAGAGGTGTTGCTCTCTTTGCTCAGATGTAGTGTCCTTTTCTCTCACCATCTTTCCTTTTTTTCAATTTTGCTTATTCATTTCTCCTGCTATCTAAAATTTTCCTTTTGCTGATCATGACAAGGTCAATGTTTGCTCCTGTTAATATTTTGCAAATTTGTCGATGGTGGAAACTTGAATTACTGCTTGTATAGTTAATTTTCCGTCTTGTGAAAATAGTATATCATATATCAGTCCCATGTATCATGCATTCATATGTGATTGAGAATGAGTTCCTTTGTCATTGTTGTTTTAGGAAGGAAGAAGAGAACCCTCCTGATTATCTCCTCCATATACGCATCCTAATATTCCCCTTCTTAATGTAATTACGCTGTGAGTACCAAAATAGAAAAACCATTCCATCCCAAAAAAATAGTTCCTTGTTTTCTTCCAAAGTCATTTATAAATCAATTGTGGGATTACTAACAACTTGAATATAACCAGTTGTTGCTTGAATGGATATAGTTGAGATCAGTAAGTCTATTAGTCTGTAGCTCATGTATAAGTTGATGACGGACGCTTGTTTCTGTTGATACAATAAGTCTGTTTAAACTTGCTAGAATTTACATTTTGAGGTTCATTATACTGTCCTGGAATTTTGGAATATACCAAGAATTGTACCTGAATATGAAATGAACCCAGGCATTTTTTATTCGCCAGGAATTGTAGACATATATTGTAAGATAATATTGTATTGGGTCCTAGGAACCACTGATGTCCTTAAATGATAAAGAATTACATTTTGTTTGTTCATTGAATCAGTGTTTGGATGCAACTCATTTTCAGCTTTACTGCCTGTATGAGGTTCATGTAATCTGTATCCATCAAGGCCTTGTTCCAGGGATGTAAGGACACCTTCAACAACTGTTTTTACCATGGATTCTTGTCCAACGCTTTGTGTGTTTGTCAAGGGATCATTCGATTCAATGTTCAACCTTTTAAAGACAATTAAGATGCAATAGTTTATTGACTCATTGAAGGCAGCCTATATATGTCAATTTTTAAAACATGATCATTTTAGACATGCCTTGCCCTCACCTTTAATTCTACCTATTCAAGTTTTCGAGTGTAAAAGCTTACCCACTCATGATTACTGTGATGGATATTAAAATTTGGAAAATTTTAGTTTTCTGGCTTTCAATTGCATGGAAGTAAAATGACCTCATACAAATATCTTCTATGTTTGAAGTTTGGGATATCAACCTAAAAAGGGGTTCTTCAGGCCAAACCTTCCAACCTTGGTCCATGAGATAAGGCTTATTGCACAAGCAAAGAAGAAAATGCTTGATCTTTAAAATAACATAAAAAATAATATTTAGCATACATAGATGAACTATAATAGTTATGTTTTGATAAGTTATGATAAGTATACTTAGGGTAGATGGAACATAGTTTATTGATCCAAACTATAACTGGTCTAATAAGTGAATCAGTGAATGTTCTCCGAGCAATTGAAAAAGTTTTAAGACTTCCTGCAAGATTTAAGATAATTTAGGGCATTGATTAGTCACCATAATTATGGGAGGATGATAATCTATATTTAATACTTCTCACTATGAAAAGAGAAGAAAAGTTGAACACCAGCACTAAAGTACACACTTGATGTCACTCCCAAAACCAGCCCTTTATCTTAATCAAATCCCATTATATCAATCTAAGCATGCCAAGACATCGAGTGTTTTTCCATGTTGGATTGCTTTTATGTTCCTCTACAGCTTCACTATCTACATAAACCAAATCACATATTAGCATCTTGTAACATAAAAAGGCAGGATAATGATGTGACTACATTTCCAAAATTAAAGCTTATAATAATACAAGCAAGAGAGTGCCAAAAGCACTAAACAGCAAGAGGAGATCAAACACAGGAAACCCCACTTTATCCATACCCCACCAAACCAAAAAAGAAAGAAAAATAAAATAAGATAAAAGACACCCACACAAAGCAAGTACTCGCTATTCACTACTTCTTTTGTTGTTGTTGGGATTGTTTTATCATCCATTTTTCAAACGTTCTCAGTGACTGAAGTGAGCAATGGCTGAGTGAGTGAAGGAGACTTGGATGAAGTGATGTTTGAAGAAGCAGTGATGCTGATGGAGGTCTCCTTTGCAAATTTGGCTTCTTGGCTCTTACCCCATAATACGAAGTAGAGGCCAATTATGATCAATACAGCTCCAATGATCCTATGTGGATACATCATGCAAAAAACATTCGTTAGTTTAGATGATCAAACATATAAGAACAAACTACGAAGGTTCATATACATATATATATACCCTCCAAGATAGAACTCCTCTCCAAGGGTGATGGAACCCATGATAGCCACAACAAGTGTCTGAACTGGTTGATAAACTGCAACGAAAACTGGACCCCCTCTGTCGATGCACCATATCTGCACCGCAAATGCGATCCCCGATGCGACGATCCCCTGTCATTCATGTTACTTTTATATTAATAACAATTTCTACACATAAGTGTCAGTTTAATGTTCATTTTTATTATCCTTCTGTTATAATATCAGAAAAATTATATCAAATAATTCTTATTTTGGACTAGAGGTTTTAAATTGACAATGTGTACCCTTTATTTTAATATATTAGTTTATTAATGATGATATACTTGTAAAGCACTCGATCACCAAACACTTCCATTTTTAATATCTAGGAGACTAGGACTAGGTGGGCAATATTTACCGTCCACTTGGTGGGTCCGTGTTCATCATAGCGAATCACTTCGGTCCACTTAGTGGACCCGAGCAGGATTTGTGATCCAGTCAACCTTAATAAAGTTCTACTGTAGTCAAACGATAAGATCCAGTGATCAACGTGATATATAATCAATGTCTCTAAGGGTACATTTGGTTGCGCGATTGCAAAACTGATTCTGTCAGAATCTGCGATTGCAAAACTAATTCTGCAGGAAACTCATTTTCTCAGCTTTTTGAAATCGCAGCTTTTGGACACTATTTACCTGCAATCGCTGGATTTAAAACAGCGATTGTAAAACTGTTTGGTTGCACAATTGTAAACGTAGCTTCCTGCAATCGCAAACGCTGCACAATCGCGCAACCAAACGCACCCTAAATCTTTGTTTCCTTAGTGGATAGCCCGTTAAGTTTTAAAATTTGAAAAGCAAAAAAGAAGCAAAAATGAAACACCTTGACAATTAAACACACTCTAAAATGTAACACAACGTCACAACCTGTATATGTAAGTCTTATCTTAGATATGATAATCAAAATCACAGTCGAATACAACATCGTTTAGATATATAATTTTATTTCTCATCTTTTCAAAGCTCTTCACTAATATTCTTTGTATTGGTCAATTTAGCTTGCACAAAATAAGAGGATTTATGTGGATGCCTTGTAGAAAAAGAGAATGATTAATTTCTTTGCATACTTGTTTTTTTATTTCATTAAATAAAATGGATTCATCTATCACATATAATTCTATTCGTTCGATGAAATGAAAGCCGTTCAATTTAATTAAACAAAAACATGTACAAGGAGATGATCCACTCCTGGAAAAAGACCATAACTTTCATTGTGATCAATTATGCACCTCTTCTCTCCTTTTATTTCCCAATTTCATTACTCTAGTTCATGTGTGTGTGTGTGAGCGCGTGCGCACTATCTTTCAAAGTAACCAATTTTTAAATAAATAAAATATATGTGACTCCCATCTTCATAAAAAAAATTTTTTTTTAAAACAATCTCCAAAAAAACAAAATAAACCGCATGTGAGAAATAATTAAGAAAACCATTAGAAAATCAAATCAAATGAAAGCAATACCGCATAGAGGATGGTGAAGAGCTCAGGGAGGGAGTGAAACATCCAAGCTTCAGTGTCCCTCTCCATGAAGGCTGCAATGATCAAGAATTGTATCACCCCAAAGAAGCACGTGTAGGAGGTCACTGACAGCCTCGCCGGGTACTTCTTCAGCACTGGCTTCTGAAGCACAAGCCAACCTGACCATGAAAGGCAGTGGCATATCAGGTACACACAACCCAATGCCCAGTTCTTCATGTCCCCCCTCACCACCCATTCTTCAGCCTCCCCCGCCACCATCCCCGCCGTCGTCGTTATCGATGGACTGATTATTGAAGACCACCTTGTTTGGTGGAGAGGTTTTGTTGGTCCACCAAATAAGGTCGGACCTTTGTACAGGGTGATCACAGTAGCTCCTCCCACACATGCTAGTGTTCCCACGATTTTGGCTATGCCATCTCTCCTATCTATCCTCACCTTCTCTATCCTGTCAACCACAACATAAGTTTAGATAATTAAGATGACCTATTTTGTTCTATCAAATACAATAGTCACAAGGTTTGTGTAAAACATATTTGGCAAAGTGATTAATGACTAATAAAGAATTCTGTGAATGCAGCATCGACTATTCTGGCTAGTCATTTAAATAATGAAATATGTGATAAATCATTCAAACTAAATTAATAAATATCCCGAGATGGAAAACCAATAATTAAGTTGATGAATAAATTAAAAACACACATGGTTGATATGGAGGTAGCCAATACTTTTTGGAACATTTGATAAAAATTCAGAATACTTTGTTACTATGTCTAATACTTGCCTGAGAGCAGCGGCCATGGCGAAGGTTATGGCAGGAACAGAGTTTTGTATGGCGGAAGCGAAAGTTGGTGATGTGTTGTCCAGTCCCAACAAATAGAACCCTTGATTTGCAGTTATGCTAAGCAGATATACCAACACCATCATTTTTATTTCACAAATATAAATGTTAAAAGAACATAAGAATGACAATATAGTGAACCTTAAACATACCCACAAAGCGCGAGAAAGAAGAACTGAACCGCGAAAGACAAAGTCAAAGATGGCCTGTCTTTCCTGTTATTGACATATAAAGATAAGTATGTAGTGGTTAATTATTAGAGAATTAATATTAGACAACATAACAAACACATATATACAGTATAGAGGGGAATGAGTTTGGTTTAACGCTAGTTGAACAATTTGATTGTCCAATGCGTTCGTGACTGTTACATATTAATAATTCATATTGAATTTTATTATGTTTATATTGAGTGATAAAGTCTTATGGTCACAAACGCATTGGACAATTAGACTGTTGAATTAACATTAGACCTAATTAACTTGTTCCCATGTAGATGGTGGTGGTGGTGGGTGCATGGCTTACTTTTCGAGGAAGTAAGCGAAGGGGGAGAGGAGGAGGAGGGCGATGATGTTGCGGTAGACGGGGTAGACGAGCTTGCTTATGCCCATGTTGAGCGCCGCCCTGGACACAATGTGGAACCCTGCGTATCCGAATTGGAGCGTCAGCATCGCCAGGTGCAGCTGCGCCTTCTCCGGCACCCCCAGCCCGCACACCCTCTTCGTCCATGATCCACTCTCCTCCATCTTTTCTCTCTCACTAGAATTACCAACACTAAAAAGAGAGTGTGAGAAGAGATGGGTGAGTGAGTGTAACTGTGAGAGAGTGGAATGATGGGTGGGAATGGAGAGTGGAGAGGGGGGTCTAAATATGGTGGGAAAAAAGCAAAAGATCCAGGAGAGAGAGAGATTGTGAGGGGTTTGAGTGTCCCCACCAACCCTAAAAAGATGTTGTGTCAACTATTCTTGTTTCTTGGTTGTCTCCCACAATCTCTTCCTCCCCATCCATTATATCTCTCTCTCTCTCTCTCTCTCTCTCTCTCTCTCTCTCTCTCTTGGGATCACCCTTTTTTTTTTATCACTTGAAATCTAATGCAGTACTCACTCAAGTTTGTTTCACTGACAAACATCTCCAAACGCGAATCTTAATCCAGTCAAGTTTGATTCCATCAGTACTATCAGTATTAAACTACACAATCTATTAATCGAATTATGCAACATATGAATCGAACTGTACAAAGAGTGACACCTACACAGTACTTAATAATTAATTGTGCAGTTTGATTCATAGACTGTACAATTCAATCTTGATGGTACTCAAATCTGATTGGATCCAGACACCCCCCAATCGCACTATTGGACTCGGGCACCATGTCTCTTGGATTCCGTTTTGGATCCATGTTAATAATGATACACAGCGCGCACGAGCGCACGTACCCTCTGTTTTTATTTTATTTCTATCTCTTCCACTTCTTTGTACGAGCCTTGCTTTAGCTTTGCATAAATTTAATGTATACATATATAATTTAATCACGAAGTGTTACTTTTGTTGATATATATAATTCAGAACATTGAGTGACTTGATGAGTTAGCAGTGAAAACTAATCTATAATATCCACTAATTAAGTGTGCCAAGTTGAGGTTTGTGTGGCAATCCCTCTGAAGGGCGTGTTAGGGAGCCTGGGCTTCCTTTGCTTTAAGAGACATGTTTGCTCAGCTCGATCGAGACCTCCATCATTTTTTTCTTTATTATTGTTTTTTATAATCTTTAGATCTGTCATAAAGTGAGGGACATTAATATTATAGAAAGCAATTAAAGAAAAAAGAAAAGTTAGGTATTGAGAATGTTTTCATTTCATGTGTTTGTTGTGGGTGAAGTGTTGTAATCTGTCACTGTTTTTGCTGTGCTTATAAGCAGGCTGGACCAAGAGACCAATGTGGTCTGGAAAAACAGGAATATTTGTTACTTTGTACGTACAACATGCACATGCCACCCCTCCATGTAGGGCTCCGAGCCCCTCAATTGAAACAGTTTTAATGGTGGTCACATAATTTGTTCCTTGGAAGTTGATATTCAAAAGAAGATTCATATGTTTGTGAATGTCAGGTTGTGTCAAGCTTGAAAGATTTTCAACGAATCGTTTTGTGTGTAAAACCAGACATCACAAAGAAGACAAGCTTTTGTATAACTCGGTTATCCAAAGAATGGCATCACATCAATCTCCGGATTTCAAGTTGTGATGTCCAAAGGTCTGCCATAACATATAGGTACTTTGCCTATAATGCCAACTTTTGGTGTGAAAAATTGGGTCATGCTTGGTAGAGGCTATCATGCATGGTCCTCAAATTTTTTTTATTTCCAAAACGTAGTCATTTTGTATTCCCGTTAAAAAGATAGAACACAATTGAATGAGGTGAGATAATTAAGATAGGAAAACGAAGCTAAAGACAACAAAAAACAAAAACAGGAAAGAAAGAAAAAACACACGGGGTGCCAAGCCCCGCAACCGAATTGGTTATGAAGAGGAAAAGCGGGTAGAAAAGGCTTCGACCCCCCCTCCCCCAACCACTCATGGGGAGTGTTACTCCAAGATTCGGAACGCATTCTCCTCGATAAATATGCTTGACGCCCCGCCTATGCAAGTGCCCCAATCCTTGATGCATTAGGTCGTCGCCTCCCATAAGTTCTCGAAGTAGAATCGGAAAAATACGTCATTCCTTGCCCTCTATATGGTCCTGAAATATTGCTAGTAACTAAAATCATCTGTATATATTATTGTATTATAAAACTAATTAATTCTCTGGAGTATGTATTTTAATTTTTTTTTGATATGTATGATGATCTCAAAAAACAATTAATTAAATTGTGTGCGATCTGCCAAAATATGATCACAATAAGTTTCATTATCTTATTTCTTTTTGTGCATTGTAAATGTGAAAGACTCAATTACCACGCATGCAATCACAATAAGTACCGCTGTGTCACGTGATCCAATCTATCTCACTACATAATAAATATTTTTCAGCCTTCGCAATTTTAGTTAATCACCTAGCTAGTTAACAAAAGTAAATTCCATCACTGTGATTACTAAAATTAAGCAATGGTTTTGAAATGTATTGTAATAAGAAATGTTTAAAAAATATAGTACTTGGTAATTCATGTAGTTATTTTTGTAGACTGAATATATTTTGACATTTTTTAAAGTCATTGTGTGTGTGTGTTATATTGGTTTGTTTGAAGCATACACGTCTCATAAAATACTTCTTTTCATATAAAAAAAAGAAGTACATATGTACTCATATAAATTTGATGAATGCATTTTATCCTTTTGTAATATAGACTTAGTAGAGTATATACCATATCCTGTATGACTTAGTGACTAATGACCACAGAAGTGTGTGATTGCCACAGCTTTGCTTAAATTTTTTTTTTTGATAATCATCAACAAACAAGTGAGTAAGTCAGCGTCAAAACTCGAACTCAAAACATACCCTTAACACAGGTAAACCCTGAACTGTTATACTATGACCACAACAATGCTTGAATGTTATAGAAGGGATCTCCTTGCGCATGAATATTTAGTACCATGCAGCCTTCTTTTAGAGGGAACCCTTCCCATCTTCCAGTGGGTTGGTTCATATGAGGTAACATAATTCCAGGGTGGGTGGACGTAGTAGCTGCTCTTGATATATAACCACTCTTTTGGCCTCTTATTCAAGTACAAAGTGATATTCCACCCTCCATGGAGGAAGGATTTCAAAACAAAAAAGGAAAAAAAAATGTTGTGACAGTGCTGGGACGGTGGGACCTATCTCTCGCATGCTCCATTATATGATCCAACCATTCATGTTCACTCAGAATCTGGAAAGACATATAGCATCCAGCGTGCACTCTCTTTCTTGCTTAATATATGTATAATTATATCTTCCTTTGTATTATTGAAATTTTCATTATTCCATATGTTTTGAGCCCTCTAAAGTTTCCAATAACATTGATGTGAAAAGAAATCCTCTCCATCTAGAACTCTCTCAAAAGTATTGTATTAAAAACTTATGTTAATTACAAGGGAAATTTTGGAAATGCCTTTTTATCAAGTTATCCAGTGTGGTACAATATAAAATATTTTTATTGGTAAGTAAATAATAGGACTTGAACTCAAGACCTTTTAATTGAAAATTCAATTGTCAATCATTAAACCATCTGAGTCCAAAGCCTATAATATATTAGAAGTCATGACCTTTTGAAAAATTTGAATCTTAATTTTAAAGACTCTTTCAGCTCATTTTTATTATATTTTCTTAATCCAACAACTCCTTCATCTCCTCTACAACAGCTATTACATATACATCACCTCGCCAGAGCCGGGCCAGTTGTCCCTGAGGGTAGGCGACCAAGACAACTTGCTTAGGGCCCCTACCCTCAAGGGGGTCCCAAATCTCTAAAAATATGGATGTATTAAAACTATTTGAGTATTTTTATAATTGAATTTTTAAAATTTATTCTTTTCTCAAGAGGATACTATCCTTTTAATATGTATTTTTAAATTTTCTTGTGTTTTCATGCATAATTCTAATTTATATATTCAATTTTTTTAATTGTAATTTGGTTTAATTATTTTTATATTTGAAGTTTTTTAGTTATTTTGTTTAATAAAATCATCCATTTATTTCTTTTTATCCTTTTTTTAGTTTTTCATAACTCATTTAAAATTTTCAATTACATAGGAATTTAGTTTTACATTTGAATTTAAAAGAAATGTAATCTTTTCATTAACAAATCCCACATATTAAGGAGTTTGTTTTTGCTTTTTTTATTGTTAGTTAAAAAATAAAATTTAAATAATAGTTTTGTGTAGTGTGATTTTTGTTTTGTTTTTATTTATTTATTTTGAAGATTAATTGTGTTGTTACTCATTATATTTTTTTCACATATATTCTTTGGGCCCTATTTCATAAATTCGCTTAGGGCCCATTCCAGTTTGATGAATCTCATGACCGACCTACACCTTGCTTAACTTATTGGGATATTCTCTTCAAATACAAATGGATCCTATTTTAAAGTCTTCTATTTCAAGCTGATGATGAAAACTTTGAGGTAATATATAAGCTTTCTATTAAAAAAAAAGATTTGATGAAAATGATGCATCAAATAACAGAAAGAAGTCCCCCCAGTCCCTTAAAATTCAATATTGGCAATTATTAATGTTAAGACCACCATGAGTTTTGCTTACATCCATTCATCTGAGGGGACCCTTTCTCACTTTAAATGGACAATTGGGATGCCAAGATCACTGAATATGCGATTTAGTATGCTTTTTATATTCCTAAATTGGTCCTAGACCAAGTCACGCATGTTTTGCTCCCCACTCTTATTGTCAAGGAATATCTGCCATGTGTTCATTATTAGATACTGAGACCCAACTATAAATAATGAGAGTTGTGGGGTTACAGAATCTTCAGTTAATTCCATATTCATCAGCAGCTTGGTGTGTGAACCAACTGAATTGATCAAGTGATCTATAAAACAAATCAAAATTGAAAGATATCATTTAATTCCGTGGTATATGCAGAAAGAATTATATATGGTCAAATTTTAATTAATCTGATCAATAACTCATATACTATGTTTACAACCTTTTTTAGATTCCGTTTGAAAATATGTTTGGGGAGCTTTTGAGTTTGCATGAAACTGTTTTTCCAAACCTGTTTCCAAATAGAAAAAAGTACTAAAAAACTGCATACACATTTATCTAAAAAAGCGTATAAAAACTTAAGTTTTTCAAAATATGTGGAGATGCAGTTTTTTACTAACTCAGTTTTAAACTCAACTTTAAAAAAAAACTGATTTCCATGCTCGTTTCCAAATAAGGTCTCAGGCAAAATGACTTATTGGACATGAGAACTTCTTAAGTTTTAAGGTTTCAATGTAACACGAAATGCCTACCCGAACACAGGTTTGACATGCATGGGGATTACCATATTAGTATATATATATATTTTATCATAAAGTGATTTAGGATCACTTGGAAACACGTTTGTAATGGTTTTTAAGTTGGAGAACCAAACCACCTATTAACAAGTTGGTAGAAGTACTCTCTCTTCTCTGAGGGGTTTTGCACCAGCATTTTTTTTAAACGGATGCAGAAATGATTCGACTAATTAAAAAAAGTCCGTCTCACCTTTAGGTCAATTTTTTTTTTTGTAATTTTTTTAAGAAAGTGTGTTTCCTAGTAATTATATATTTTATAAAGTTGTCGCTTTTTTATTAGCCACTTTTCAAAAATGTGTTTACAAATATCTATTTCAATACATTTCTTGAATAAGCATGGAATGGAATTTGATAATTAGTTTTCTCTTCCCTTAATGAGGTGAAATTTAAAATAATCATGTGAGGAGATCTACCACACAATATCTTTGTTACACTTAGTCATTTTTACGATCTAAAATGCAGTCATATACAGCTATATATATTGTTAAAAATTCAGTGAAGCTATACCTCATTAAAAAAAATTATTACACTTACTAAATATGGATTTATTCAATTCAAAATAAAATAATATACACATTTTATTAAATTATATACCTCATTAGATGATGTATACTATTTTAAAAAAATAAAAACATACATGATGTGTATTTTAAATTGTAAAAAAGACCGAGTGCAGGGTAATATTTTCCATCTTTTTTGGGATGGTGAAAGATTGAAACACTTTAAATACATGGCAGTGAGATTCTTTGATGGGCTCAAGAGATGGAGGGTATATAACTCTTAGATTACGAAATAATAACAATAAGATTCTTTTAAAACAAAGACAATCAGCACTTTAGAAAAATGTGGGAAGTGAAGTGGCATCCATTGTTCAAATGCTGGATGAAGCGAAATTTGTAAACACAACATATGTGCACAAATAATCAAAGTCCATCAAGATAATAATGTGAGATTTATTTAATAAAAATATTTATGAACTTTATATTATCATTTTTTGGAGGATAAAGGGGTCCTAGATTAGTGATATTTCTTCTCGAGTGGCATTTTGATTTATTGAAAAAGCAAATATTTATTGTGGAACGTCATGGATCCAGGATCAATTTTAGGGAGATGGGGTCTCATAAATAGTGCATCACATCTACTCACTCTGTCTCTCCACAGTACAACTAACCTAAGTTAATTCTACTGTTGAGAATTTCCATCATTGAAGAATGAATTTGGAAGATCTTATAAAATAATTCCAACTAATGCATAAAAAAATGAAAGATTCCTAGTAAGTCGTTTTCATGGATAACTTGACCAACAGTAGGGATGATGGATTTGAACCACCTATTCCCTAATGACTAAGGAGATCCTCTAAAATTTCAGAGAATATCTGTATAGACCAGTAAAAATGTGCCACCCTAATTCATGGGAGGGTGGGAAAAATTGACACTATTAACATTGTTGTTATGCTCGCATCAAGGGCTGTGATCACATAAGCAAAAACACACATGCGTCATTCAATTTTTTATTAACATTTTATCCACATTTTATATATCCATGACCAACCAAACAACAAAAACTTTATTATTACATTTTTTAACGAGAATGATTAAAAATATAACTAAACAAACAATCACTTATTCCTTATCTATACTAGAATAGTCATTAACCTCGGAATAACTTAATTCTCCATCCAAACGGGAGCAAGTTTTGATTTCAATTCAAACAGGTGTACCAACCCCTGTTTGGGGTGAGAAATAGACCTATTCGCATATGATAGATACAAGCTGGGATCGATGACTAAATGTGTAGAATGAATAATTTTGTTTAGTTATCTTTTTATTATTATTAAGATACGTAAAAGTGATATTTTTATTGATTGGTTCACTCAAATAAATTCAGAATAAGTGGTAGATAGGATATGAATATGAGTTTATGATTTTTTCAATGAGAATTCTACATCTGCATAAACTGTTTGTGGTTGGGAATATGTGTGATATAATAGATATTTTGATATGTATGAGAGTGAAGTGAAATAATTATTTTAAAACATATTAGAGTATTTTTATCATTTGCATAGATGCGTCCTAATAAGTAATTCCAACCCTCAAAATGGTTATCAGCTGTTAAACTAATTTATTCAAGCATAATTATCAGAGTTTTTTCTTGCAAAACAAATATATATATATATTTTTGTCTATTCCCTCTTATTCATGGGTTACTTTGCACTCAAACATGGGTAAGGGATTCCATGCTATCTGAAAATAAAGTTATATTTTTGTTTTTGTTTTTTGAAGATTGATGTCTCTTTGGCTTGATCCAAGCTAGAACTTCTTTTAGGGAGAGGGGTTGCTAGCTGACTTACCCAAAACTAGGTTCGCAAGCTATGTATTTGTTATTTGGTAGGTTTAGATTTAGAACACGATTTTATAACATTTATGTGAGTTCATGGCTTATGACTTAAGATCTTATTTGGCCTGGATTTGAAATTGAATTGGATAAGCAATATAGGTTTTGTAGATGGAATGGAAAACGTACGCTGAGATCAGAAACAAAATATTTGTACTTCAGCATAAAAGGAAAATAATAAAAGCAACAAAAAACAGTTCTCATGGGATGGATTCAACATAAATGCACCTATGCAAAAGTATTATACTGCAACCCAATCAGCACATGCATGTACAGATAAAGTGTGATACATGTACCTAGTAAACATATATATTTTCTGTATTAACGTGTGTGTATTGCATTTCATGTGTGTGTTTTAGTTATTATAGAATTGCTTCTATCACTAATTGCCAATCCATACACCATAGTATATATGTATATTAACTGTTGAAGAGAGTAACATCATCCGTATATAGTGTACGTCGAATCGCGGGTCCATCGCATCCAACTACGATACGATTGATCGACGGCCCGTGATATTCCCACACCGAATCACTTATATATATATGTATATAACAATTTTTTTTTAAAAATAGAACAACTTATATTAATAAAAAGTAAACATCAGAGAAACGAGATGAAGGATTTTCAATATATAAATTTTTCAATTTAAGAGTTTTAAATATAAAATTGAGGCCATACATAGTTAATGGTAGGCTGGTGGAGTCATTGATGGACTGATCGACTGGGTTGCCATGTTTTGAAAGGGTAACGGAATCAATCGACCCACTACATTATATGTTTAGCCACCCCGGCATCCAGCTTAAAAATATCCCATTAACATCTAGAATCTTCCCTCTAATTATTTTCTTAGGTAATAGGTGCTCAAAACTTCAATGCCCAGTATCAATATTAAATGGATTGGGCCGAAAAGAACTGAGTAGGAACTGGTCTTGTCCAAAAGTCCCCCCTTTTTCTCACTAACAAATTCTCCAAGAAAAAATAATATATCTTGTTTAACAAGATATGTATTTTTATAAAAATGAAATACATACTCTAATGTACTCTATGAACTTATTTATAGAGTATAAAATAAAATTTCTAACAAGTTTAGGAAACATTACGATAGCAAACCCAACGTTGTCAATGCCTCTTCTATACACATATAATACCTATATTAGTATAAGATTGTTGGTTAATCAATTCAAGTCATTTGTTCTAATATGGGTTACTTATTGACAATTATTGGCTATGTTAAACATAATTCATATTCGTGTTAACTGTTTCAATTGGGAAATCTTATTATTTTGAATAAACAAGTAAATAAGTAGCCCATATAGAACAATTAATTTACATGAATAACATCTATTATACTTGCTAAAACTAATAATAGGCTTACTGGATAATTGTGTAGCTGATAAGGGGGAAAAAAAAAAGACTCCATGCCTGAAGGTCTGAGTGGATTATGGCTTGGACTCTTTAATTAGTAGCCAATTGAGAGCAACTCCAATCGGTCCCTTAAATGAAGATACGAAGACGGCAACAGCTCTTCCAACTCCGATCGGCCTTCATTTTGAAGCTTGCAAGCTTTCATTTCCAAGAACATCTCTATATTTGGAGACCACTATTTGGGTCTTCAAATGTCACATCAACGAGAAAAATGTCACAAATAACCTTGTTAACTTATAATAATTTTTGATAAATGACATTTAACTCTTATAAAATTATAATTTTTTTCCATTTGTATTTAATAAAAAAATGGAATTTAAAAAAAAAAATTCATGTAAAGTTAAAAAGCAATGTTTCAAAAATAAAATCATTCATTGAACCGAAAAAATGAATGGGATAAAGAGTCACCAGTTCAACTGTCCGGTTAACCAGATTTGAATTGTAACAATATCATGACAAAATAACAAAAAATGAATCATTAAAGTTTAATGATCTATTCATAACCTACAAAAAGTTGGGTTGTATTGTGTGTATAAAAGAGATAAGAATCCAATGACACTGGACATGACTTGATAGACATATATTGTCAAATCTTCATTGGTTTCTTTCACAGCTTGGAATGATGATGAGTATCCAATGCTATGAGACATAACAATACAGAGATGTCTTATTTATAAACATTGGATTCTTTTACATAAATGAAGAATAAACATCCAAAGCCATGAGACATGACAATACAAAGATATCTTATTCCATCAGGTCAGACAAATGGATTATATACAAGTCCACTTGTAACTTTACATATATTAAATTTTTTTACATGTAAATATAGAGTTCATATACCATTGGTCATTTACATTAAAATTATGACATAAATATCAATAAACAATAAAGATGAAAGAAACAAAAGGCAGAATAAGAATTTTGACAAATGAAAATAGTTATTTGAAGACCTACAAAAAAAAATGAAGATCCACTATTGGAGTTGATGAATCTTTAAAACATCAAAAACTTCAAAATGAAGACTCCATTGGAGTTCAGGGGTCTTCAAATGTTATAAATCTCCAATGGGAGTCTTCAAAATGAAGACCCCCATTGGAGATGCTCTGAGGATGTACTGTCAAATCCGCGTAGTAGAGCTTCTAAACAGGTTGTATTCCTATTTGTACAGTTATCATTTTTTTTAAAAGTAGTGATTGTTTTGATTTTTGATTTTTTCTTGATTAGCAAGACTAGCACTCAAACCCAAGACCCCCAAATAAAAAGGGGTATCTCTGTTACTTCAGAAGAAGAAAAACCTATTATATGCACATACATTTATCAGACAACATGTCAGTAGGGATTCAAACAAAACGTGTGGCTTGGACCCATAAACGGTGGCTGAATTTTCAATTCAAGATTTCTGATTTTTCCATGGATGGATTGTCTTGGCATACATTACCAGAAATTCAGCAAAAAGCATGGTCGTCTTAGGATTACATGGGATAAAAAGGAACCAATGTAAATTTGGTCCAACTTGTTTTTCTGTAACCCATGACAGCTTCTTGCAAACTCGATTTTATATTCAGTTTTTAGGAAAAGCTAATATTTAAACCGGATTCCAAACATACCTTTAAAGAGAGATAGAGAGAGAGAGAGACATCATAGTCACACTGTATTGCACTGTGGCTTCTCTAACCTTTTCTGATGGTGGCATTGGCTTTTCCTCCATTGCCATCCCACAAAAGAAAAAAAATATTGCAAAGACAAAAAAGTAGGCAATCATCAACAAAGCTATAAAAACAATGAAACAAAGCATCACAAACAAACAGCCCATCATAAGATGACCAAAAGAAGGTAAAGCAAACCCTCTCCCCCTCCCCTGCATCATCCATGGACAACCCCTACAGTCCCTCCCCCTTCGAATTGGCTTCTTTTTATCAAAACATGGTACCTCTCTCTCTCTCAACTCCTCAAAATTAGATTGTGTAATGTGGGTCTTAATGAAAAACCTCTCAAACATGTAAAACAGGGGTTGGAGGAGCTGAAACAGGAACTGATGCATTCGACAGCGGACCTCGAAATGACAAGAATTACAGCCCAAGAAGAGCTTTCAAGAATGGAAGAGATGGAAATTCAGATCAAACAAGTCCTCGACAACGTCGCCCGAGAGCGGGACGAGGCGAGGGAGAGCTCCAATGCCCTCCTCCACCACCTCCTCTGCCTCACCGAGAACCACCAACAACAACAACAACAATCAGAGAGTGAGGAGAGCATTGTATCATCGCCACAACAACAACAACAACAACAACCGCCAGTAACGACGGAGGCTTTGGAGTTGCCGGAGAAGGGGAGGTTGTTGGAAGCCGTGATGAAGGCGGGGCCGCTCCTTCAGACGCTGATGCTGGCGGGGCCGCTGCCGACGTGGCGGGTCCCGCCACCGCCTCTTCAGGGATTTGAGATCCCACCTGTCAATATTGACTGCGGCGGCGGTGGCAGCGACCTCCGGAAGGAGTGTAACAGGCGAGACTAACTACATTTGAGAAGTCTGGATATGATACCATCGTACAGCCTATGAATTGATCTATGCTAAGAGTGACACTGTACTCAATAATTGACTGCAGTTTGAATTCATATGCTGTATAATTTAATTTATAGATTGTGCGATTTGATATTGATGGTACTGATGGTATCAAGCTTGATTACATCTGAACTCACTTTTGAGTCTGTCTTTTCTTGTTTCAGTGGTACGTGAATTGTTTACATCGGTGATTATGGTGTTTGATATATGGGATTAATGGATCCTAATGTTGGTAATATGACGAACCCAGATTTATTTGGGGCCATTTTGGCTTGATTTTGTTGTTTTATTGCTAGAGAAATTATTGCAGGATGTTCGATTCTAAATGTCATCAAAATAAAATATTTATGAGAATCTCTCATTATGGTATTTTACTATTTTTAACAAAATTTTCTAATTAGAGTTACAGCGATCACATTTTATCGGTGAAATTTGAATTTATGATTTTTAAAATCTTATTTAGTACTTTTAAGATTTGCATTGAATTATTTTTTTGTTTTTAGTAGTTTTAATAATTATCTTTCACATTTTTTAATAAAAATAATGATGGCAAGACTTTACCACTTTTCGAGAAAAAAATAATTGTCTTTTACCATTTTTATAATCTTGTATTTAGTGGCATAAATACGTTTTAATAATTATATTATAATATGTTTAATGAATAAGTTGTAATATTTGTGGCGTATAAAAAAACAGTTTTATAAATCAATAAAAATTATTTTCTTTTGTCAGTCATTTATTTATCCTCTGATCTTCACGTAAATGAGATCATACTAGGCTGACATTATTTTATTATGTTAAAGGCCACTTGTATGATTTAGACACTTAAATTTTTTTTGCAACTTTGACCCATAGCTTGATATTTTATACGAGAAAAGCAAAAATACGTTTGGATTCGTAATTGAATTTTTTTTTCTGTTTTAAGCTCATAATTAGCTGATGGGGGCATATACATTCATTGCGGGAGGTTCTAACTTTAAGTGGAAGACCCCTTTAACGGGATGGTCGAGACACACCGTCCCCCAAAAGGAGGTCGAGAGTTCGACTCCCAAGTTTAAAAAAAAAAAAAATTAAGTGGAAAAAAAAAACAGAAGTACCTTTATTCATACACATTGGGCAAGTCTATGCCCACCCCCTTAAAGGCAAATCCCACCAACAAACTGATCCCACTAACCATCTTTTTTGTTACTTCTTAAATCACCACCATATATATATTCATCCCTACCACAATCCATCAATGTAAACTTTTTTTTTTGTGGTGTTGGAGTCTTTGAAACCAGCTGATTTGTTAATATATATATCAAAGATGAATTTGGAACTTGATTCTTTTATTTCATTCGACATTCTTATCACATGATTCTATATGTCAAATCCTGAGAAATTGTGGAAAGCTGGGTTTTGTGGAATTATTTGTGTAAGAAAGTAACAGTGATGGTTTTGTGAGTTGATATGATTATGGATGGTGTCAACTTCAGACATTGGATACAAGGGCTCAAAAAACAATTCATTCTTGAATGTTTGAGTTTATATGGATGTGAGAATTTTGTTGGAATGTAAAATTTCTTGGAAAGTCTGACGAGGTCATTTGGGAATAACAGATCTCTGTTTGATGGGTGCACACATTATACCTTGAGCACTCAATGTGTATAGTGCTATATTTGTTTGTTCATGGCTTGAAATGAAATTTCAGAGGGAATTATATGATTTTTCCCTTTCATGCAAAGTTACAATCCGAAAATCAAGTTTTTTTTTTGTTTGTAAAATATCAAAGTGATGTGAATATGAATTTATCATTTGTTGCTTGAATCTGTGCTGCTGGTAGGTGCACTTTGTGAATGTAAATGTTAAAGAGGATGTGTGAATGGGAGGTTTGTCAACTATAGTAAGTTCCCCAACCAAAAATGGACCAAAAAGTGCTTTCAACTACTATTTGACACATGCAATGTCAGGGGAACTAATCTAATTCGACGGGTGCTTTGTCATCCAAACTAAAAAAAGTCGACTGAAGGTGTGTCAAACAAATATTTTCTTCGTCCATTATGTGAGGCCCGTCGACGGTGCTATTGTCGGGTATGATAACCCAATTCAACAGGGGTGTTTGTCATCCCGACCAACGGTGCACAATAGAAGGTGTGTCGAGTAAGAGGTTCATAAAGGGGAAGATGATAGTATATACATTTTTTTATTATGTGGTGGGGAGGGAAATTTTGAAAAACTGAGTTGGTGGGGTTAATGAACAAAAACAAAAAATAGAAAATGTGATTTTGATTTTTTTGGGACCAGCGGGTGGGGATAGACCTACCCATAATGCCCAAAATAATTTGTTCAATTTGTCAAGCCACGTGTTATGTTCTGTGTGTGACTGACGATAGGTAGGCATGTGATGGAGTGTGACATTAAAGATTTTTTTTTATCATTCAAAATCAAGTTGTTTCCCATAATAACAACTACCCTAGACCATGGTTGACCAGGAGTCATAAAATCAATGAAAAAAAATACCCGTTAGAAAAAGCACGATAAACCATGTGCCATGTTATCATTCACTACCTATATCGTACGAAACCGTGTGAGGGACTATATTAACAACTCCCACCATGTCCAATCTCCATCAACAGTATTTAAATACTGTTTTTAATTATTATTTTTAAATAATATATATATTCAAAATAAATTAAATACTCATTTATAAATGTATAAATAATAATAATATAAATTTATATACCTGGTGTAATATCACTCTCAATACTATCAACTCGAACTGTAGAAAATGATGGTGTCCTCTGTTTGTGAACCATGAACCATCACATCTCGTAGAGAGGACAACTCTTGCCCTCCATCCCTTGCCTCTACTGTTCTCTGGCATGACAGTTCAGTTTTAGAGACAGACCATTGTGGCTCAAATTGTACATTAAGATGGGTTGTAACTTGTAACAGGTTGTCAAGAAAAAAACTCCATCAGCAGCAAGTCTTTTAAAAATCTAGTATTTTTTCCAAGCCCTCAAGAATAGATTAGATTACCAGCAATTCCACCAAAATCACATGTGATGGCCTGGGATATCCCTGAATATGGCTGGATATTGATGGAGAGCAACTGTAATGCTCCAATAAAGTCTATATACAACAAGGCCTTGCAAAAATTGTGACTTGATTTTGATATTTGTAACAATGCTCGTGGCCCACATGGGAGGACTGGTTCAAGATTTTGTGTTTGGTTACTGAATTCTAAAATGCCATTGGGTTTTTCTTCCTTACAGAAATTAGTTAATTGTAATGATGAGGAAACATAATTAATCCTATAGACTTTGATATGGCAAAGATTAGAATGAGACTGAAATTTAAAAATTCCCAACCAACAAATGAAAGGAAAAAGGAAAGGTCAAAGATAATTAGCCTCTGAATGTCACCAACAGTAGATAGTTTTGATAGGGTGTTGATAGGAAAAATTCATTTTATAATCCCATTTGTAGTTTTAGGGTAGGGTGATGAGGAATCCCAACATTAGTTGATAAAACCCCAACAGATGCACAAAATGATATCGAAAGCAAACCCAGGACTGTAGTCAAAGAGCCAGTATGTCAACGCTTGGATGGAAAAGAAACAGTATTATCTTCTCAACTTGAATAAATTTGCCTCACCTAAAAACAAAGATATGATAAACTATCAGTTATTTGGATTGTCATTTAGCCTGGATAACAATTCTACTTCACATTAGTGTATCTCTTCATGGGCTACATGTTATAACCCACAAGACTATTTTGGGGGAACTTGCATATGTATCAAGGCACTTGAAAGATGATCCCAAACATAACTTTATCTAGTTCAATAATCAAGATGTGTATGCCCATACCCAGCTTTCTTTTTGTGCAATTGTGCATATACATATGCATGCATTTTTAATGCATTTTAAAGCAATTAATGGATGATGTTTTAGGGTGAGATATCAGTTTTCTTCGTAAATGAATCCTAAATTCACAGTCTACGCACTCTGGGGGCCAATACAGCACCATGTAGTACCCAATCCAAGTTTTGTGGATCTACAACTGGAAGTCAATGACTAAACTGTTATGGTGAGGGAGCCGAACTTGTAACTCAATACACAGATTCCAGAAATTTTGAATTGCAGAGAACCAACATAAACTTACACAAAGCATTGCAGAATCACAAACAAGAAACCAAGCCTCTCTTGCAACAATGACATATGTATAAAGAAAGAAAAAGAGATTTCCAAAACCAATAAAGAAATAAAAATCTGAAGAGCACACACCACTCTGTCGCATGCCTTTCTAAGAACCAGAGCTGTCTTCGCTGTCATCACATGGTGCCCTCGATTGGATGATAACACGAGCTCCCGAAGTAAGCCTGCATTAACAAACGTAGCTAAACCTCAATCAAAACCACCTAATAAATAAAGAAAATAATGGAAATTGAACAATGGTTTAACAAAAGCTAAACTTTCTTCTATCTTGATAACTTTCCCCTCTTCATTGAAGGACTCCAGTCTCATGGATGACCCCTTCCCAGATGGTTCAATGAATCTCTTGCTACTGGCCTTCGATGTGGGGAGGGAGGCTGACTGGGCAGTGTAGTCAGTTCCAGCGGAAGAGTTCCTTGCGCTCTCTGATAACGTGGTGATCTTGTCGACCCACTCTTTGGGTGCCTGTTGGATGAGATTTTGATGGTTCGCGGGAGGCATTTTGAGCGTGGTGAGTCCACGCACTTCTCTCTGTCTGTTGGTGGTTCAGTTGATTTATAGTTCCTGCACTCAATCCCTTCTCAAGTTCAGTACACGAATAAATGAAGTAGACACAAAAACAGATTTGAACAGTTAAACTGACAAGATAAATGACTTAAAATTAGCTATGACAACTACGATTTTTTATCCTATGATTCTGTCTTGCATCAACGAATAATTAAACACACATACAATAAGGATGATCACACTAAGATACTCAACCTACAAACCAAACCAATCAACCATTTCTAATTAATGAAACGTGTGTCAAGTAACAGTAGGTTTAAGTAGGGAAAATTGCATGATCTATTGGAATCCAATACATACAAATGCAGCATTTGGTATAGAAGATAAAAATAGCTCAATAAACAACGGCCCATAACGGAAGACCAATGAGGGCGTATCTACCAAATGAGATGATGCATGCGACTGATATCTCAATCACACTGGACATCACAATTTCTGTCACATGTGATTCATAAAAAAACAGGGAAACTCACCGATCAGCATTGTACGAGGAAGAGCGTTTGAGTGTTGAAAACACTTCCCCCTCGTCTCTATACTTCTTCGTCTCGATCAAGCTCCCACTGAAATACTCCTTATCCTCCATCCTGAGCCCCATCAACCTTGGCTTCTCCGAAAGGCAATCAAGCTCACCAAACCTGGCCGACCCAGAGGAAAACATCATCGGGGACGGAAACTTCACATGAGAGAACCTTGGCTTGTAAGCTGGAATGAGTCCAAAACTATGGTTGTCCTTCATGGAGAGAGACCCGCATGTGATCAGCTGTAGTATTACATTGGTCGCCTTCGTTTTCACGCTCCCCTCGCCAGGGCACAGCAATTCCTCCTCCTCAAGTGTCCGGAATCTGTTCCTCTTGTTCGCATCGATCCTGATCAAGGACTCCAAAGTCTCTGTCTTCCCGCCCAATGAAGAAGCCCCGGAAGATGAGGTTGGGGGCGGGGAAATCTCATCATCCACGACAATGGTGTCAGGACTCCTCTTGGGTATTGGGACTCGACTGCGGTCTGGGTCCAGAGGGACTTCATCAGTGGAGATTCCCCTCGTACAGGTCTCTCGAAAAGGGCGGGGTTCCGTTTTAGGCCTATTTTCGGTCTGAGTAGAGGCGTCCGTGGCTCCATTGGGTCGATGTAATTTGTACTCGGCGAGGCTCGGGGAGGAGCTCCCGCCACCCCAGGAGGGGTGTCGGCTCCTCCAGTGCCCCGCCAAGTCCGGTGACATGGAAAGCGACAAATCTTCCTCATGAGATGGCGGTGGCGGCGGTGACTGATGTGTGGGTTGTTTGGCCTCTCTAATGCTTGAAGAAGAGGAAGATGAGGCTTCTTGGCTTCTTGAAGTTGTGGATTCTCGTGAAACCGGTTTCAAATTCTGAAGTTTCGTCGGGGTGCTACTGTGGTTTATTCGATCTTTGGGTAATAAAAACAAACAGATTAGATACATAACACTACATACATTGGACAATTAGCACTTCGTAAAGCACTCTCTGTTTTACCCGGAGGAGATTGGTCCAAGAGTTCGGACCCTTTAAGAACGTATTCGTTGCCCTGGCAGGGGAGGATCAGATCGTCTTCACAGAGATCATGCCACACGAATCCATTCTTATAGCTCCTGATCAACCCACCCAATTCAAGATCAATTTTTTTTAAGTGGGTCACTAAAAACAATCAAATTTAGGATTTCTAGTACTTTTGTAAGTAGTGATAGTTACCTCTTACAAGACCAAGAGTACATGGCAGCCATTCCCTTTCCCCTCAGAACATTAAGCCTCTCAATCACATCTAAAAACAAAGCAAAAAATTGAATCTTTTCAAGGACCCAGAAGAGGAAACCCAAAACGGAGAGAGAGATTTTGAAGACTACGCACCTCTCAAGTAGAGTCCATCTGGGCTTGAGAGAGGGACTTCGATGAAATGGGGGTGCTCAAGGTGCCGATTTCGGCACAGGTAATACACCACCGGTATCTTCTTCCCTTGCTGAAGCTGCTGCGGAGGATGCATTTGTTGTTGGTGATACTTCTGCGGTGGCTCTGTCCACACTTTCGATCTCTCCGGGCTCACTTGGCTGTACTTCCTCATCCGACCCTCCATTGAAGCTCCAACAAGTGAACTGAGGAGCTCCTAAAAAAATTAGAGATCAATTAAGGGAATAAATGAGAATAAATGACAGAATGAAAGAATGGGTTTTTCAATTCAAGATTCAAAATAAAGTGGGGTTTTGTAAGTTTTGCCTTACCTGTCGAGAAGTGTCAGAGGTTGCGTTAATGAAAGGTGGTGCAGTTAAAAAGAGGAGACCCGGAAAAAGCCGTTGTTGTTGTTTAAAGTTCTGTGTACGAATAACGCATTGGACAGAGAGCACATCTCGACAAAGGTTCCGGCTTTCGTGCTTTTCTTCACTATAAAGCCCTCTCTCTGTTTTTTTGTTCTTCCAGTCCTGGAAGATTTACTGATAAACAAAACAAACAAGATAGGTTTATAACTTGGGTTTTTTTTTGTTGGATAAAAACGACTATTGGACAACTAATCACTGTTTCTCTCTCTGGGATTCTTCCGAATGGATGGTTATATCTTTTTTTTTGGGGGGGGGGAGTAGGTTTTTGTCGTCTGATCTGTTCGATCTTTGTCAACTTGGAATATAGTGGTTGTTCGGAGTGACAGACAGACTCGATGAGATGCGTTCAATGTTTGATCTAAATATTTGATTTAAGTTTATTATGGTTACACACACAGTCATTTTTTTTTCAAAATGAATCCATCAGGATAGGACCGGAGTTTGTATACAATCTATTAATATAACCGGATAAAAAGTGATATTGTACTCAATAATAATTGATTGTGCAGTTCAATTCCTAGACTGTGTAATTCGATAGTGATAGTATTGATGGTATCCATACTTGATTGGATTCAAACCCCAGAATTGTACATTATCTTGGTTGGGTTGATAAATGAGACTTCTTTTTAAATGTTTTATGTTTGGAAAATGATGCATTTTTTTTAAGGGATTTTTAGTTTTAAGTCCCCGGAAACTATCGAATTTAGCGATCGATCCTTCACTTTTTCATATTTTGGTTTTAGTCCCTGCATTTAAATGATAATTTAGGAATAGGTCCCTCCTAGGGACTAAAAAACAAACTTAATAATTTAGGAATAAGTCCCTCCTAGGGACCTATTCCTAAATTATCATTTAAATGCAGGGACTAAAATCAAAATATGAAGAAGTGAGGGATCGATCGTTAAATTCGATAGTTTTCGAGGACTTAAAACTAAAAATCCCATTTTTAAATTATGTATTTTTCTAATGAAGTATATATTGTTATACGAAATGAAATATATATTAAGATACAATAATATGTTTTTTTACTTTAAATTTTTTTTTTATCTTTTGTTTTGGGGGGGGGGGGGTGGTGGTGGTGGATTTTAGATCTTCCAAAATAAGGTTCATAGGTTGTCAGTGTTGTCAGTGCTTCGTTAGATGGAATGTCTATTTCTTCCATTAATAGAGTTGTCCATATATGTATACGAGTCTGGTGAGATTCAATATCAGAGATTAATTAGGATTACATAGATTCCTAATTTTTATCATTATTTATCCATAATGAGGTTGACCAACCAAGCATCTCCCACTCTTGAGTTTGCTTTCTTTGCTAATGATTACAATTCACAAACATTCAAAAAAACAAAAAAAAAGCTGTGAATCTTTATATGGCTTTTTCACACTGCCATGAAATTGGCCTTTTGGACCCCACTTTAAGAACAAACAGTGTCAAGTGTACGTGCGTCTGCTGTTTCAAATTCCTTTTTCCTTTTTAGTGCCTACACATGTCCACCAAGCTGGCCTCACTAAATGCTATAAAAAAAACACCTAAAATAATGTGCACTATGTTATATTATGTTGTTTGACCATGCGTGCATAGTATTGTTGGTAATTCTGATATGATTTTCATTTTGTTGTGTGGTCCGATGTAAAAAATTATTTCCATTACAGTGGATTGATTTTTTTGTGTGTTCTATAAATATAGACATAGTTTATCAAACCACATTGATTCGTAACAAGTTAAAAGTGAAATGATTTATTAAGATCACCACTTGCCAATCATTCATCATTTTTGTATGAAAATGTTAGTAAAGTAATTCCTGCCTATTTAAAAAAAATCTTTTATCAACATTTAATTTAATGAGATAACTTATTGTTTTAAAATAAATTATATATTTAAATAAATTTGAAAACAAACATTTTTATATTTTTTTAATATATTATCGATTTACCTTGAATTTAAATGAGCAACCTTTGAGAAAATCTAAAGTGGGCCCCCTGGTACATATCACACATATCTATGTTAATGTAATCAATCTTACTATCTTTTATGTGGTCCGCACTTTCCACAGTAAGTTATACTATAAGTTAGACTTATATATACCAGTTTAGGAATGCATGCATTGATTAAGTTGAGTATATATATATATTTTTTTAAAGTATATATATCTTTAGATAAATAAAAAAATTCAAAACATATTTAAAGATGCAAAAAGAATTCAAATTGTTTCTATCATTTTTCTTGTATTAAATAATTATTTGGTGAATGGAACCTGGATGTTAAAATAGATTGGGTGTAAGAAATTAATATTTATGGACCTATATCTTTTTCTTATATTGGAGGGGTTTGGAATGGCCTTGTACTCGCTTGGTTTAGAAAATGTTAGGATATAAAAATAACTGCAGAAATAATTGTGTGAAGAGCACATTTTCATATTTCATTGAGTGGGTAACCAGAGGTTATTGGTTTGTCATTAGCACCATCTTCTCGTTTAGAAAATGTTAGGATATAAAAATAACTGCAGAAATAATTGTGTGAAGAGCACATTTTCATATTTCATTGAGTGGGTAACCAAAGGTTATTGGTTTGTCATTAGCACCATCTTCTCTTGAATTGGGTGAGTTGTGCCTATACATGTTCTATTAAATAGATGTAGGTGAGGAATTATGCACATCGACAGTGTTGGCCGCACTTGCCATCACCGACTTGGTTCCTTATGATATTCATAAAGTTAAACCATAGATTCAATGAGATCATTCATTGATCATGGAAAGAACAGCCTGTGACATTGAATGTGGAAAATATAGTTCTACAATGCATAATGGGTGTGTAGTGCTACATATGCAACTGCCAGCAAAGGAATCGTTGGATTTCCATTTAGACTCTGCAATACGATATGAAATGTTGACTTCAGTTTGGGATGGTGAATGAGATTGCTGGAAGACCATTAACTAAATTTAGGTACAAATTGTGATGCAACAAAGCCACTGAGAAACATAGTTAGGCACGCACAAGAAAAAAAAATTAAAAGAAGACCCAGTTTGATCGTTATGTATTTTTTGTTTGATGTCATCATATGCATTTTATATGAGGCTTTTTTTTACTAAATATGTACATATATATGTACATATGACCTTCAAATAAGTGTATCTGACCAGAGATGATTTTTAAGGATGAGTATTTAGCCATGAAGTATGACGGGTCGTGCTCATACCGGCCCATCATTATATAATAACCTGATCCAGCCCAGCTCAACTCATCCCGCCAACACAACATTTGTATTTGGAAAAAGATACACATAACCCCAATTGCAGTTTATTTCCGTTTTTTTTTTAAATAATACACTCACCATTTGAAGTGTATCTTATTATATGAAATTTAAAAACCTATTTTGGAGGTTTAATTGGCCATTGCGGGTTATGTTGGCCCACACTCATTTTGTTGCGGGTCGGCATGGCATTGCCGGTCCAATTTACATCTCCAAATAGGAAAATGATATGTTCAACCCCCATTAGAACCCCATTTACAATAACAATGTTTTTTTTTAAGAAATCATACACATTACAATTGAAATACATGTTGTTATATGAAATAAAGTATATACTGAGATATAGTAGTATTTTTTTTTCAAGTTGAAAAAATGAAAGAAAAAAATTATGTCATACACTATAATAGATCTCACATACACTATGATAGCGCATTATATACTGCGATATCACAGTGTATCGAGCTGCAGACATGGCTCAAAACAGACTGAGTGTATTAGCGCTCCTCCAAATATATTGAAATTGAAAATGTTACATACATTTTTTTTACTTTAATTCTAATCCTCACTTATTTTAGTTTTTCAAAAATAATATAAATCATTTTATGAGTCACATACTTTTATTAAAAAAAATTAAGTATATGTTTTTAATGAATTGCATTAATCTATTTATAGAAAACATAAAAAAATTTCAGCAATGTATGTATCTCATTAATATGAGTATATGATGCTAAAGAGATACAAATTATAGAAAATGTTGTGTATAATAGAGTTCATTGAAATTTGATTGATGTTAAAGTACCAGCCTAAGCCCTTAATTTAATTCTGCGAAACAAACATGGGCTAAGGGTGCGTTTGGTTGCGCGATTGCGCTGCGATTGCGATTACAGGAAGCTGCGTTTGCAATCGCGCAATCAAACAGTTTTGTAATCGCAGTTTTAAACCCAGCGATTGCAGACAAATAGTGTCCAAAAGCTGCGATTTCAAAAAGCTGAGAAAGTGAGCTTCCTGCAGAATCAGGTTTGCAATCGCAGATTCCTGCAGAATCAGTTTTGCAATCGCGCAACCAAACGCACCCTAAGAGTATGAAACCAATCTGGGTTGGGCTAGAGACATATCTCTCACA